>CM055281.1:17052028-17110866 GCA_029237695.1 Conchocele bisecta | reverse complement strand
ATTCTAACCCCCAACCGTGCGGCCCCTGTGCCCAATGTCAAGGTCAAATTACTTTAAATTTTTTTGTTAAAGTTTTTTCGTGTACTATATCTCTGCAACTGCTTCACCCAATACCTTGATACTTCACATGGGTGTTTATCATCATTGTCGCACCTGCTTGCGGAAAGCGCGATCCTGTGCCCAATGTCAAGGTCAAATTACTTTGAATTTTTTTGTTAACGTTTTTTCCTGTACTATATCTCTGCAACTGCTTCACCCAATACCTTGATACTTCACATGGGTGTTTATCATCATTGTCACACCTGCTTGCGGAAAGCGCGATCCTGTGCCCAATGTCAAGGTCAAATTACTTTGAATTTTTTTGTTAAAGTTTTTTCGTGTACTATATCTCTGCAACTGCTTCACCCAATACCTTGATACTTCACATGGGTGTTTATCATCGTTGTCACACCTGCTTGCGGAAAGCGCGATCCTGTGCCCTATGTCAAGTTCAAATTACTTTGAATTTTTTGGTTAAAGTTTTTTTGTGTACTATATCTCTGCAACTGCTTCACCCAATACCTTGATACTTCACATGGGTGTTTATCATCATTGTCACACCTGCTTGCGCAAAGCGCGATATCGTCGGCATTTTGGCATACGTCCGTCCGTTCGTCCGTGTGTCCGTTTGCCTCGTTTCTTGTTTTTAACTTCACCCATTTTTTCCGCGCAGTCGACTTAGCCATTTTCAATGTTAAGTTTTCGCCTTTACAATGTTAAGTTTTCGTGTTTAAGTCCATTTCTTTGGTACTGTACCACCTGGGACCACCAAACTTTCACAGCTTCATAACCAAGGGGTGCCTACCACATAAAACTATCCAATATGTGACCATTTTTTTAACCTTCACCTATTATTTCTACGTAATTGACTTAGCCATTTTCAACGTTAACTTTTCAACGTACGTCTGGTTAAAGTTTTTTTGGTTAAAAGTTTTTCGTTATACTATATCTCTGCAACTGCTTCGCCCATTACCTTGAAACTTCACATGGGTGTTTATCATCATCCATATTTTCATTCTACCCCCCAACCCCTGTGCCCAAGGTCAAATTACTTTGAATTTTTTTGAATTTTTTTGTTAAAGTTTTTTTGTGTACTATATCTCTGCAACTGCTTCATCCATTACCTTGATACTTCACATGGGTGTTTATCATCATTGTCGCACCCGCTTGCAGAAAGCGCGATATCGTCGGCATTTTGGCATACGTCTGTCCGTACGTCCGTTTGTCTGGTTAAAGTTTTTTCGTTAAAGTTTTTCCACCTACTATATCTATTTTTTTAGTGTCCATGCCTCGCCCCAAGGCGCGACATGCAGGCCACGGCCATCTAGTCTACAACAAGTGGGTATAATTATGTTATCCAAGTGTCTATGCTTGGAAAAAACCTGGCCTTTGTGGCTTTGCCTCGTTTCTTTTTTTTTTTTACAAGGTTATAGGACCTTAGGATGGGGAGGGGGTCTCTAAAATTTAAAAATACTAATTCTGATCTAGCTAGGTTGTGTCGTGGTACAATTTTTGTAGAGAAAAACAATTTTACAATGATGTAAGACCTCCCTTGGTCAATTTTCTTTTTGATTTGGGCATCGTCATATGAACATTTTCTTTTTGCAAGTGAGGGTGGTGAGGGTGATTCTAAAAAGACCCAATTCTGATCTGGCTAGGCTGTGCCGGGGTAAAATTGTTGTAGAGAAAAAATAATTTTACAATGTTGTAGGACCTTCTCTGGCCAATTTTTTCTTTGGATTTTGACTTGGTCATGTTATGGACATTTTTTGCAGTTGAGGATGGGGAGCGGGTCTCTAAAAATACTAATTCTGATCTAGCTAGTTTGTGTCGGGTACAATTGTTGTAGAGAAAAATCAAATTTACAATGTTGTCGGACCTCCCCTGGCCAAATTATTTTTCTTGGATTTGTGGGGTGGGGGGGGGGGGGGGTCATTTTATTGGCCTTTATTGCAGGTGTGGATGGGGGGGGAGGGGTCTATAAAATTTAAGACTAATTCTGATCTAGCTAGGTTGTGTCGGGGTACAATTGTTCTGGAGGAAAAACAAATTATCAAGGTTGTAGGACCTCCCATGGCCATTCTTAGCGTGCCTTCCGAAGGAAGACGTGCTTATGGCATACCCTCGGCGTCGTAGGCATCCGTCTGTCTGTCTGTCTTCAAAAATTTTAATGGCCTATATTTTCTGTTTCCTTGCTTGGATTTGCTTCATATTTCACACGCATTGCTCCAAGGGTCCTCTACTGCGCTGTGGCAAATCCACGTCCGTGCCGCCCCTTCTAAGCCCAGGTTGAAGGTCACATACTTTGTGCATCTCGAAACCTTAACGCTCGGACGCTCTGGTAAATGGCCTATATGTTCTGTTTCCTTGCTTGGATTTGCTTCATATTTCACACACGCATTGCTCCAAGGGTCCTCTACTGTGCTGTAGCAAATCCACGTCCGTGCCGCCCCTTCTAAGCCCAGGGTGAAGGTCACCTACTTTGTGCATCTCAAAACCTTAATTCTCGGACACTCGGGTAAATGGCCTATATTTTCTGTTTCCTAGCTTGGATTTTGCTTTATATTTCACACACGCATTGCTCCAAGGGACCTCTACTGCGCTGTGGCAAATCCGCGTACGTGCCGCCCCTTCTAAGCCCACGGTCAAGGTCAATCAAGGGCTACTGTGCAATACTTTGTGCATCTCGAAACCTTAACGCTCGGACGCTCGGGTAAATGGCCTATATTTTATGTTTCCTTGCTTGGATTTGCTTTCATATTTTGCACATCTACGCATTGCTCAAGGGTCTCTACTCGCGCTGTAACATAAATCCACGTCCTGCTGATTTGCTTCTAAGCCTAGGGTGCAAGACACATATTTGTGCACTCGATACTAACGCGTCGGACACTGGGGTAAATGGCCTATATTTTCTGTTTCCTCGCTTGGATTTGCTTTATATTTCACATACGCATTGCTCCCAGGGTCCTCTACTGCGCTGTGGCAAATCTGCGTCCGTGCCGCCCCTTCTAAGCCCAGGGTCAAGGTCACATACTTTGTGCATCTCGAAACCTTAACGCTCGGAAGCTCGGGTAAATTGCCTATTTTTTCTGTTTCCTTGCTTGGATTTGCTTCATATTTCATACACACATTGCTCCAAGGGTCTTCTAGCTCTGCTAAGCCCAGGCTCAATTTCACATACTTTGTGCATATCGAAACCTTAACGCTCGGGTAAATGGCCTATATTTTATATTTCCTTGCTTGGATTTGCTTCATATTTCACACACGCATTGCTCCAAGGGTCCTCTACCTCTGCTAACCCAGGCTCAATGTCACATACTTTGTGCATCTCGAAACCTTAACGCTGGGAGGCTCTGGTAAATGGCCTATATTTTCTGTTTCCTTGCTTGAATTTGCTTCATATTTCGCACACGCATTGCTCCAAGGGTCCTCTACTGTGCTGTGGGCAAATCCCGCGTCCGTGACGCCCCTTCTCAGCCAGTGTCAAGGTCACATACTTTGTGCATCTCAAAACTTAACGCTCGGGACGCTCTGGGTAAATGGCCTATATTTTCTGTTTCCTTGCTTGGATTTGCTTCATATTTCATACACACATTGCTCTAAGGGTCCTCTACCTCTGCTAAGCCCAGGCTCAATGTCACATAAAATTTGTGCATCTCGAAACCTTAACGCTCGGATTCTCGGGTAAATGGCTTATATTTTCTGTTTCCTAGCTTGGATTTGCTTCATATTTCACACACGCATTGCTCCAAGGGTCCTCTACTGCGCTGTAGCAAATCCACGTCCGTGCCGCCCCTTCTAAGCACAGGGTGAAGGTCACCTACTTTGTGCATCTCGAAACCTTAACGCTCGGACACTCGGGTAAATGGCCTATATTTTCTCTTTCCTTGCTTGAATTTGCTTTATATTTCACACACGCATTGCTCCAAGGGTCCTCTACTGTGCTGTGGCAAATCCGCGTCCGTGCCGCCCCTTCTAAGCCCACGGTCAAGGTCACATACTTTGTGCATCTCGAAACCTTAAAGCTCGGTACGCCTCGGGTAAATGCCTATATTTTCTGTTTCCTTGCTGGATTTGCTTCATATTTCATACACACATTGCTCTAAGGGTCTCTACCTCTGCTAAGACCCAGGCTCAATGTTCACATAATTTTGTGCATCTCGAAAACCTTAACGCTCGGATTCTCGGGTAAATGGCTTATATTTTCTGTTTCCTAGCTTGGATTTGCTTCATATTTCACACACGCATTGCTCCAAGGGTCCTCTACTTCGCGGTCTGTGGCAAATCCACGTCATGCCACCCCTTCTAAGCCCAGGATCAAGGTCACATTACTTTGTGCATCTCGAAACCTTAACGCTCGGACACTCGGGTAAATGGCCTATATTTTGCTTGGATTTGCTTCAATATTTCACACGCATTTGCTCCAAGGGTCCTCTACCTCTTTCTAAGCCGAGGGTCAAGGTCAATACTTTGTACGCTCGAAACATTAACACGCTCTGGTAAATGGCTCGTAAATTTTGTTTCCGTTATCCAGCACGAGTGTTTTCAAATGTGCCCTCGGTTCCTTTGCTGCTTACCGGGCGCGCTCGTTGTCCTCTGAGAACTCTTGGTTTTTTTTTTTTTGGATTTGGACATAGTCCTATTGTGAACATTTTTCTTTTGCAAGTGAGGGTGGGGAGGGTGGTCTAAAAACTACAAATTCTGATCTGGCTACGCTGTGTCGGGGTACAAAAAGTTGTAAGAGAAAAAAAAAACAATTTTACAATGTTGTAGAACCTCCGCTGGCCAATTTTTTTTTTGGATTTGGACTTATTCATTTTATGGAAAATTTTTTGTGCAGGTGAGGATGAGGAGGGGTCTCTAAAAACATTCTGATCTAGTAGGTCCGTGTAAGTGTACAATTGTTTATTTTAGAGGAAAAACAAATTTACAATGTTGTACGACCTCCCCTGGCCATTTTTATGCCACCGGGTTTCGAAGAAACGGGTGGCATATAGTGTTTGGACAGTCCGTCTGTCTGTCCGTCTGTCCGTCCGTCCCGGGCACACATTAGGGTACTTATGGGGTGGGGGTAGGGGGCGTGGTCTAAGACAATGGGTTAGGGTTAGAACACAATGGAACTTAATCCGTACCCCGTAAGCCTATTGTGTCTTACGGGGTATTTCCTTTGATCTTTTATATAGCAAGTACCCCCTAAGGTCCGAAATGTAAGTTCGTCCGTCCGTCCGTCCGTCCGTCCGTCCGTCACACTTTTCGGTTAACCAATTTGTCACAGTTTCTCAAATATGCTGCAGGTGACATCCGCGTTCGACAGACGCATTTCTTGTTTTTTTGGATTTGGACTGGTCGTATTATGAACATTTTTTTTTTTAGGGTAGGGAGGGGGCCTCTAAAAAGACCAATTCTGATCTGGCTAGGCTGTGTCAGGGTACAGTTGTTGTAGAGAAAAAACAATTTTACAACGATATATTCCCCGATGCGCTATGTCAATGCGTTTTCGAGCTATCGATTGTTTTGTTTTTCAAAAATTATCATCATTACTAGGTCGTGAAAGAATGGACACATTTCCGAGGCCAGTACTGCTATATAATGGAGTAAACATCGGGGGTTCCAAAATTCTTTTACTTTTTACGTCGTCCCGGCCCGTATATTATCCCATCCCCTGGCCTGAATCCCACCTTTACTATTTATGGTGGTCAGTTGAGTCAGAAAGCCACGAAAATAGGCAAATCGACCCCACCACCTAAATTAAAATGGCATAACAGCTAGCCAAACAAAAAGCCAAGTTATCCAATTTAGACATATAGAGTTTATGGCTATTTTGTCCCAAGTATCCGTTGGCCTGAAATCCATTTAGAAGTATGGTGGTCAGTCAGTCAGAAAAGCCAGGAAAATGGACAATAGTCAATATTAAAATATCTCACTCTCCGCTACCCATCTGTCCAAACTTCTCTCCTTCTACATGTACAAGGCGGCCCCCCCGGGGTCGTTCCACCTTAATTTTGTCCACCTCTCCATCTGCTCCCTCTGTTCCTCTGTCCTCCATCTCTCTTCTCCCTTCCCCCGTATTCCCACTTATCTCCATATCGCACCCCTCGTCTAATCACATTCTCCATCTCACTCTATTTATCTCTTCCCTCGCGTGTCCATCTCCATCCATCTCCCTCTCTTACCTCACGTGTCCACCTCTCTCAATTTACCTCTAGTTCCTCGTGTGTCTACCTCTAACTATCTTCCACTCTTCGATCGTATCTCCATTTTCCTCCTTACTATATTGCCTTGTGTGTTCACCTGTCTCCATCTCACTGTCTTCCCTTGCGTGTCCACCTCTCTCCATCTCATTGTCTTCCATCATGTGTCCACCTCTCTCCATCTCCCTCTCTTCCATCTCCCTCTCTTCCATCGTGTGTCCACCACGCTCCATGTCCCTGGCTTCCCGCGTATGTCCACCTCTCACCATGTCACTGTCTTCTTTCGTCTGTCCGCTGCTCTCCATGTCCCTCTCTTCCCTCGTGTATTCACCTCTCTCCATATCCCTCTCTTCCCTCGTATGTCCACCACTCTCCTTCTCACTGTCTTCCATCGTGCTCTCCATGTCCCTGGCTTCCCTTGTGTGTCCACCTCTCACCATATCACTGTCTTCTTTTGTGTTTCCGCTGCTCTCCATGTCCCTCTCTTCCCTCGTATGTCCACCTATCACCACCTCCATGTCTTCCCTCGTGTGTCCACCTATCTCCATCTCACTGTCTTCCCTCGTATGTCGACCTCTTTCCATCTCCCTCTCTTCCCTTGTGCGTCCACCTCTCTCCACCTCCCATTCTGCCATCGTGTGTCCACCTCTCTCCATCTCAATGTTTTCGCTCGTGTGTCCACCACTCTCCATGTCCCTCACGTTCCTCGTATGTCCACCTCTCTCCATCTCAATGTTTTCGCTCGTGTGTCCACCGCTCTCCATGTCCCTCTCTTCCCTCGTTTCAACCTCTCTCCATCTCACTCTCTTCCCCGTCTGTTCATATCTCTCCATCGCATGTCCGCCAATCGATTCCCGTCTCCCTCTCTTTCCCCCATTGACTCCAGCTCTCACCATCTCCACCTCTCCTACCTTTGTCCACCTCTGTCTGTCTCGAGTAGATATGCATGTAGATGTACAGCCAAATCGCCAAAGAAAACAACTATAATTTTCCGTCTGTTCAACTAACACAGCCAAGGATAGAGCAACATGATTTTGGGAATATCGTGTGGTACATTTCGGTGACCGTGCGGATACAATCTCATTTTTAAACGACGTGTATCTATAGTAACGGTCATAAATGGATAAAGAAAGAGCAATATTATGGTAATGGAGTACACTCTGTAAATATAGATTATTCTTAATTGAAGTAAATTACCTTATATGCAAAACCCAAGACCGGACCATATGAGCGACAGGACAGGTCCCCACCACTCCCAGGCATGGTCCGCCCGAAAAGGTTGCAAAGACGGAATTTTCGGCAAAACGACGTAAAACCCATTTTGGGGGGGGGGGGGACACCGTGCTGGGCCTCCAAATCCCAAAGACACAAAGACCGGACCATGTGGGCCTCAGAGTGGGAGGCCCCAACGTCACCCACTGCAGGGGGCATTGAATCCGGGATAATTATTTGATTCTTTTAATCGTGGCCCGTTTTGTGCAAAAGTGCCGTCATATCGCAATTTTGAACCCTGGTGTCTGCTGTGCCTCCAAATTCAAAGACCCAATACCAACTATAAACAGTGAACAGACACAAGAGAGAGGGATAGAGATAGAGAGAGACAGAGAGAGAAAGGGGAGGGATGATGTGTTAAAACGAATGGAAGAGAGATGGAGACAGAGATAGAGTGACAGTGATGAAGGAAAAGAGGTAGATGAAGAAAGGTGGACATACGGAGAGAGATATGGAGATTGATGGAGCTGAACAGAATGAGTAAGAGAGGTGGACAGAAATGGAGAGACAATGACATAGAAGCGCTGGAGAGACAGAGGAGAGAGGGAGACAAACAGAAGTGTGCAGACGGGGGAGATTGAGAGAGCTGGATACAAGGGCAAAGAGAGGGAGATTTGTCTCTTTTCGTGCATTTCTGACTTCAATTGACCACCATACTTGAAAACGGAATTCAGGCCCGAATCCGACCATGGTACTACAACACAGTATATGTGCACATTGAGCAACTTGGCTTGTTTGGCCAGCCGCCATAGCACTTTATTGTAGGGGGTGGTCGATTTTCCTATTTTCGTGCATTTCTGACTTCAATTGACCACCATACTTGAAAACGGGACTCGGGCCCGAATCCGACGGTGCCGACGCATACTCGGGTCATGGTACTACAACACAGTATAGGTGCACATTGGACAACTTGGCTAGTTTGGCCAGCCGTCATAGCACTTTATTGTAGGGGGTGGTCGATTTTCCTATTTTCGTGCGAAACGCCCCGCGGGCGAACGGGATTAAGGGCGAAACGATCCAATTGTGCTACAGGAAGTCATTTCACTCTTATTAGTTAAGTTATATTATTATACCCACTTTTTTGGGAAAAAATGGGTACATTGTTTTCGTCACGAGTGTCCGTCCGTCCGTACGTCCGTCACGTTTCTTGTAACTTTAAAAACCTTTTCACCTTCATACCTACGCGTCTGATATTTGGTATGTAGCTTCGTTATCATGTGCAGATGCGCAAAGTGAATTCGGATTTTTCATCTGACCCTCCATCATCGATTATCTCCCCCTTTCGGACTCGGAATTTCCCATTTTTTCCTTGTAACTCGAAAAACTTTTTCACCATACCTACGCGCCTGATATTTGCTATGTTAGCTTCGTTATCATGTGCACATTGCGTAAGTGAATTCGGATTTTTGATCCGCTCTCCATCATGGATTATCTCCCCCTTTCGGACTCCAGAATTTAACACTTTTTCCTTGAAAACTCGAAAAACTTTTTCACCTTCATACCTACGCGCCTGATATTTGGTATGTAGCTTCGTTACATGTGCAGATGCGCAAACGTTGTATTCGGATTTTTGATCCGACCCTCCATCAATGGATTATCTCCCCCTTTCGGACTCAGAATTTCCCTATTTTTTCATTGTAAGTCGAAAAACTTTCTCACCTTAATACCTACATTTCTGATATTTGATATGTAGCTTCGTTTATGATGAAGCAAAGTGAATTCGGATTTTTGATCCGACCTTCAATCATGGATTATCTCCCCCTTTCGGACTTAGAATTTCACTATTTTTCCTCGTTAGGTCGAAAAACTTTTTCACCTTAATACTACGCGTCTTGATATTTTGGTTCGTAGCTTCGTTTTGATGTGCTGATGCGCAAAGTCAATCAAATTTTTTATCGACCCTCCATCATGGATTACCTCCCCCTTTCGGACTTAGCATTTGGGCAAAGTGGGTATATTGCGATGGCGCGCCATCGACTTTTTCTAGTTATACTATTAGTTATAAGTTAAATTAGACGAAAATGTGTGCTACTGTGTGGTGTTAATATTGAGTGGAAGAAAATGCGTGGCAACTTCAGCTCGGCACATTTTTCGGCACATTAAATATAAAAAATATTTAAATGTAAGTAGATCTAGTAATTTTTCACCAATAACAAAAATGTCATGTTTGTTTGATGAAATTCCATAAAACATTGATTTTATAGGCTATACAATATACAATAATATATTTTATTGCGAAAAAAACGATTTTCCTATGGCCATAGTATGGGAATTTAACATGGCGTCATGACTCAGGGGGGGGGGGGGGAATCGATAGAAAGAGGTTGAGGAGGAGTAAAAAAAGAAAAAAAAAAGAGAAACAAATTGGAAATTGATTCAGAAACCGAGCTAGATAGCTTGCAAAAAAAACAAAATGATGTATACGAAAAACAAAAGTTAAATTTTGAAAATCGGTCCACAAATGAATTAAATATTTAAACAATCTATGTTTAGCCTCCATGTTAAATTCCCATAGGAAAATAGTTTTTATCCAGGTTTTTAAAATAAATCCCGGGTATTGGATTGGCGAAAGCCGGGCGGGCGGCGGCGTCCAAGTCTGTTAAGTTTTTGTGTTTTGTACATTTCTCTGTTACTGTAGCCTACCACCTAGAACAACCATACTTGCACAGCTTCATAATCAATGTGTACCCATCACATACCACTCCAACATGTGACCTTTCCTTTTTACCGTGACCTATTTTTTTTTCCGCGTAATCGACTTCGCCATTTTCAATGTTAAGTTTTCGTGTTTAGGTCCATTTATCTATTACTGTACCACGTAGGACCACCATACTTGCACAACTTCATAATCAATGGGTACCCATCACATAGATCTACCACTATATCTTCACAATCAAATCAATATTTGATGGAATTTCTTCAAACTATTTTTTTGGGAGAGGGTGACTTTTTTGTTATTGATGAAAAAGTACTTACATTTAAAGCCCCTATACGGCTCAAGTTGCCGAATTTGGTCTCCTATTGGGTTTTCCCACACATAAATCCAACAGGTTTCTATTTACACACACTTTGAAACTGTTTGCATTGATTTTGGTACAAAAATGAGTTTGTAGTTGATGAAAATATCAATATTTGTTGATAAACAAACAGCAGGTGCGTGTTTCAAAGCCCGATCGATTTTCTGATAGACGCTTGGGTCAACTCCTCAACTCTCGATTCGCGCCGATGAATTCCATACCGAGTTTATCGACTCGTTTCCGAGCTGAAGCCGTTGGGTTACGGAAATGAAATATTGACATTTTGCACTGAGTGGTACACAAAACAAATTTTTGTTGTCTTCACATTGCGATTAAGATGTAAATTTCAAGACTTGAGATGTATCTATTAGGTATATGTTAGTTTTGTGTACTAAATCAGTTGCCAAACATGTTTTTGTGTTTGAAAAAATCGGAAAATTGTAATACTGAGCCATTCAGGGCCTTTAAATATTTTTAAGATTTAATGTGTTTAATGGCCAAAATTCTGTTATTTTTAGATTGATGTCAGACATGATGCAAGAATTCAAATTCGTCCCTGGCTACGACAAAGTAGACTGCAAGAAGCTGTTCACAATGAGCACTACAGGTAACACACTAAAACTTATGTAAGTGCATACGGAGGGTGTCGGAAAGTGAAAACGAAACCTGGCTAGATAGCTTGGAAATGATGTACACATGTAATATAACTAAGAAAACAAGTTGAGATTTTGAAAATCGGTCCACAAATTCAAAAATGATTTAAAAACATCTATTTTTAGCCCCTACAGTACCGGGTATGTTAAATTCCCATAGGAAATTTTTTTTTTCGGAATGAAATCAATATTTGATGGAATTTCATCAAATAAAAATAATTGGGGAGGGTGACTTTTTTGTTATTGATGAAAAATATTTTTCAGATTTAATGTGTTTAATAGCCAAAAGTGGAACAGACAGTAAATATAAAATTATCAACAAATGACGTCAATGAGACTATACCGTCATAGAAATATGACACCAAACGGTGTGACGTCATGACGTTGCAAATCAAATATCACCTGACGTCAGTCCCACGTAAACAAGTAGACATTTGTTAATAACTTGGCAAATTCTAGAGTGGTTTTCAAAAGCCAATTTTTAGCCAGGTTTTTTTTTTAAAAGCCAAAAGGGCGGGCGGGCGGGGCGGGCGGGCGGGCGGGCGGCGTCCACAATCAATGTTAAGTTTTCGTGTTTGAGTCCATTTCTTTGTTACTGTACCACCTAGGACCACCAAACTTTCACAGCTTCATTATCAAGGGGTGCCCACCACATATTACTATCCAACATGTTACTTTTTTAGCCAGGTTTTTTGAAAAAAAAATCCTGGCTATTGGATTGGCGAAAGCCGGGCGGGCGGGCGGCGGGCGGGCGGCGGGCGGGCGGCGGGCGGCGGGCGTCCACAATCAATGTTTAGTTTTCGTGTTTGAGTCCATTTCTTTGTTACTGTACCACCTAGGACCACCAAACTTTCATTCAGATTTCATAATCAAGGGGTGCCACCACATATCACTATCCAACATGTTACTTTTTTAGCCAGGTTTTTTGAGAAAAAAAACTAGGCTATTGGATTGGCGAAAGCCGGGCGGGCGGGCGGGCGGGCGGCGTCCACAATCAATGTTAAGTTTTCGTGTTTGAGTCCATTTCTTTCTTACTGTACACCTAGGACCACCAAACTTTCACAGCTTCATAATCAAGGGGTGCCCACCACATATTACTATCCAACATGTTACTTTTTTTTTAACTTGACCCATTTTTTCCGCGCAGTCGACTTAGCCATTTTCAATGTTAAGTTTTCGCGTTTACAATGTTAAGTTTTCGTGTTTGAGTCCATTTCTTTGTTACTGTACCACCTAGGACCACCAAACTTTCACAGCTTCATAATCAAGGGGTGCCCACCACATATCACTATCCAACACGTTATTTTTTTTTAACTTGACCCATTTTTTCCGCGCAATCGACTTGGCCATTTTCAATGTTAAGTTTTCGCGTTTTCATTGTTAAGTTTTCGTGTTTAAGTCCATTTCTTTGGTACTCTACCACCTAGGACCACCAAACTTTCACAGCTTCATAATCAAGGGGTGCCCACCACATATCACTATCAAACATGTTAATTTTTTAGCCAGGTTTTTTGAAAAAAAATCCAGGCTATTGGATTGGCGAAAGCCGGGCGGGCGGGCGGCGTCCACAATCAATGTTAAGTTTTCGTGTTTGAGTCCATTTCTTTCTTACTGTACCACCTAGGACCACCAAACTTTCACAGCTTCATAATCAAGGGGTGCCCACCACATATTACTATCCAACATGTTACTTTTTTTTTAACTTGACCCATTTTTTCCGCGCAGTCGACTTAGCCATTTTCAATGTTAAGTTTTCGCATTTACAATGTTAAGTTTTCGTGTTTGACTCCATTTCTTTGTTACTCTACCACCTAGGACCACCAAACTTTCACAGCTTCATAATCAAGGGGTGCCCACCACATATTACTATCCAACATGTTACTTTTTTTTTAACTTGACCCATTTTTTCCGCGCAATCGACTTAGCCATTTTCAATGTTAAGTTTTCGCGTTTACAATGTTAAGTTTTCGTGTTTGAGTCCATTTCTTTGTTACTGTACCACCTAGGACCACCAAACTTTCACAGCTTCATAATCAAGGGGTGCCCACCACATATTACTATCCAACATGTTACTTTTTTTTTAACTTGACCCATTTTTTCCGCGCAGTCAACTTAGCCATTTTGAATGTTAAGTTTTCGCGTTTACAATGTTAAGTTTTCGTGTTTAAGTCCATTTCTTTGGTACTGTAACACCTAGGACCACCAAACTTTCACAGCTTCATAACCAAGGGGTGCCTACCACATAAAACTATCCAACATGTGACTATTTTTTTTACCTTCACCTATTATTTCTACGTAATTGACTTAGCCATTTTCAACGTTAACTTTTTAACGTACGTCTGGTTAAAGTTTTCTGGTTAAAATTTTTCGTTATACTATATCTGCAACTGCTTCGCCCATTACCTTGAAACTTCACATATGTGTTTATCATCATCCATATTTTCATTCTACCCCCAACCGTGCGGCCCCTGTGCCCAATGTCAAGGTCAAATTACTTTGAAATTTTTTGTTAAAGTTTTTTTGCGTACTATATCTCTGAAAGTTTTATTGTGTAAGTTTTATTGTGTACTATATCTCTGAAAGTTTTATTGTGTACTATATCTCTGAAAGTTTTTTTGTGTACTATATCTCTGAAAGTTTTATTGTGTACTATATCTCTGCAACTGCTTCACCCATTACCTTGATACTTCACATGGGTGTTTATCATCATTGTCGCACCCGCTTGCAGAAAGCGCGATATCGTCGGCATTTTTTGTGTACTATATCTCTGAAAGTTTTATTGTGTACTATATCTCTGAAAGTTTTTTTGTGTACTATATCTCTGAAAGTTTTATTGTGTACTATATCTCTGAAAGTTTTTTTGTGTACTATATCTCTGAAAGTTTTATTGTGTACTATATCTCTGAAAGTTTTATTGTGTACTATATCTCTGCAACTGCTTCACCCATTACCTTGATACTTCACATGGGTGTTTATCATCATTGTCGCACCCGCTTGCAGAAAGCGCGATATCGTCGGCATTTTGGCATACGTCCGTCCGTACGTCCGTGTGTCCGGTTAAAGTTTTTTCGTTAAAGTTTTTCCATCTTCTATATCTATTTTTTAGCTCACCTGAGCGAAGCTCATGTGAGCTATTGTTACCGCAATGTGTCCGTCGTCCGTCGTCCGTCGTCCGTCGTCCGTCCGTGCTTTTAACATTTTCAAACGTCTTCTCCTCGGTAACCATTGGGTCTATAGTCACCAAACTTAATGGTCATGGTCCTTAGGTAGGGGGATTACAAAATTGTTAAAATGACGTCATTACGTAATCCAAGATGGCCGCCATCTAAAAATAGCACAAATTCTTAATAAATCTTCTTCTCAAGAACCGCCAACCGGATTTCGACAAAACATGGTAGGAATGATCGATGTACATTGCTCTTTCAAAGTTGTTAAAATGGTGACCCTGGGGTCAAAAATGGGCGTGGCCCGTGGGGTCAAATTGGGGTCAAATTTTATGAATGACCGAATATGGTCATGTCATATATCAAATTGAAGGTATCAATGAGGCGATCACTCTGGTGCATTTTATGTCGAAATCGGATTGTTATGTCATCCAAGATGGCCGCCGAAAGGTCAAAATGTTGTTCTTTTATTAGAGATTTCAAAATTCTTCTTCACATGAACCGCTTGGCCCATGGTAGCCAAACTTAAAAGTTATGGTCCATGGGTGAAGCCTTTTCAGATTTGTTAAAATGGAGGTCATCGCTAATCCAAGATGGCCGCCGTCTAAAAATAGCATAAATTCTTAAAAAATCTTCTTCTCATGAACCGCTAGCCGGATTTCGACGAAACTTGGTAGGAATGATCGATGTACATTGCTCTTTCAAAGTTGTTAAAATGGTGACCCCCACCCCGGGGTAAAAAATGGGCGTGGACCCCGTGGGGTCAAATTGGGGTCAAATTTTATTTTTGACCGAATATGGTCATGTCATATATCAAATTGAAGGTATCAATGAGGCGATCACTCTGGTGCATTTTCTGTCGAAATCGGATTGTTATGTCATCCAAGATGCCGCCCGAAAGGTCAAAAGGTCGTTCTTTTATTAGAGATTTCAAAATTCTTCTTCACATGAACCGCTTGGCCCATGGTAGCCAAACTTAAAAGTTATGGTCCATGTGTGAAGCCTTTTTCAGATTTGTTAAAATGGAGGTCATCGCTAATCCAAGATGGCCGCCGTCTAAAAATAGCATAAATTCTTAAAAAATCTTCTTCTCATGAACCGTTAGCCGGATTTCGACGAAACTTGGTAGGAATGATCGATGTACAATGCTCTTTCAAAGTTGTTAAAATGGTGACCCCGGGGTCATAAATGGGCGTGGCCCGTGGGGTCAAATTTTATTTTTGACCGAATATGGTCATGTTATATATCAAATCGAAGGTATCAATGAGGCGATCACTCTGGTACATTTTTTGTCCAAATCGGATTGTTATGTCATCGAAGATGGCCGCCGAAATGTCAAAAAGTTGTTCTTTTATTAGAGATTTCAAAATTCTTCTTCACATGCACCGCTTGGCCCATGGTAGCCAAGCTTAAAAGTTATGGTCCATGGGTGAAGCCTTTTCAGATTTGTTAAAATGGAGGTCATCACTAATCCAAGATGGCCACCGTCTAAAAATAGCATAAATTCTTAAAAAATCTTCTTCTCATGAACCGCTAGCCGGATTTCGACGAAACTTGGTAGGAATGATCGATGTACATTGCTCTTTGAAAGTTAAAATGGTGACCCCGGGGTCAAAAATGGGCGTGACCCGTGGGGTCAAATTGGGGTCAAATTTTATTTTTGACTGAATATGGTCATGTCATATATCAAATTGAAGGTATCAATGAGGCGATCACTCTGGTGCAATCGGATGATTATGTCATCCATGATGGCCACCAAAAGGTCCATTTATTCAAGATTTTTAACGTCTTTTTCTCAGGAACCACATGGCCGATGCTGGGTGAAGCATTTTCAGATTTTGTAAGATGAGAGTCATCGCTTAATCCAAGATGACCGCCATCTAAAAATAGCACAATTTTTTTAAAACACATGAACTCAATGTCACATTCTCCTCTGGTGTTCATGGAGTCAGGTGAGCGAATTAGGGCCATCATGGCCCTCTTGTTTAGTGTCCATGCCTCGCCCCAAGGCGCGACATGCAGGCCACGGCCATCTAGTCTACAAAAAGTGGGTATAATTATGTTACCCAAGTCTCTATGCTTAGAAAAAACCTGGCCTTCGTGGCTTTGCCTCATTTCTTGTTTTTAACTTGACCCATTTTTTCCGCGCAATCGACTTAGCCATTTTCAATGTTAAGTTTTCGCGTTTTCAATGTTAAGTTTTCGTGTTTAAGTCCATTTCTTTGGTACTGTACCACCTAGGACCACCAAACTTTCACAGCTTCATAATCAAGGGGTGCCCACCACATACAACTATCCAACATGCGGGCGGGCGGCGGGCGGCATCCACAATCAATGTTAAGTTTTCTTGTTTGAGTCCATTTCTTTGGTACTGTACCACCTAGGACCACCAAACATTCACAGCTTCATAACCAAGGGGTGCCTACCACATACAACTATCCAACATGTGACCATTTTTTTTACCTTCACCTATTATTTCTACGTAATTGACTTAGCCATTTTCAACGTTAACAACGTTAACTTTTTAACGTACGTCTGGTTAAAGTTTTTTGGTTAAAAGTTTTTCGTTATACTATATCTCTGCAACTGCTTCCCCCATTACCTTGAAACTTCACATGGGTGTTTATCATCATCCATATTTTCATTCTACCCCCCAACCGTGCGGCCCCTGTGCCCAATGTCAAGGTCAAGTTACTTTGAATTTTTTTGTTAAAGTTTTTTTGTGTACTATATCTCTGCAACTGCTTCACCCATTACCTTGATACTTCACATGGGTGTTTATCATCATTGTCGCACCCGCTTGCGGAAAGCGCGACATCGGCGGCATTTTGGCATATGTCCGTCCGTCTGTCCGTACGTCCGTCCGTGTGTCCGGTTAAAGTTTTTTTGTTAAAGTTTTTCCATCTACTAGCTATATCTATTTTTTTAGTGTCCATGCCTCACCCCAAGGCGCGACATGCAGGCCACGGCCATCTAGTCTACAAAAATATAGGTATAATTATGTTATCCAAGTGTCTATGCTTGGAAAAAACCTGGCCTTCGTGGCTTTGCCTCGTTTCTTGTTGTTATCTTAGATCATTTCCAGTCACTATGGCCAGCCTTCGGAGAGATGATTTCAATTGTTATGCCCCACACGATAGTGGAGGGGGCATTTAGTGTCAGTGTTATCCTTGTCCGTCCCTTCCGTCCGGCCGTCCTTCCTTCACCAACCTTGTAACTCGTAAACGTTTTAAACCATACTAGCTACAGATCTGAAGTGGCTTGTTGGTCGGGCGAAAGCGACGGCATCGGTATAGGTTCCTCCTTATAGGAATCACGATTTGCCTGGTTTGGCCCTTGGGTACGTTTTTTATCTTTGGCGCATTTGTTACCTGGGAGTTGAATTGGGTTATTGCCCATTATAAAAGTAGTAAGATTATTACTGATCCTACTGCTTTTGGGAGGGGGCCAAGTGATTCTGATGAAGCGAGGACCTGGCATTGGATCAGGATTATTCTGATTTCAGGGCTGAATATATAGTTTGTTTTTATTGTAAATATTCAGTTCTGATTTTGGAATTTTCCCCCCATTTGTACATGTACTTGTACAGGTAATATATGGGATTTAGTTAGTACTAAACCCATTGACCCGGCCTGAAATGACCTTAGCTGTTGATAGGCCTTTAAACCCCAACAAACAAACAAACAAACGGATCTGAAACTTGGTATGTAGCTTCTTTAGGATTATTATATGCGCAAAGTGTATTTCAATTTTTGATTCGACCCCCCTCCCCCCCCCCCCCCCGGGTCATGGATTATCTCCCCTTTTCGACTTAGAATTTTACAATTTTGGCTTGTAACTCGTAAAAGTTTTAAACATGTAGCTTAAATATGTAGCTACACACCTGAAACTTGGTATGTATCTTCCTTATGATGAGTAGCTTATTTTTATGCCACCGTCAGACTCTGTCTGTCCGTCCGTCCGTCCGTCCGTCTGTCCGTCACACTTTTCGGTTAACCACTTTGTCACAGTTTCTCAAATATGCTACAGGTGGCATCCAGGGATTATCTACTCCTTTTGTATACTTAGAATTTTGCCTTGTTTACTATCAAAGTGGTATGTGCGTCATCCGTGTTTTATGAACACATTTTTAGTGCGCCCTTCGAAGAAAGGAGTGCTTATGGCATATCCCCGGCGTCGTAGTCACCGTCCGTCCGTCTTCTTCAAAAAAAATCGAAAACTTAACGTTGGGGAAAATTTGTTATAATTCTGTTTTCTTTCACCAAACCTTTTGATATTTCAAACATGTCTTTCTCTAATGTTTCTCTATCATGCTGTGACAAATCCACGACACTCGGACCCCCACTAACCCACTAAAGGTCAAGGTCACCTTCTTTGTGCTTTCATAAACTTAACATTGGGGGAAATTTATTATAATTTATTTGACCTTCCACCAAACATTTTGATATTTCACACATGCCTTTCTCTAATGATTCTCTATCATGCTGTGACAAATCCATGATGCCCAGACCCCTGCAGACGATGCTCTGCTCCCCGCTAACTCCAAGGTCAAGGTCACAGTCTTAGTGCTTTCATAAACTTAACGTTGGGGGGAATTTGTTTCCTTTCACCTTACACAGCCCTTCCTCTAATGGTTCTCTATCATGCCATGCCAAATCCACGACCCTCAGACACACGCTAACTCCAAGGTCAAGGTCACAATCTTAGCGCTTTCGCAACTTTACGCAGGGGGAAATTTGTTATAATTTCTGCTGCCTTGATATTCGTTAAATTAAAGCACCACCAGGCAGGCTTCGTTGTCTTCTGGCAACTCGTGTCTAGTTTATTTTCCATTTTGCTCACCAACCTGGGACCCGTTTCACTAAACTTTGTACGACTAAAATGTTTGTAAGTGCAAAATTGTGATAGTCTATAAATTTCACACTAGCACTGTTTTCTTGCAAAGTATTATTGGATTTACATTTATTGAGCATCGGCTGCATATGCAGCCTATGCTCAATAAATGTAAATCCATCAATTGAAATTTCCACGAACATTTCAGTCGTAAGAAGTTTAGTGAAACAGGCCTCTGAACGGTTTGACAGCGCTTTCCAATGGAAATGATCCTCAAGTACTGTCAAACCATGTTTTTATTTAGAAATAAGACAAAATATAAAACAACATCAAACATGTTTTATTGTTTCCCGCATTCTAAGGGTTAAACTTTATCTGATAAATATCGGGCTAGGGTGTGTGGTGGGGGGGGGAGGTGTTGGATGAAAAGTTGTGGGGCGGGGTGGTGGATGGCCTGAAAATATAGACTTCCCAGAGGGGTGGTGGGGTGAGCCGCCTAAACATATCACAGAAAGATATATTGAGGGGGGTGGGGGGGTGGGGGGGGTCTCCAATAATATCAATAATGTATCTTTACATAGAAAAGTTTATATTAAAACAATCTACATTCTCAGCATCATGCAATATATTAATTCTTCTTGCATATATTTACACTCTGAATGGTCAGTTTATATTAAAACAATCTACCATAGTCAGCATCATGCAATATATTAATTCTTGCATATATTTACACTCTGAATGGTCAGTTTATATTAAAACAATCTACCATAGTCAGCATCATGCAATATATTAATTCTTGCATATATTTACACTCTGAATGGTCAGTTTATATTAAAACAATCCACCATAGTCAGCATCATGCAATATATTAATTCTTGCATATATTACACTCTGAATGGTCAGTTTTATATAAAACAATCCCACCCCATAAGTCAGCATCCATGCAATATATTAAATTCCTTGCATATATTTACACTCTGAATGGTCAGTTTATATTAAAAACAAATCACCCCATAGTCACATCATGCAATATATTAATTCTTGCATATATTTACACTCTGAATGGTCAGTTTATATTAAAACAATCTACCATAGTCAGCATCATGCAATATATTAATTCTTGCATATATTTACACTCTGAATGGTCAGTTTATATTAAAACAATCTACCATAGTCAGCATCATGCAATATTTTAATTCAATTTTGCATATAGTTACACTCTGAAATTTGGTCAGTTTATAATAAAACAATCTACCATAGTCAGCATCATGCAATATATTAATTCTTGCATATATTTTACACTCTTGAATGTCAGTTTATATTAAAAAACAATCCACCATAGTCAGCATCATGCAAAATATTTATTAATTCTTGCATATAGTTACACTCTGAATGGTCATTTATATTAAAACAATCTACCATATCAGCATCATGCAATTTGATTAATTCTTGCATATAGTTACACTCTGAATGGCAGAGTGGTCCAGTTTTTATATTTTAAAACAAATTCTACCATAGTCAGCATTCATGCAATATATTAATTCTTGCATATATTTACACTCTGAATGGTCAGTTTATATGAGGTAGGGTTGAGTCGTGCGCGGATGGAGCCATGCAGGGGGGGGGGCTCGAAAATTATCTATGATGGAATAGGTGGACCCTGAAAATTGATCTAAAGGTAGTGAAGCGGGGAGGGTGCACTTAAAAATATTTGTAATCATTGGCAAAATTTATCCAGCCCCACCCCGCCACACCCCTCCCCAGCCCGTTCCACCAGTGATAAATAATCATTATTTATATTTAATTATGCAAATTTTTGGCATACGCCTGTCATTTGTTGACACAATAAATTTGTAATATACGGCCGGACGTCCACTAACGGAAGCTGTGATAATGACCACAGGTGGAATTCTCGGACCTGTGACACAAACAAAATGCCCATTACAAAAAATCCATCACCCCACCCACTTGGTCTCATGCAGTACTATTTTCTATTATTACACTAAAGAAATGTCCATTACAAAAAATCCATCACCCCACCCTATCTACTATTATTGAAGGTGGGGTAATGTTTTTTTTGTAATGGGCATTTGTTTTGTGTCACAGGTCCGAGTCTTCCACCTGTGATAATGACCAGTCCCTTAGTGCCTTGGTGCAAGTTTATATATATCAGTATCATGTTTCAGGCTCCAGATAAGTTTGTATCTAAAGTGTATTATACCCCCAGATTTCAAATTCAATGCATTTTACTTTTACAAATGTATTATAGATTTTCCTCCTTATTAAATAAGGAACAAATGATAAAACAGTAAAACAAACATAAAAATTCACTTATTTGAGCTGCGAAAAGCAAACTTTTTGCAGCTTAACTAAGTACATGTAAATTAAAATTTTATGACAGTATTTTCACTACTCAATTTGGAATTCAATGCGTATTTTCACATTGCAGTGATTATGTTGTACTCTCACCTTTGATAATCAGTGCATATTCTGCTAAAATATGTTTGTTTGTTTTGTTTATTGGTGTTTAACGGCCTATCAACAGCTACGGGTATGTAAGGCTGGTGCAAACCAGATTCAATAAGTGCATGAAATACGCCAATAAGCACCTTATCTGGAGCTCTGATCATGCTCGCTTGGTAACGGTAGGAAATCCTAGACTCGCTTAGTTTCTATTTACCCGAATTCACCAAGTAACTGGAATTGACGCTCCCCTGTTATATTTAAGACTATTCCAAGTATCAGAAAGGGGTAAATTGTTTTCAGAAATAAGAATATTTTCGCTAACAGTGTGAGATCCTGATGAGACGGCTTGTTACGAGCCGGCTCATCTGGATCTGCACTGTTTGCAAACATGCTACAGGTATGTAGTGTTGAAATAATGAGTCAATTTTGCCCTTCTAAAACATCTTGGTTGTTTTGGGCCCCAAGCAGTACTCTAGTACTTTGATTTTCTATTTATTCACAGTATTGGTCGTTCTCTCGGTCATTGGTTGCGGAACTAGTACGGACGCTGTTCCTCGGTGGGTATGCCACAGCATGGCATGCACGGTAGGCGTGCATTTCTGTAGCCCTCGCACACGGAGGTGTGAGCCGTGCGAGGACTACAAGACCAGCTGTTCCACACAATTCCAGGCCCAAAACTGTACAAGCTACTGTATGGGTGAGTATATTTCTGAGTCCATAACTCTAATTACATTACATTACATTACATTAGAGTTATAGTGAAGTGGTATTTCCAAATTTGCGTTGAAGTTCTTTGTTCACTTTATACTTTGTGGAGAGTGACCGAAGAAGTTTGCTAATACCTACTTTATTAGATGAGTTTGTGTTAATATTTTTGTATCATATTGTAGAATTTTCTCTCAATAACAATATAGCGAAGTATGAATGTTAACACCCTGCAGATTGTGTCTATGTTTTAGTGCGCAAAATGTAAATGCTATTACCGTACACAAATATATACCGTTGACTGTGGTGTAGCGATGTAGTGCAACCTGTTGCAGACAACGTGCAGCTAGGGTGAGTGAGCCTGTAATCATTGGACCAGAACTGCACCCGCTTCTATATGGTACACATTTGGAACACATTTATGCCACCATTAAAGGTACATGCTCACTCAGTAGGCACAAACTTTTCTTTCTATCAGAGACATCATCTGAGACATTTCCTGGTAAAATAAACATTCATTCACCATTACCCCACATATTGATTGGCAATATTATACATTTTATAATTATATCAGATGTAAATTTCCACACTGATATCAGGGGCGATAACCATATTTTCTTAAAAATGTTAACGGACATTACTATTTATTCTCTGTATTTAATGTTTGATGTGCAATGATCATACTTTATAATCTGTCAAAAATATTATTTTTTCATGTAACGCATTTAATTAGTATAAATAATTTAAAAAAATGTCACTATCAGTAAAATAAATATTATTAAATTATTATATCTGTATAGCGAGCACTCTTAATTTTTAAAACTTGTGGAATAGTGACACAATTATACACTTGTTTAATTCCTATAAAGAACATTTTGTGCCTACTGAGTGGGCATGTAACATGACCTTGACGTTTTTGACCTTCCCATGGTTGTGAAAACACTTAATTTTTTTACGTCAAAAAGTTTGTACAACTTTCTTCATCATCATATAACTTTAATATTACATAATGGATTGCTTCAATGTAATCATTTGGAACACACTCCATTAAAATGACCTTGACCGTTTTGACCTTTACATGGTTGTGGAAACACCTAACCACTTTTTATGTCAAAATGTTTCTTCAACTTTGACCTTTTTTGTGTTTTAAGCATGCACTTCTCTTGACAGATTTTGTGATGCTTACTTTAGCACATGCCCATGATCATGTTACGGTCAAATGCCTCGGCAGGCTGAAAACCGCTTCCGTGGCGGAATTCTTGTTGAATGTTTGAGCCATCAAAGTATGAAGAATGTTTAGTTTTCCCATACATGAATCGTGACCCATTTGTAATACATTGTAGTTATAGTTCACATATTGAATTTTTAATAATTTAACACAGCTCCAGATAAGGTACGTGTTGGCGTGTTTTACGCACTTATTTTAGCAGAATACGCATTGATTATCAAAGGTGGGAGTACATAATACTCACTGAAATGCGAAAATACGCATTGATTTTCAAATTGAGTGCAAATACTGTAATAAAGTTGAAAATTTACTTAGTTGAGCTGCAAAAAAGCAAACTCAAATAAGTGAATTTTTTAATTTGTTTTATTTTTTATCATTTGTTCCCTATTTAATCATGTTAATAAGGAAGAAAATCAATAATACATTTGTAAAAGTAAAATACGCATTGAATTTGAAATCTGGGGGTATAATACTCTTTAGATACAAAACTGATCTGGAGCTCTGTAAATTCATTGTTTGCCCTAGTTTTCTCACCACTAAAGCACTGCATTTCGTCTAAATTAATAGCATATTACCACACTTTCGCCTATATCTATTAAATTAATCATAAATGTTGCATTAAGTACAAAGTTATATTTAGGAACTAAGGTCATGCCTTGTTCATGTAATTTCCAGTGATGCACGTCATATTACCGTATGTGCACGATCGATTTGGTGTACATCTATAACCACCAATCATGCAATACAGATAAGGAATTAGTAATTGAGTATTGTCACTCCATCATTACTGAAGCAATTGGGTATTTAAAAAATTTATTTGGGTAAAATAAAATCACACTACTATTAAGGTTCATCAGCAGACAGCAATTATTGAATAGTTTGCTTCGAAATGAAAACATATCTTGGCATGTCCAAGGAGACAATTCTAATGAAATACCAAGATGTGTTTTCGTGGAAAATAAGTAAAATATATGCTATAATGTGTGTGTTTTATTGTTTTCTGTAGCATGATAAAGATACCACAAATTTTTCATTGCTTTTTGATACTCAGTGATTGCAATTGGGTTTTTGGCAATTTTAATTGGGTATTTAAGCAAATACGCAGCTTATCTGGAGCACTGCAATAGTATCGTAATTTGAAACCACTTTCAAACGAACATATGCACACGAACATATGCACACGAACATATGCACATGATGGGGTGAACCAAACAATCAGACAGTTATTGTTCAGAGCTCCAGATAAGCTGCGTATTTGCTTAAGTATCCAATTAAAATTGCGGAAAACCCAATTGAAATCGGAAGTAGCGGGTATCAAAAAGCAATAAAAAATTTATGTACCTTTATCATGGTGTAGAAAACAATAAATAGAGCACAAATATAGCATGTTTTTCTTCTTTTTCCATGAAAACAAATCTTGGTATTTCATGAGAATTGTCTGGAGACAATTCTAATGAAATTCCAAGAAATGTTTTCATTTAGAAGCAAACTATTCAATAATTGCTGTCTGCTGATATGTAAACAGCAGTGTGATTTTATTTTAGCCACTTAAAATACCCAATTGTTTCAGAAATGATGGAGTGACAATACTCAATTACTAATTCCTTATCTGGAGCCCTGATTGTTCACATATTAAATATTTACTAAAGTAATTTCTTAAAAACTTTGTGAACTATAACTTACTAATTTCGACCTAGCGAGCAAGAAATTACTTTATTAAAAATTCAATATGTGAACTATAACTGTCTTACTGTTTGGTCCTCCCCGTTGCGTGCACACGTTCATTTGAATGTCGTGCCACCCTAAATATTTTTTTTAATTACGATAGTATTACGTTCACATAATTGACGGTTTTACACGAATCGATCATGTACACATCATAACATGGTGCATGTCACAGAAAATTATGTCAACAAGTTGTGACCTTTGGTTTCAAAAATATCTTTGTACTTATTGAAACATTTAATGATTAATTTAATTTTAATAGATACTGTTTAAACTAGGGCATATTTGGATATTCGGCGAGAATATAGGTAGAAGTGGCATAAGCACAGTAAACATTTACTACAGGGCTCCAGATAAGGAATTAGTTATTGAGTATTGTCACTCTATCATTTCTGAAGCAATTGGGTATTTCAAAATTTTAATTGTGTAACATAAAATCACACTAAAGTTTACACATTAACAGACCGCAATTAATGAATAGTTTGCTTCGAAATAAAAACATATCTTGGCATTTCATTAGAATTGTCTCCGTTGAGACAATTCTAATGAAATACGAAGATGAGTTTTCATAGAAAATAAGGAAAATATGCTATATTTGTGGTCTGTTTATTGTTTTCTGCAGCATGATAAATGTACCATAATTTTTTTTTTTGTTTTTTTTTTGCTTTTTGCTACTCGCTACTTCTGATTTAAATTGGGTTTTGGCAATTTTAATTGGGTATTTAAGCAAATATGCAGCTTATCTGGAGCTCTGTTTACTTAGTTATTATCTGTTCTCATTGCAGATATTGCAGTCACTTTAGAAGTAGCCATCAACCTGGAAAAGAAAAGAAGTAAATATACTATACCAAGTTTGCCCATTTATCCCAAAACCTGGCTTAACCCTTTCAACCCTACAGACCATGAAGCCAAAATTTGCAAACACTGTGGATCCGGACCAACACTACAGGCCTGTATGTGGTATTGGCAAACAGTGTAGATCCAGATGAGCCGGTTCGTGACGAGCCATCTTGTCAGTACATGTATCTGCATTTTTTGCAAGTAAATGGACTACCGGTAGTCTGAAAATCATTTTGTGACAATTGGATAGGTTGCAAAATTAACGAATCAAATTCCATTCCAGTTACTTAGGGGTGAAAGGGTTAATGTTAGATTTTTAAAAATGCGAATTGAGAAACAAACATCATTTTGTAAATGTGATGGGATTTATCGTAAAGATTCTAATAGACGCCCATGCTCTAATAGATGCCCACCCCCCACTTTTTATGTTGAAAATGGCACATTTTTTGGCTGATTTTCACAAAATTAGTGCCTCTAATAAACGCCCAGTACTAACTTGAAACAAAATCGTAGCTAATTGTTAACTAGATTTATTTTCTTTCCATTATTTCAAAGGCAACTTCCTTGAAAATCGCGGAAAAAACATAATTGCTACTTTCACTTACAAAAGCGGAATCGAAATTCGACTGTTTCCGGTGTCACAGTAAATTCCTCATCAGCAGTAGCTATTTGCACGGACGTGGGGCGATCAGAATTTATACGGTTACGGAGGCGCCATTTTGAAAGCATCTCAAACCCATCTCGTATAATATGGGTTAAATTTACATCATGTTGGATTGTTGGCCGATATTTCCTAGGAGATGAGCAACAATAAATATGGCTTATTCTGGACGTGGCCGTGGGCCGAAATTAATCACACTGACACGGACTGAAACGTCCACTCGCCGAAACGTCCATGGTCCGAAACAGTGACAGTCCGAAACGTCCGTATGCGTAAATCTGATCAGCATTAATGATTGCCGCTGCATTGATATATACATTACCAGTATTTTAACATTTTTACCGACTGTACCATAATGACCAAAGTCGGCCGAAACGTCCTGGTCCAAAATGTTCATAAACTGACTGACAGTACAATCAAGTCCGGCAGATGTTTGAGAGTATGTCCCTTCGTTATATTTTTGTTCAGATAGTAGAAAGTCGTATATTGTTTATCATTTTCCTTTGCTGAATAACACTTGCCTCTATTAAACGCCTACCCGGGACTTCGGAGCTAGTGGTGATTCTAATAGACGACCAGGCGTCTGTTGGAATCTTTACGATATGTATAACATGATATATATGTGAACATTCTCTTGTTACTGTATCCTATACATGGAGTTGCCATCTCGGACATCTTAGTATGCACAAGCCATCGGTCAGTTTCACCTCTTATAGCATTTGACCACAGATGATTCTAGGGTGTATTGGATGGTCAATTAATGTTTGTATATACATGTACATGAAACACCATTCTAAACAATGTACAAAAGCCATCAATTCAAAATGCGCCCGGGTCTGAAGATTATGTAATTTAATTACATAATCTTCAGACGCGGGCGCATTTGAATTGTTTTGTACGTTGTTTAGAAAGGTATTTCATGTATATACAGACAATAATTGACCATCCAAGACACGCTAGAATCACCTGTGCATTTGACATATTGACACCAAAAAATATTACAGTTTAACTAATAAAATGTGGCATATCATCTTCCACTGATAAGTATTTACAACATGCTATCAATTATCTCAGGCCAAAGTGTACAACATATTTGATATGTGCGTTGTTAGTTTTGTTATTTCCAAAATCTATAATGTCCATGTTACACTGTGCAGAGCTCCAGATAAGGTGCTTATTGGCGTATTTTACGCAATTATTTTAGCTGAAGTGGGTGTACAAAAGTGGGTGCACAAAATACACACAGAAATGTGAAAATACGCATTGATTTTCAAATTAAGTGTTGAAAATACTGTCATATAGTTGAACATTCACTTAGTTGAGCTGCAAAAAGCAAACACTCAAAAAAGTGAATGTTTAAATTTGTTATATTTTTTTATCATTTGTTCCCTATTTAGTTTGAAGAAAATCAATACTCCATTTGTAAAAGTAAAATACGCAATGATTTTGAAATCAGGGGATATAGTACACTTTAGACACAAAGCTTAGCTGGAACTCTGACTGTGCAAATCATCAGGTCACTCCACTCAACTAATTGTATAACTACAGGTATGAGTATGACAGGTGTACCACATATATTTTGTATAACTACAGGTATGAGTATGACAGGTGTACCACATATATTCTGCTAGTAACACCTTTATGATAGCAGCACAAGTCCATAAAAAATCAATATTTCTTATTTCACTCAATACAGTATATACATGGTAAAACTATGTGTACAGATAAGATAGCCTATATGACTGTGCACTCTAGTTGGCCTGTGTAGAGTTTTCTGTCTTTTAAAAAAACGGGCTCTTTTATCGTCCGAAATCATACTTGGTATTGACTTGGCTACATAGCACGGATAGCACATTGTAAATAATTATTTTTAGAACGCATTGCCCTAATTTCTATTAGTTTATCTGTCAAATTCTGAGCTGAGCTGTCTGTCAAACGCTACAAGAGGTAAGACTGGCCTGCAGCTTGTCCATGTTAAGATGGCAACTCGATGCACAGTAACATATACAAGAAGATACACTTTATACAAATATTCAAACAGGGGACATGACTTTTTTTAAATTAATTTGTTCCCACGAAATAATAATTTGTTCCCTCAATTTAACAATTTGTTTCCTCGAATTAACATTTCGTTCCCACGAAATGACAATTCGTTCCCTCAATTTAACAATTCGTTCCCTCGAATTAATAATTTGTTCCCACGATATAACAATTCATTCCCACAAATTAAACATTCGTTCCCAGTGGAAACGAAATTGTCAATTGTCAATAAAAAAAATAAATAATTCTACGTCCCCTGCAGGGCTCCGTTGCAAAGCTATAGTTCTGCATAGCAAAGAATTTGTTTTATTTTCTATCAGTCAGCCGTTGAAATCGCCATATGGAAAGTGTCAATTATTTTACCGAATTTCATAAAATATAGAAAATTGGCTCATTCTAAATTTTTCTAAGGAAATATTAATGAATTAAACTATTGTTTTTTCGCAATAAAATCAATTTTTGATGAATTTCTTAAATTATATTTTTTGGCAGGGTGAATTTATAGATGAAAAAATATACTACATTTAAATATTTTTGAGATTACATCAAGGTGCATGATCACGTGGTTACAACAACAACAACAATTACTGAAAATTACAGAAGCACGTATTATGTTATATTGTCCGTATTATGTAATGGATTTTAATGAAATATGGCTCATCAAACGTGTCTTGTTAATTAAGCTGCATTTGATGGTCTCGGTACTTTGGCCCAAATTCTGTCGTTTTTGCGAAGAATTGATTTTCGTGTTTACTGTCAATATTGACATGGAAATCGATTCTTCGCAAAGACGACATGTATATGCCGAAGTCCCGAGACCACCAAATGAAGATCATGAAGACGCTTTTGCTGCGTTTGATTTAATCAAAATCTGTTGCATATTAAGGAAACTATTAAATAATATTTCCTTTGGAGTGGGCGGCCTTTCAACACTTTCAGATATTGTTGTTGTTGTGGTAACCACATGATCATGCACCTTGTACATGTAATGTGTTTGATAGCCAGAAGTTTGTCGGCAGAAAAACGTGGAACAATCAGTACATGTAGTTCTATGTCTTATTACTGATGCAAGTAACAGTAACCATGGTAACAGTGAGAATACACTGGCCAGACCCAGACGTGGATGCGCATCCACAGTCTGATCAGGATATATACCCACTACATTAGGCCTTTATTTTTTAATTGTTTGTTTTATGACCAAATCTCTGAAGTGCCGTATGAGGAAGGGAAAAAAAAAATAAAATAAAGAATTTGCAATTTTATTTTTTCGACGGGCGTTATAAACTGTATGAAGAACATAAAAAGTCATTTTATTTATTAGTAAAATATGTTTGTACATCTATATCTTTGCATAAATTATATGTAGTCTTATGTTATTTTAAACATTACAATAAATACAATACTTAACATGTGCAACAAAAGCTTCTAAACAATAAATTACAGGGTGTGGGGTCACATGGTTTCCGAACGGTGTGATGTATGATTTTAGATATGTTTACAGTACATTTTTTCTTTAATATCTTTAATACTAATGGAATGATGATTTTGATGAAACTTAGTGCAGGAAATGTGAAACTGTTTTTCCATTATTCTACAGTTTGCTGTAATCTCATACCTGTTGTTTTGAAGAAGAATTGGTTACCGTCGACATAAATAAAAATCGAGAGCAAGTGAATTTAAGAAATACCCAGTACCTGATTCTTAATGAAGGTTTGGATTTTGTAAAGAACGTTTAGATCAAAATTCATCATGTTTTGGCACCCCACATCAGAATCGTCGCCACAGGAAAAAATATTGAAGAAATAAAATCTCAACAAAAAATGGACAAGCGAGTTTTCACTGTTACTCTATGTTGGCAACAAAAAGTTTACATGTTATGTTTCAATTGCACTATAGATTCCGCATTACGCAACTTCCAATACAAATACCCGATGCAATTCTGGGAATAAATACATAGGGCTTTTCCATTTATTTTTCCCGGGGGGGGGGGGGGGGACTGGCTTTATAAAACAGCATGGTGGTGGTCGTATTAATTTATTTATTTTTCTACTGGGTGGGGTCTACGTCATTTAAAATATCTATAGGTAGGGGTATTTTCTTTTTATCCTTTCTGGTGGTGGGGTGTTAAGTTCCCCTATGATGTTGGTGGGTGGTTATTTTCCATAAGTATTAAAGTGGGTGTTGGTGTATCAATTTAGAAGTCTCCGTAAAAAAACACCGACATTGAATGTTCACTGGTCAACGTTTATCGAAAGTTATTAAGAGTTGTCGTTCTTGCAATCCAGCGATTCGGCCTAGTTCGATTGGTCCCAGGTCTTTTCGCCCATAATCCCGTTCGCACCCCGGTCGTTTCGCCCTTATTCCCGTTCGCCCCGGGTCGTTTCGCCCCTATATATATAATGTTCAGGCGGCCTAGTTCGATTGGCTGTCAGACATCTCGACCCCAAGACATCTCGTACACGAGTGTTCGTCGGTCTCCGCGTAAACAACAAGTTCGCGTAGCGAAACCGACGAACATGAGTGTATTATTTCACGCTATTCAATCCTGAACGATTAATTATCCTATTTATTACATTTCTACTACTTAATTTCCTTATTTTTAATAATATTTGTGTTTTATTGAAGAACCTATGTGTGTATGAATGTTTATGGGCGTGTCTTATTTACTACGTAATGTTGACGTAACTCATTCATAAAAATTTTGGATTCATAAAAAAATGGCGCCTTTCTGTCTAATGGACTTCAGTGGATTTTAAGATTTATGGCATACACGTATAGGGTCAGTACCAAGTGGATGGTATATCATGTATAATGATTAATATTTATAATAATGTGTTTTATTAATATAGAACAAAGAGCAGCTTGATATATTCTTTCACAGATATGCTGTTCACAACGTCTACCAATAACAAACCAGTTAGTGCCCTAATGTCGACACACGTCAACGTTATTTATGACCCGACTTTAGCAATATTAGTTTACCTCAGCTTCCGGCAGTGGTAATAATCAAACAATTTCACATATTTCTCCCTAAGAATAACATTTTCTGGTGGTGGGGGTTAAAGGAGAAATAAATTCTGGTGGTGGGGGGTGTTTTATTGCAATTTCTTTTTTTTTTCTGGAGGTAGGGGTTAAATGGTGGTGGGGGTGTTTTATGCAAAAAATAAATTCCTGTGGTGGGGTTATGCAAGAAATAAATATAATTTTATGTAAATTCCGGTGGTGGTACCCCTAATAAAAAAGCAGCCAGTCCCGCCCCCCGCACCCCCTCCCCCCCCCCCCCCCCCCCCCCCCACCCCCTGAAAAGCCCTTACTGTATGGCTGTAACGTAGTAAGTAGTAGCCTATGTGATTTTTGCTCTATGTATGTTGAAAGCATAAAACACTTATTCTGGGAATGTACCCATCTGCAACATATTTGATCTCGGCCAAGAACTTACCTAAATGACAAGGTTATAACATGCATAATTAATGAATGTTAAAAATATTTCTTCAGGAATAAATGATAATGCTCTTTTGGCACAAGAACTTAATTTCATCGTTACTGTAGGAAAATATTTCGTATTAAAATGTAAATATGAAAAATGCGATAAAATGTTTGAATCATTCATAAATTACTTGAAGAACAGAAATCAGATAGAACAGAAAATAGCAACATAAAAACTTGAAGGATAAACGAGAACAACGCATTATCAAGTGGGGCAGGTTTAATATTCAGTTTAACAGGTCTATTTGATAGGAACACATTGGAAATATTTCTTCCTTTTTCTCATGATTATGTCCCCTAACTTTAAGCTCTTCTCAACACTACTTTCTAATACATTGTGTATGTAACTTGTGTAGTATAATTAGATGCTAGTATGTTCAATTGATATACAGTGTACATAATGTATTGAAAAGTGAAAATAAAACATTTAGTCATCCAAAAAAATAAAATTGAAGTAATAGCTGCTTATTGCGAATAAAACTGAGATAGCTATTGTTGCCACTCGTGAACCGCTTCACCGACTTTGATAATATTTGGCCACAATGTGTGTCATGTGATGGTGCTTTGTTTTACATACAACTATATCTTCTACACCGATACATGGATTATCAAATGGCTTGGTACAAATGTTTCTCATGATGAGAAGGTGTGTCGCGATCAATAACCACGCACCTACGTCCAAGGTCAAGGTCACAGTTGAAGGTCAAAGGTCAAACCTATCGAAATTCCCTTCCGCTCTATATCTTCTACACCGAATCCGATGCATGAATTATCAAATGGCTTGGCACAAATGTTTCTCATGATGAGAAGGTATGTCGCGATCAATAACCACGCACCCTACGTCCAATGGTCAAGGTCACAGTTGAAGGTCAAAGGTCAAACCTATTGAAATCCTTCCGCTCTATATCTTCTACACTGATGCATGGATTATCAAATGGCTTGGCACAAATGTTTCTCATGATGAGAAGGTGTGTCGCGATCAATAACCACGCACCTACGTCCAAGGTCAAGGTCACAGTTGAAGGTCAAAGGTCAAACCTATTGAAATTCCCTTCCACTCTATATCTTCTACACCGATGCATGGATTATCAATGGCTTGGCACAAATGTTTCTCATGATGAGAAGGTGTGTCGCGATCAATAACCACGCACCTACGTCCAATGTCACAGTTGAAGGTCAAAGGTCAAACCTATTGAAATTCCCTTCCGCTCTATATCTTCTACACCGATGCATGGATTATCAAATGCCTTGGCACAAATGTTTCTCAGGATGAGAAGGTGTGTCGCGATCAATAACCACGAACCTACGTCCAAGGTCAAGGTCACAGTTGAAGGTCAAAGGTCAAATCTATTTGTATATAGTAACATTGATATTGACAATGAACTTGTAAACAATATGCAAATACAATATGTTTAAACTAAATCTATTGAAATTCCCTTCCGCTCTATATATCTTCTACAACGATGCATGGATTATCACACTATGCCCAGGGTCAAGGTCACAGACTTGATGCGTTTGAAACCTTAACGCTCGGCTATATGGCTTATAATAAAAAATGCCTCGTTTTCTTTGGCTGCCAGGGGAGGTATTCGTGTGCCGACAGGCCACATTTCTTGTTTTGCATATGATCCACGCCCGACCACCTATGGTCAAGGTCACTGAGGACTTGATTTTGTTATATTAATTTAATTAACTCTTCCAACACTACTGACCACTATAGTGGTGTTTGCAAACAGTGTAGATCCAGATGTGCCGGCTCTTGACAAAGTAATTTTCATACTTGTTAGAGAGACAAAACGCCTGTTTGTAAATGAATTAGGCTGAAAATCAATCGGATTGGTCGAAAAATTAACATATCAAAATTCACTCCAGTTGCTTAATTAATGTCTTTGCAGTCGCCTACTGCCCCGCCTTGGACCCCATTCCACATGGCTCCCACAATGCCACACAGGCACAGCCACACCTGGCGGTGGTGGCATACTCATGTGACGGAGGTTACCAGAGCTCGGCGAACGTTCGCGAAGTTCAGTGTGGCGACTATGGCATGTGGTCCGGCCAGCGAAAATGTCTCGGTAAGTGCAGTAGAAGACAGGCCAGTAACAATTGATAAAAAATAAAACAAGTTTAAAAAAATCACTTATTTGAGCTGCAAAAAGCAGCTTTTTGCAGCGCAACTCAGTAAATTTTCAACTTTATTATATTATTTTCACTACTCAATCAATGCGTATTTTTACTGAGTATTTTGTACTCCCACTTTTGATAATCAAGGTGTATTCAGCTAAAATAAGTGCGTAAAATACGCAGATGCGCACCTTATCTGGAGCTCTGTAGATTGCATAAAACAATAAATTTTGTCTACTATTGATTTAAATTTTGTGTTTTTATGTTGTGTCCGTGAGTCCGTCCGTCCACGTGTATGGCACATTAAGAAGTTCGCCGAAGTTTCTAAATTCTTTCAAAACTTCTATATGCCTTGAAGGAGTACTTAAATATATCAACACCGTATACCGTTGTCAAATGCTACACATCTACACTGACCTTAATATGACCTTGACCGTTGTTACCTTCGAAATGTCTTTGAAACACATTTAGCCATTTTGTTACGTCGAAAAGTTTGTAACAGTTTCCCCAACATGTAATATATATCTTCAACATTACTTAAAGGATTGCTTTAATATTTGGACAGTTCATTCACTTGAACATGTGTGACACAATCACACCACCAATGCAGGGTTCAAGTAGTTTGGGGGCGACTTGGGCGAAGTTGTCGCTTTTTTTTCGCCCAAGTCGCCCTATGTGTCTGGCAGGGCGAAGTTTGCTTCGCCTTAAAAAATCTCGCAAAATATCGGAAATTCTAAAAAAAAGCTGGAACCAAATTCGTTCAGATAGTCCCCATTTCCCACCCAGTGACCTAAATCTCGCTAATTGCAGGCCTGCCAAACTGTTTACAATATCATTTGTTTATGCCACCCGAGTGTTTGACCAAATTTTCATCACATCATTACGCGATTCACTAAAATCATGCCTACTCGCTGTGACAATAAAAGTCACCCGTCGATAGTTTCAATAATCCCCTAGCCAAACATTTGTTCTGGCTACTATAAGTGTCAATTCAAAACACGTGTTATTCTCGTGGCGAAGTTATTTATACAGTACAGCCAATCGCTGGTAAGTAGAGGCAGCCCTTAGTGGCATGATTGACAGGTTACTGTGGCGAAAGATGTCGGCAATAGATCTATCAGCGATTGATCATGAACCCTGTACTGTATAGTTAACTCCCTCCGAATACTCTCAACCAGACAAACAAACACATGCAAACACGCGTTTTAACGGGTACCAGATGAGAGTCGTTTCTGGGTCGGGGCTAGTAAAAATAATAAGCTGGGTCGCCCGGTGGAGAACGAATTTCGTAGTTGTCTACACACATTTTTGTCAGCTTATGACGCTTTGTGGGATACCATTTCCGAAATAAAAATAACATCCAATCGTTAGCTACGATTGTGGGTATACCCACTCGAGGCGCCACCTGACGAGCCGAGTCGTGGCCTACACAGCCGTTGTGGAAGGGCAATGATTGCAACTTTATTTTTCGCCGAAAAGTATGAAAGAATTAAATACGAAATCAATATATTCTAATGAATTCCTTTGATGCCGAAAACAAATATTGTTTATTACATTACTAACTGTTTATTTCATCCAAATATGGCTAACTGTATTGTCAGAAAACATGAAAAAGTCTGTAAATATCGCAGACAATTTCAGCTTTTTCGTACCTACGTAGTTTCATCCTTTTGCAACTTTTTCCAATCAATGTTAACGTAACCCGATTTTTATGATAATTCAGTTTGGTATTAACTAAATATACAGAATTTATGCACATCCAAGTTCATAAATAATATTTTAAGTGAATTTAGACGGATTAATTTGCTATTCGTCTAAAGTATTTACATAAATGCTGTTTCATTACATGTACACAGTTAAGGAGGTTCAAATGGGTGGTAACAACATATACTGAGATGAAATAAAATATATATATTTTTACCAGTCATAGGTGGCCAAAAATGGAGTTCTCACTGTATTAACGCTAGCGGTGAAAATAACAGCCAACAACTGTTGAGTATTTTTCTTAATTCTCTTAAATTATATGTCTTGGTAATTCATCTGATGATGCTTATCTAATGAAACACCAAAACAAAATTTCAGGGGAAAATGAGAAAAAAATACTTTTGAATTGTCGTCTGCTGTTTTCAATCATGGTCCTACATATACAAAATGTAAATACTTACTGAAAAATGTAGATTATTGCATTTTCTATTTATGGGCGAAAAAACGTACTTACATTGCTTTAAATTTGATGATATGCTTAGAAAAAATAAAATTATTGTTAAATAATATGCCTGGTCTTATTTGTATTATCTGGTGCAGTTAAATTGTCTTTGCAGATAACCGACAACGACAACATTTAACATACTTTACAAATTATGGAGAAAAATACAAACTTCTCCCACTACCCCCTAAATTCCCTGGAGGGGGAAGTGGCTTCCCCCTAAAATTTGGAGCTAGATTGAACCCTGCCAATGACATGACCTTTGTGACCTTCAAAATTGTGCTGAAAGACTTGCCATTTTCTTACGTCAAAAAGTTTGTAAGACTTTCTCAGATGACTTTTTCAAAAGTTTTATATTTTTACACGCACTCTCTAGTTAGAGTCCAGTATGCCAGGGGGCATATTCATGTTTTACAAACATAATGTCTAGTTAACTCAAATGAGTCCATTAATTGGTCATAACATGTTTGGAATGGTTGGTAATAGAAGTATACCTTCCATTTCGGGTTTTCACAAAATACACAAAACAACGGAAATAGGTTTTGTTTTGAAATATTCTATCTTTGGTCAATATGTAGAATTTTGTCTGGGTGCAGCATCTGGTCAATTGCGTATATAGAAATTTCTCAATTGATAATAAAACATTTATTGTCTTTTTCTCTCAGTCAATACGTGATTTTATCGACCCTATAAAGGTGATATCGACCTCGGACTTCTTCCTCAATCGATATCACTGTTACAGGTATATATGGTCGATAAATCCACATATTGACCTCATAAAATTATAAGTGTATAACACTGGTAATACACATCCAAGTTTCGGATGTATATTACTTTGGGTAATTTAGGTTTTCCTATTCCAAAATATGTCACTGCCAAATTGTCCTCGCCCATTATCTATGTGATTTTTATACACCCGTGTGAAAAAAATGAGACATGGGTAGAGTTCTACAAGACGCATCGTAACCAAATTCTTTGTAAGGCAAATGCGTTAAAGTTATTGTTTTTTCACAACACGGTCAAATGCCTCGGCAGGCGCGATACCGCTTCCGTGGCGGAATTCTTGTTTATTTTTGGACTGTATCCTTGTCCAGCAAAAACTCAAGTTCTACTTGATGGATCGTAACCAAATTTGGTATACATGAGTATCACGACAAGACGTAGTATTTCACATTTGTTATGAAAATTTCATCACCCTTTGAGGTCATTTACAGAAAATATCAAATTTTCTGTAAATAAATTTCATGAAAATCGCACATGTTCTTAGGTACAAAATCGCACGGCGTGTCTCATATACATAATACACGAGTCTGGCTCTAGGATTATCACTAGTATCGCCTCAACGTGCTTGACCGATATTGATTTCCAAAAAAGAATATGCATTATTTCCCCTAAATGAGATCAAAAATTTACGAAAATATCACAGCTCGTATGGCATTTATGTCAACTTCCGACATGACATTAAAAAAATATGATTTTAAATTCATATCGGCGAAAAAACGGTGGTATGATGGTGCAGCTAGTTTTCGGGGTATCAACCCTGACCCGGCGAATTCAATCATCAATAAATGATTTTCAGATTAGTCCATTTATGAAAAAGGTGTTTGTTCTCTAAAAAATATACCGTATATTACTTGCAAAAAGTGCTCAGCTAGATCTACACTGTATGCTACCACCACGATAGAGGTCTGTATGTTCTGAAAGTGTCGATACATTTTCTAATTCGTCCCAAGTTTTTATTGGCTGTTGGGTCATCTCGCAAATGAATGAGGCACAGTGAAGAAAAACTTGACAATTTTCTGTTGTTTATGTTTTTAACAATATTAAAGTACAGATTAATGACAGATGCAGAAAATCATGGTAGGTTCGTGAACAAAATGACCTAAATGGTAAATATAACCTGTATTTAGTCAAACGCTGGATTTAGTGGCATTTATAAAGGATTTAGTTTAGATCAAGGCATTCTTATTTTAATCATCTTAAATAATACACATCGCGGCAGCACAAATGCCTAAACATGTAAATTACAAACAATGTGAATACCCCGAAAACTCTGACTACCATGCAAACTGGCGGAGCGACTATAATACCATAGCCGGGCTCCAGATAAGGAATTAGTAATTGAGTATTGTCACTCCATCCTTTCTGAAGCAATTGGGTATTTCAATTTTTAATTGGGTAAAATATAATCACACTACTGTTTACACATCAACAGACAGCAATTGTTGAATATTTTGCTTCGAAATGAAAACCTGTCTTGGCATTTCATTATAATTGTCTCCTTGGAGACAATTCTAATGAAATATCAAGATGTATTTTCATGCAAAATAAGAAAAATATGTTATATTTATGGTCAATTTATTGTTTTCTGCAGCATAATGAAGGTACCATAAACTTTTTATTGCTTTTTGATACTCGCTATTTCTGATTTCAATTGGGTTTTTGGCAATTTTAATTGAGTATTTAAGCAAATGCACAGATTATCTGGAGCTCTGATAACCATTTTCAGCAATATTCTGCCCTGCGCCAACAAGTCCTGAGAATGGATTTATTGGCCCAGAGAACCAGGTAGTCGATGAGAATGAGGAGGGCTACGCTGTGAATGTGACTTTGCCCGTGCAGTGTGACGAAGGCTTCTATCTGGCCGGTAGGAACACCACCACGTGTAGAGAGGACGGTCGTTGGGACTTGAACAAGATACCCCCATGTTACCCCTCCGAGCCAGCAGGTACATGTTTATTATGCTCACCAAAAATGTTTTCGGGTGGGGGGACATATACTTACCGCCTTGTACGTCCACCATATGTCGTCCGCTCTATCATTGTGATCACGATAACTCAAAACGGTAAAATTTCCACCAAGTTTTGTCTACATGCTGATACTGACGATATATCTCTGAGTTCTTAAACCATGTACAGTCAAGCACCAGTATCTCGAAGTCGAAGGGAGATCGTATTTTAGTCGAGATAGGACTAGGTTCGAGATACCGAGGAAGTGACATGGTCAAATATTTTCGCAAAAAAATATCAAATCATGTTACCCATCACATCATGAGTAAACAATAAAGGAATAATGAAACAAAACATGTGTTGCTTTTAATATTTTATATACCAATTAATTGACTAACAACAATATGAACATTACATACATTATATACATGTATTCAATAGACAATATGTCATTCACTAACAAGGAAATAAAGTTGTGTTTACATAATGAGTAACATGTAATACAAGAAACAGAAAAGTACATGTTTTAAACAAAACGAAATTGACACCGTCACTCGCAGTCGGGTCTCGTGAAGAAGTCCTTGATTGTCCCTTGCTTCGTACACCGGCGTCTATACAGCTGTGTGAAGAATGTCATGGACTTTGACAGGGCGTTAAGAATGTCATGTGGCACGTCATGATATTCTTAATGAATCGTGTCAAACACTCAAACAAATCAAGGTGGACAAATTAAGCAAACAACCCGAGGCAGGTGTGAATTTATTTTGTTTCGTTTGATAATAGGTTTTGAAAATTAGTGTTAACCAAATTGATCTTGGCAGCCAGGCGCTTAGGTGATTTACCCGAGCGTTTATGTGAAGGGGACAGAATGAACAGTCGAGATAGTGGTGCTCGACTGTATGTCACCTGCCCGGTTTCAGAGCTATTACCCATTGATTTTTATGCCCCTGGTATCGGTATAGCCAGATGCATATAGCGTTTGAACTGCAAGTCCGTCCGTGTGTCCGGCACATTAAGAGGTTCGCCAGACATTCTCAAATATGTCATAACTTCTTTATCCCTTGAAGGATTGCTTAAATATTTCAACACAGCATACATTTGGACAAATGCCACATATACATGCTGCCCTTAATATGACCTTAACCTTTTGACCTTCACAACTTTGAAGTTTTTCCCACATTAAGAAGTTCGCCAGAGTTTCTCAATTCTGTCTATATCCCTTGATGGATTACTTCAATATTTCAATACATCATACTTGTGGACAAATTCCACACATCTATGCTACCATTAATATGACCGTGACCTTTTGACCGTGACAACTTTGAACTTGTTCACACATTAAGAAGTTCTACGGAATTTTTCAATTCTGTCATAACTTCTATATCCCTTGATGGATTACTTCAATATTTCAATACATCATACTTGTGGACAAATGCCACACGTCGTCTATGCTGCCATTAATATGACCGTGACCTTTCGACCGTGACAACTTTGAACTTTTTCACACATTAAGAAGTTCTCCGGAATTTTTCAATTCTGTCATAACTTCTATATCCCTTGATGGATTACTTCAATATTTCAATACATCATACTTGTGGACAAATGCCACACGTCTATGCTACCATTTATGTGACCTTTTGACCTTGACAACTTTGAAGTTTTTCACACATTAAGATGTTCGCCAGAGTTTCTCAATTCTGTCATAACTTCTATATCCCTTGATACATTACTTCAATACATCATATAATACTTGTGGACAAATGTCACCCATCCATGCTGTCATTGATTTGACATTGACCTTTTGATCATCACAACTTTGAACTTTTTCACACATTAAATGTTTTTATTAACGTTCCGGGTGCAATCTGCCACCGGGGCCATGCATGTGCCACATTTTCTTGTTCTGGTTGAGTTTGTGACCTATAACTCGAAAATATGAAGTACGATTGCTAAAACACTTTGTCAACATGCTTATTTTCGGATGAGTTCTCTTAAACCACGAATGTCACATGTTCGGTTTCAGAGTTATTGCACTTTCATTTTTCTGATCGGCTGAGCTTGTCTCAATGGTAAAAGTTATGTTTGCATCGGGGAGCATCTGGGGCCTGTTTCACTATACTTCACTGTACTTTGTACGACTAAGATGTCCGTAGGTGCAAATTTGTGATCGTCTGGAAATTTCAATTGATGGATTTACATTTATTGAGCATAGGCTATACATGTGCAGCCTATGCTCAATAAATGTAATTCCAATAATTGTTTACAAGAAAAAATTGTTAATGTGAAATTTACAGACTATCATGATTTTGCACTTACGAATATTTTAGTTTAGTGAAGTTTAGTGAAACGGGCCCCTGTTGGTTTTACCGACTTTCTAGTCATACATAGGCCAAGGTGTATGATCATGTGGTTACAATAACAACTACAAGTACTGAAGCTTCCAGAAGCCTTCCAATTCTAGGTATGTATTCTTTTATTTTGTCCTTTTATATAACTGATTTTTATTAAATATGGCGCCTCAAACTCGTCTTATTAAGCTGAATTTGGTGGTCTCGGTACTTTGGCCCAAACTTCTGTCGTTTTTTAGAAGTATGTGCGAAACTCACGGTACCACCAAATGCAGCCCATGAAGACTCGTTTGCTGCGCCATATTTCATCAAAATACATTGCCTATTATGGAAAATATAAAATAGTACTTACTGTGAGCGCGCTTTCAACACTTTGAGCCATTGTTGTTGTTGTTGTAACCACATGATCATGCACCTTGTAGGCAGTCATAACTGGGGAGCTTTAAACAGAAGTTATGCACCAAAACCATGGTTTATGGAATTATTGTGCCTTTGGTTGGTCATATGTTGCTGTGACTGCAAAAATGAGGCTTATGGATTTTGCGATCTGTGTAGATCTAAATCAGCATGTGCATCTGCACGGTCTGCCAGGGTCTGCACTATTCGCCATTTCATAAATGAAACATCCATCATGCTTCTAAAAAGACAGTATAGTTTGTTCAGTATCAGGAGTGTGCTATTTGATCAGGTTCTACACTGATCGCAAATCCCATGAGCCAGTTTTCCTGGCCACCTAATCATTCGATGTGAATCTCCATGGGTGGCAGGTGTGAACATGCAATGAGTAATTTAACGATCGGGATTCAACCTTACTGGTTTGACAGTTTAATCTGGTTATACCCATTGTATGAGTAATACAATTATTCCTAGCCCTATTACTTTTAGGGGAAGGGCCAAGTGACTTGGTGTGGTATTAACCGGGTCAGGTTATTCTAATTTCAGGGATGAATATAATGTTATTTCAATGTAAATAAAACAGTTGCCGAGTAACGTTATTGTTACATTTCCGTTGGAAATATCATGTAATTTGAGCATATATGCAGTAATTTCGGTACTTTGATGACCCGTTCCATTAAGAAACAGCTGATTTACATATACATATTCTGGGGCCGCAGTACATGTCGCATGATTCACCCGCTTCAATTTCAGTGCGACCATTGTGAACTAGTCTGGTGACGTAGTGGCGCGTTCTAGTAACATTATGAGACGCATGCATTTCGTAGGTGTTGACTTGGCCCCGAAATGAGCATTGTCTAAAGCTATGGTCAAACAGCACGCGCTGTACGTTTTAACACGGCTGTGAGCTGTGTCGAACCACAGGCACTTTGTGGTATGAATGACAAATGCCTCTTTAAATCATACATAATTTTACTATCATATTACATATCTACAAGGTAGGACACTCACCATCTTTTTAACCAACGGAAGTGGATTATTTACCTTGCGCCCGGCACTCTAATTCAGTAATTGTAAAACGCGGGAAGGCCAGGACCAGCAGGGTCCCGGCCTTCGCGCGCGTTACAATTACTGATTAGCGAGCCGGTCCCAAGGTACACTAGTACCACGTCCGTTGGTTGAAAGGATGGCGATTGTCCTACCCTGTAGATATTTAATATCAGAGTTAAATTGGGTATGATTTGAAGAGCTTTTTGTGGTTCATACCACAAAGTGCGTGTGTGTCGAACAACCAAGGGGTGTAGCGATAAAGGGTGAGCGGCAGACTTAGGTTAGCAAAAAGGTCTAGCGGTGGAGCAAATGGAGTAAAAAGACAGCCATTTACCATGAGGTAGGTACATTTTCGTTGTTTTATTCATATCTTAATTTAAAACACAAGGAAGCCATATAGCCTATGTCACGACGGAATATATCATAGATCTACGAATGCAGACACTTTGTTAAAAGATGCAGTGACACAAAAGTTATTGAAGGTTTTGAAGTCTTCTCTGTGTAAACAAGCCATGCCGTTACAAATTTTGCAGACATTTTCGGGCCGATTTTAATGAAAATACGGTCTATACCCCTGTATATAACCCATGTAGCCCACAATTATCCACTATTTAACAATTTTTACTCAATTTCGCCATTTGCATACCTCTCACCACGTCCGTGAAGATGATGTTTAAGCCCTCTTTACGGTTTGGCGGTGGGAAGTGCATGTAATTATAAAGGTTTGTGGTAGGTTTGTTTGGAAACGTGTGTTGCAATGTATTAATTAGTATAGTTATATATGTTCATAGTCCAGACATTATTGTTTTCCTTGTGTCGTTGATGGTGATGGAGGTATGCACAACTGAATAGAAAAGCAATCTTTAGTGGAATATTTCTCCTGTACCCGTGTTGAGAACACTTTCTGAGCTGGTTTGAGTTAATTTTGTTTTAAAATATGTTCCCGAATTTGTTCAAGCACCCAACACTTCTCCAACACTAAGTAGAATTGACTTGCAGTTGTAATGTATTTCTAGTAGTTCTAATTTTTGTTGGGGACCATACATCGCTGAATGTGGAGTACATTATTTGCCACGTTGAAGACCACCGTTGTCCTCGTACCATAGTTCACTATAGTTGTATTGTTATTATGTTTTCCCCGGCTCATTGGCCCCTTCGGGTTTATTCCTCTCTATTTTGAAACATTTACTGATTTATCATCATGTATATTTTATGATGCCCCATGCAAAAGCAAAGGGGGCATATCGCGTTGCTCTTGAGGTTCCTTCCGTCCGTCCTTCTTCCGTCCGTCCGTCCGTCCGGACCAACGTCCGGGGGTTTGAGAGCTTAGGGGCGGGGTTAGGAACAAAATATTCCTTTGTAATATTCCGTAAGCTCATAAACTCTATTGTTGTTTAGGGGCTTTTTCATTGTTCTTCAAACAATGGAAATACCCCATAAACCCAAAATGTTGGAACGTCCGTCCGTCCGTCCGTCCGTCCATTTACGTCAAAAAGTTGAAAAGTTTGTAAGCGATTCTCCATCATATAATATCTTCAATATTACTTGAAGTATTGCTTCTTCAATATTTGGACATTTGACATTTGTGACCTTCGAAATGGGGCCATTTTCTTACGTCAACAAGTTTGTAAGAGTATCTCCATCATGTAATATCTTCAAATTACTTGAAGGATTGCTTTAATATTTGGAAATTTCATTCATATGAACACGTGTGACGCACTCGCATCACCAATAACATGACCTTGACATTTGTGACCTTCAAATTGGTGCTGAAACACCTAACCATTTTCTTACGTCAAAAACTTAGTGAGAGTTTCTCCATCATGTAATATCTTCAATAATACTTGAAGGATTACTTAAATATTTGGACAGTTCATTCTGCTTCACACCATCAATGACCTTGACCTTTGTGACCTTTGGAATGGTGCTGAAACACTTATCCATTTTCCTTACGTCGAAAAGTTTGTTTGATTTTCTCCACCATGTAATATCTTCAAAATTACTTGAAGGATTACTTTAATATTTGGACAGTTCATTCTGCTTCGCACCACCAATGACCTTGACCTTTGTGACCTTTGAAATGGTGCTGAAGCACTTAGCCATTTTCCTTACGTCAAAAAGTTTGTAAGAGTTTCTCCACCATGTAATATCTTCCATATTACTTGAAGGTTTGCTTTAATATTTACAAACAATTTGTAAGACTTTCTCAAATGACTTTAAAATTTGTGATAATTTAAAGTTTTCTCTTTTTATACACAAACTCTAGTTGGAGTTTTGTATGCCATAGGGGCATATCCATGTTTTACAAACATAATGTCTAGTTATTCCATAGCTCTGCTATGATGCTTTTATATCAAATGACAAGGTCGACTAAGGATTTGTTATTAGAAAGTCTCACACTGTGGTGATCAAGTGATGTTAAGGACTTGTTATATACCTGTTCATCGGTTGATTCAAAGATAATTGCTTTGTAACTGTGATAGAATATATGTATAACATAAACGTGAATACTGCCTCGTTACTGTATCCTACACTGCATATGCTGTGGCCAAGTCGGCCATCTTTGTGTGTTCCAGCCACCAGCCAGTTTCATCTGTTCTATGGGGCGCCGTTTTGGACGTTAACAGCACTTTGTGATATCGCCCATTTGAATCGGTGATATCACCTATTCAAAAGGATGATATCACCAATTCAGAATGAATGGGTGATATCACCCTTTCAAATAGGTGATATCACCCATTCAAATCGGTGATATCATGTATTCGAATCGATGATATCACTAATTCAAAACAAATAGATGATATCGCCCATTTGAATCGGTGATATCACCAATTCCTTTTTGATCAGTGATATGACCAATTCAAATACATGATTTGATCACCGATTTGAATGATATCACATATTTTAATCTGAAGTGCTATTGAAGTCCAAAACGGCGCCCCATTTCACCCATTCGAATCGGTGATATCATAATCACATATTCGAAAGGAAGATATCACCAATTCAGAATGAATGGGTGATATCACTCTTTCGAATAGGTTATATCACCCATTCGAATCGATATCATATATTCGAATCGATGATATCGCTTATTCAAAACAAATAGGTGATATGACCCATTCAAATCGATGATATCATGTATTCAAATCGATGATGTCACTGATTCAAAACAAATAGATGATATCATCCATTCAAATGGATGATATCGTCCTTTCGAATAGGTGATCCATTTCAAATGTGTGATATTATCCATTTGAATAGGTAATATCATACATTCGGATCTGAATAGGCGATATCACCCATTCAAATAGGTGATATCACAAAGTGCTATTAAAATGATATAATGTAGCTAATCACATGTAGAAAAGCCTGGAGAACGGACTCCTATCAATTATCTTACACCAAACTGTAACATTTGTCAGTTTTCTGGACATGTTTGTGCCTGTGTTTTTAACAACATGAACCACCATTATAAAATCGCACCACAGTGTATCACTTTTACCTGACAAACCGCACAACACATACCATATATACCCACTACTGTACTCTGTTATTAGCTATCAAATCCAGTGTCATGTAAGCAGTTACCAGAGTGTATTGTCCCTTGTGTCTATTCACCTACTATGCGAGTTAATATGGCTTTACCTATGGGTAACGTGTACACTAACAAATGCTGTGCATCAGATTGAAAAGTTCACACATCAACATTTATTTTGAGATTGATGGGAGAAATGCTCAAATATTTTGTCTTTTGTAAAGTTTGCTGGCATAATAGTTATAGCTTGCCTTTGTCATATCTGTCTATTATGTATTGCACCAAATTCTATTTGGTTTACTGTCATATTATTTGCTGTATGTGTCACGTGGTGGTGAAGCTGTACAAATGCTTGTACATACAAAGATGGCGGAGATGGCAACTGAATGCTCCATATAGTATACAGTAACAAGACAATATTCACATGTGTTATATTCATATATCACATCACTCTTATGAAGCAAGTATCATTGAAATCAAGGGTATCTATCTATGACCAATTAAAATGCGTGATGGTAGGCTATTTGGTGTCATTAACACCGATTGACATTTTGACAGTTTGTTACATATATATACCGTTTATTTAAGAAGGTGAACTGATTATCGTGAAATAATGCGCAAGTGATTGGGTCCTTACGTTCAGCAAATGTTTGTTTGTTTGTTTATTAGTGTTTAACAGCCTATCAACAGCTAAGGTCATGTAAGGCCGGGCAAACGGGTTCAATCCCATTTTAACCTGTTGCATTGGGGGGGAAAATCCCAAAATCAGAACGGAATATTTCAACCCTGAAATTAGAATAACCTGACCTGGTGCCAGGTCCATACCACACCAAAGTCACTTGGCCCCTTCCCCTAAAATAGGATTACGAATACTGTAATACTCACATACGGGGTATAACCAGATTCAACTGTCACATAAAAAATGCCAAAGACGTATGTAAGGGCCAAACCAGGTCTCCAGTCGGGATTTCGGTAAGGATGAACCCCGATCGTTAAATTACACATCGCGTGCTCCCACCTGCCACCCACGTTCAGCAAATGAGTGAGCGTAGCAAATCGAGTTTGTTTAGTGGTAGGACCCTATCACGTGGGCATTATTTCCAGATAATCAACTCACCTGGTTAAATAAACAGTTTGTGATATTTTGACAGAGGGATAGCATGTACAATATGAGATCGACTGCAAACACAATCGCCAACTGTGGAAATCTGACACACACACTTGCTTGTTTACATTCCATCTTAAATGCCTATATGCCTGCCATAGACTGTCATATTCGTGGAAACCGGGCGTGGCAGCAGGGCAAATGTAGATGATGCCAGTACCAGGCTCCTAGTTTAACCCATGCTCAGTCTCTCTACCGCTCTGCTACCATCATAGCAAACACAGATATGTATGCACTGGTAGGCTATTCATATTATGTCAGAGATGAAATTCGCAAATTGATGTGGCTGCTCATTCCATCGTCACCCGAGACCCTCCCCACAACCCACCCCACCCAGGATCCGCACGTGGAAACCTCATCAACCTGGAGCTTTAATAATGTGATTTATTTCCCATACATACTGCCTACTACTCTCCACCTGAACAACATTTATATATAATGCGTTATGATAAATGGTAGCCAGCTGAAAAAAGAACATTTGACATTTGCAAGAAGTCTAGAATTGGTTCTTATCGTTTTGATCATAGCTTCTTCAGTAACGGAATTGCGAACATCATAGTTCCATATCAGATTGTACAAACCGATGTGGGGCCACCATGGTCCCATGCTTTGTACGGTTCTTTTTCTCAATCGGCATATGAAATACGTCTTACGCTTTGGTAGTGATCTTGCATGTAAAGGATTTTGATGTTTGCCTTGCAGTTCGATATTAAAATAATGTGTTATCTCCCATGGTAAATTTATCAATTTGCTTTTACTGAGTCGCTTCATTCTCAGTTCATTTCACCTTTAGTGACTTAATCACAGGAATTTTAAACACAGTCAGTGTGTGGACAATCCTGTGAATCGTCAAAATGTCAAAAAACACTTTCAAAGTTTAAAAGTGTTCAGTAAAATAATATATTTTTTCGTTATCATCTACAGTCGGGTAAAATATACGTAACAGACTTCACCTCTCGTGGAGGAGGCAGTCAATTGCATATGCAAGGCATTTACACTCCAAAGACTCCCTCACCTATACACACGGGGAATTCCCTCGGCTCAAGTAGATATAAGGTAATCAGCAGACGAAGTAACAGCGTAAAATTTCCACGCTTCGCCCTTGTTCGATTCTCGACCAGTTTGTCTGTGTAAATAATGTGATTTTCTTGCTCTACAAGGATGGTAAAGTATACGTTGTCTCGGATGGGGTCTTCAAATGGTGGTCCCGAGTATCACAGTTAAAAACCTTTTTCCCCATCTTCACTCTCTTGGAGACGGCATGCAAAGTCATCGAGCCAGTTAAGACGTCAAACTATCCATCTCTCTTCTCTATATATCTCTCGCTATCTCCATCACGTCCTACATATGAGACATGCCAAGTGATTTTGTACCTTCGGACATCTGCGTAATTTCATGAAAGACGTTTACAATATTTTCCATAAATGGTGTCAAAAGTTGACAAAATTACATGCAGAATTATATTCTGAAAATTTTGTCAACTTTTGACTTTATTTATAAAAAATATTGTAAATTTTGAAAATGTATTTAATGACATTACGCAGATGTCTGAAGGTACAAAATCACACGGCGTGTCTCATATATATGCCAGGCTCGATTTATGTCGCATCAATTGCTGCACAATTTGAGATGGCATACAAGGTCATCGAGCCAGTGCAAACATTAAACTCCTCTCTCTGTCTCTCTCGCTCTCTCTACCTCCCTCCTGCTCTCCTTCTCTACCTCTCTCTCTCATGTCCTACAAAGATATGTCAGACTCGATGTCGCCTAAATTGATGCACGACTTGTCGAGCTAGGTTGGGTGAATACATGTATGTATTTCAAACAATTCATGAAACTATGTTTATGTAAATGTCTGCATTGGGAAATATAAATGTATGCCAACAAGGTCACACCACAATTAGCTGATTATTGTCCAATGTCAAAAGTTGTTCGCGCTGTAGCAAATTATCAATAAACTTACAATGTAAACACACAATGTGTTCATCATGACCGGACAGACCGACACGGTTGTAAGTGAGGTTTAATTGCATTTGTGTAAATAAATGCGCCGACATGTCCTAGTCGATTGCACAAACGCCTCCTACAACCGGATTAAGTGAGTTGCAATGTAAAGGATACACCATTAATACAAAACATCGGGGCAATGCGGACACAAGTGGGAAATGGACTACTGCTGTGATTGTTTACACGACAAATTTCCATCTATAACTAGTTTATGCATCAATATATAACATCTTTACATGAACATGATGAAACATAACAAATAATTTTCTTAAAAACTTATATTTTTATACATACACGTTTGTCCAATACGTGTTCGAGCCGTGGAGAATCCAAAGCTAGTTTTAGTTTGGGCCCTTTGAACATATATAACATCAATTATGTTTCGATCGTTGTTAGATGCACGTACTCCGCGATTTTGTTCACGTGCTTCTCTATTTCAGTTAATGTACATGTATCTTTGAAAAGCATACAAGTATACCGTATAGTCAATCGTTAACTCTTATAACGCTCGATAAAATATCGACATGCTGATTTTCGAACTGAGTTTTCGCAATAAAGCAGTTTATTCGAAACAATTAACCTGTCTCAAATGCATTTTAAAACAATAAACATGATAAAGCCTCTTTCAGAAATATTACAGATGTGTCGTCGTACTATGCATGTATTGACATCTCTGATTTTTGCTCGACAGGCGTACACTGTCAGGGTAATTCAACTTTTATAACAAAGCAAGACTTGTTTACAGTTTGTATCTTATAATATTATGTACAAAAATATCAACCAGCACAGGCATGTACTGACACCTGCCGCTTACCTTTTCCGCATGCACTTTCCACCGCCAAAACTTTGTGGAGTGCTTACACATCGTTTTACGAACGTGAAAGGTACATGTATATGAATGGCGAAATCCCGAAAAAATTGTTAAATAGTGGATAATTGTGGGCTACATTTGGTTATATACAGGGGTATATACCGTATTTTTTATTAAAATTGACCCGAAAATGTCTGCAAAATTTGTAACGGCATGGTTTGTTTACACAGAGGAGTCACTGCATCTTTTAACAAAGTGTCTGCATTCGTAGTTCTATGATATATTCCGTTGTGCCATAGGCTATAAGTATGGCTTCCTTGTGTTTTAAATTAAAATATGAATAAAACAACGAAAATTTACCTACCTCGTGGCAAATGGCCACCTTTATACTCCATTTGCTCCACCACTAAACTTTTTCGCCAGCCTAAGTCTGCCACTCACCTCCTACACGCTAACCCCCTGCAACGGACGTCATGTAACAATATAGTATAGCAAAGGCTTACTGTCTGTTTCACAAAACCTGCCCAAATTTTACGGCTATATAAACAATGCAAAAACAATATTCTTTTCGATAATATTAAATTTTATAAAAATTTAAGAATGAGCATTCTTTTTATTTCGTGAAATTTGGTCAAATATTGATTTTATTACAAAAAAAATTATTTCTCTATGTGAATTTAACATGGGGGAAAAGGAGGTGGAGGAGCTGTGGGACGAGTCCTAAAATTGAGAAAAAATTGACTGGGAAATGAACTTTTTAAGAAAACAAAAGTTAAATTATGAAAACCGGTCCAGTATTTCTGAAATTCTAAATATTTCCCCATTTTAAATCCCCATTTACATCTTCACTCTGAAGAGGTCTATGGGGATTTAACTTGGGGAAATTTTTTTTCGCAAATAAAATCAATATTTGACCAAATTTCAAGAACTAAAAAGAATGCTCATTCTTAAATTCTGATTTAATTTAATATTATCGAAAAAAATACTGTTTTTGAATTGTTTATATAGCCATACAATTTGGGCAGGTTTCGTGAAACAGACAGTAGGCTCTCTTCTTGTTCTTCACAGGTATAGATCCACTGGCATGGCTTGTTCCAGTTGTGGTCAGTTCGCTCAGCACTCTTCTATGTACATTTTTAGTAGTGATTATTATCAACTATACAAGACGAAGGATGAATCATCACAAGGGTAGTACATGTACGTATGACCTGGAAGACAGTGAAACAACTGACAGCCAATTGTATCAAAATGAAACGACTCTCAATGCAAACTATCAGAGAAATGTTAATGAGAATGCAAACAAGACGGGATACAGTGAGGAGCACGAAACTAGTGTAAAGGAGCGGCTAATACCCGCGGAGAAAACTGACACGACACAGGAGCAAACTGGCACCGGCCATCTACGAGAAGGTACGACAAAACAGCCAACTGGTGCTCAGACAATGTCACCAGGTATGTATGCTTTTTGTCGCGCCTGCTTTAGCAGAGGCGCGACTATAGTCGGCGCTTTTTCCGTCGTCCGCGTCGTCGTCGTCGTCCGGTTTTTTTGTAAGGCAAATGCGTTAAAGTTATTGTTTTTTCACAATATCTCTTTAACCCCTTGCCAGACTTTCATAATATTTCTAATCAATGTTTGTCTATGGATGATGCTTCATTACGCACACCCCTACATCTAAATTCTCAAGGTCAAGGTCATTTATTGTACTTGTAATGTTCACCGGTTTTGTAACAGAAATGCGTTAAAGTTATTGTTTTTCACAATATCTCTTTAACCCCTGCCAGACTTTCATAATATTTCACATCAATCATTGTCTAGGGATGATGCTTCATTACGCACACCCCCACATCCAAATTCTCAAGGTCATGGTCATTTATTTTACTTGTAATGTTCACCGGTTTTGTAACAGAAATGCGTTAAAGTTATTGTTTTTCACAATATCTCTTTAACCCCTTGCCAGACTTTCATAATATTTCACATCAATCTTTGTCTAGGGATGATGCTTCATTACGCACACCCCCACATCCAAATTCTGAAGGTCAAGGTCATTTATTTACTTTTAATGTTCACCGGTTTTGTAACAGAAATGCGTTAAAGTTATTGTTTTTCACAATATCTCTTTAACCCCTTGCCAGACTTTCATAATATTTCACATCAATCTTTGTCTAGGGATGATGCTTCATTACGCACACCCCCACATCCAAATTCTCAAGGTCAAGGTCATTTATTTACTTTTAATGTTCACCCGTTTTGTAACAGAAATGCGTTAAAGTTATTGTTTTTTCACAATATCTCTTTAACCCCTTGCCAAACTTTCATAATATTTCACATCTATCTTTGTCTAAGGATGATGCTTCATTACGCACACTCCCACATCCAAATTCTCAACGTCAAGGTCATTTATATACTTTTAATGTTAACCGGTTTTGTAACAGAAATGCGTTAAAGTTATTGTTTTTTCACAATATCTCTTTAACCCCTTGCCAGACTTTCATAATATTTCACATCAATGTTTGTCTAGGGATGATGCTTCATTACGCACACCCCCACATCCAAATTCTCAAGGTCAAGGTCATTTATTTACTTTTAATGTTCACCGGTTTTGTAACAGAAATGCGTTAAAGTTATTGTTTTATCACAATATCTCTAACCCCTTGCCACACTTTGATAATATTTCACATCAATGTTTGTCTATGGATGATGCTTCATTATGCACACCCCCACATCCAAATTATCAAGGTCAAGGTCATTTATTTTACTTGTAATGTTCACGGTCAAATGCCTCGGCAGGTGCGACACCACTTCCGTGGCGGAATTCTTGCATAATATTATAATTACCCAAATTAGCTATTGCTATGTTCCTAAATACATGTACCATAATATGCCTAGATATTGGGACACCGTTTATTCCGGGAAACACATATACCTATATGGTTTCTAACAACAACAAATGTATTTGGATTTGAATCGTGTCCGAATACTTACTGTCTGTTTCTCGAAAGCTGCCCAAATTTTACGGCTATATAAACAGTTCAAAAACAATATTTGTTTCGATAATATTAAATTAAAGGAAAATGTTTAAGAATGAGCCTTCTTTTTATTTTGTTAAATTTGGTTAAATATTGATTTTATTGTGAAAAAACAATTTCCTCATGTTAAATCCCCATATACATCTTCACAGAGTGGAGATGTCTATGGGGATTTAACATGGGAAAATCTTTTTAGAATTTCAGAAATACTGGACCGATTTTCAAAATTTAACTTTTGTTTTCTTAGTTGGATCATTTCCAAGCTATCTTGCCAGGTTTCAGAGTCAACCAAAAGTGTTCGTTTTCTGACTCCTACAGCCCCTCCACCTCCTTTCCCCCCATGTTAAATTCCCATAGACAAATCAATTTTTCGTAATAAAGTCAATATTTGACCAAATTTCACTAAATAAAAAGAAGGCTCATTCTTAAATTTTGATAAAATTTAATATTATCGAAAAAAAAATAGTGTTTTTGCATTGTTTATATGGCCGTAAAATTTGGGCAAGTTTCATGAAACAGACAGTAGGGTCATTACAGTATATATTATCACGTTTTTAAAAGCCGTTTACTAAAAGAACTGTGACTGGGCTTGTGGGTTTTGTGACCAGTGTGGATCCAGATCAGCCTGATCAGGATCTGCGCTGTTCGACATTCCATCAATGAAACACCTGTCATGCTTCAAACAACGGAAATAGATCGTTATCAGGCTACAGGAGTGTGCTATTTGATCAGTACCGGAGCTACACTGGTCATAAATCCCATAAGCCACATTTTTCCAGTCACAGCCACATTTATTAATCTGGTTAGGGTAAACAATTTATCAGTGTGTGCACTTGTGGCAGAAGTCACAACATTTTACCCAGATGATCTTTCAAATGTACCCTTCAAGGTCTGATCTGTACACACGATTTCAACTTCGTTAACACCCCTTAGTGGGCATAAATCCAAGATGGCCACCGCATTTCCATTATGTTACACAGCAAAGCTTCAACTGATGTTTTCAATGTTTTAATTTGCAAAAGTCAGTTATGTGGACACACAGAATGGTTTGGGAAAATATATGAGGTACGATGACATCTGCTACATTTGCATAATTCAAGATGGGCGTCAAATGTAAATAAAACTCCTCTTTTTTTGTATCTTTGCTATATCAATTCATTTTTTAATTGTCTTAAATGTTATACTCTGTATTTATTGAACACATGCACTCATTCAAGTAAATGTTACACAATCACTCCACCATTTCTGATGCAATTGGGTATTTCAAAATTTTAATTGGGTAAAATAAAATCACACTACTGTTTACACATCAACAGCCAGCAATTATTGAATAGTTTGCTTCAAAATGAAAACATGTCTTGGCATTGCATTATAATTGTCTCATTGGAGACAATTCTAATGAAATACCAAGATGTGTTTTCATGAAAATAAGAAAATAAGAAAAATATGCTATATTCGTGGTCTGTTTGTTTTCTGCAGCATGATAAAGATACCACCAATTTTTTATTGCTTTTTGATACTCGCTACTTCGTATTTCAATTGGGTTTTTTGGCAATTTTAATTGGGTATTAAGCAAAACTGCAGCTTATCTGGAGCTATGCTGTACTTTAGATATTTGCTAATTGTGAGGCGTTAATTATATTTGGTTAATTGTCATACACATTGCGAAACGAGTCCATTTGTCCAATCTAACATAATAACATTTTTAAATTTGCTAACTTTCTAATTAAAATAGAAGTCACTGCACTAATCAAAATAGCACAGTGTACGCATCAGCCCTCTGTGAAGAGAATGGTTGCTAATATTTCAGTAAACAAATAATTAACATATTTTCAGCATTGTCATAGTACGTAACCAATATCATCGATAGCAGAGCAGTCTTAAGTATTTTCCTAAATTTTGGTGTTTTTACAACTTGTTTTGAAGCTTTAAAATTTGTTCCTGGCAGTTCAGCAGCAGTGTCATTTTGTCTACTGACAATGCAAGATATATACATTTTTAATATCATAATGCGACAATCGGTATGGAAATACGAACAAAATGTATTACTGTCACAGGACATTGGACATAAAGATATGAAGTCAACTGAATTTGCTGGCTATCGATCCATCATCAAATTTTGCCCAAAATTAATATAAACGCGATTCAAATACACAATATTCTGTATGATGTACTTGTGAGGGATGTCATCTGCTTAACATGCGCTTGTTGTCAGTCTGCATCATCGTCGTCATCGTCCGAAATGTCAAAAAGTTTGTACAAGCTTCGTCATCATGGTATAACTTTAATATTACATGACAGATTGCTTCAATATTTGGACACTATAGTCTGTTTCACGAAAGCTGCCCAAATTTTACGGCTATATAAACAATTCAAAAACAATATTTTGTTCGATAGTATTAAATTAAAGGAAAATTTAAGAATGAGCCTTCTTTTTATTTCGTGAAATTTGGTCAAATATTGATTTTATTACGAAAAATATATTTCTCTATGGGAATTTAACATGGGGGAAAAAGAGGCAAAGGAGTGTGGGAGGAGTCAAAAATAATTTTTTTTGACTCCGAAACCTAGCTAGATAGCTTGGAAATGATCCAACTAAGAAAACAAAAGTTAAATTTTGAAAATCGGTCCAGGATTACTGAAATTCTAAAAAATTTCCCCATGTTAAATCCCCATAGACAAATTTTGTTTTCGCAATAAAATCAATATTTGACCAAATTTCACGAAATAAAAAGAAGGCTCATTCTTAAATTTTCCTTTAATTTAATATTATCTAAAATAATATTGTTTTTGAATTGTCTATATAGCCGTAAAATTTGGGCAGCTTTCGTGAAACAGACAGTAGATACATGTGCACATTTGGAACACACTCATGCTGCCATTAACTTTACATTGGCCTTTTTTACCTTCACATTTTTGCTGAAACACTTAGACAAGTTTCCTCGTGGGTGGCAGGTGGGCATAGCGCCCACCTGCCACCCACGAGGAAACTTAATGGGGAATTTAATGATCGGGGTTCATCCTTACCGGCATCCCGATTGGAGAACAGATTTGGCCCTCACATAAGTCTTTGGCATTTTGTATGTGACAGTTGAATCTGGTTATACCCCTTATGTGAGTATTAAGAAGGGGCCAAGTGGTTTTGGTTTGGTATGGACCTGGCACCAAGTCAGGTCATTCTTATTTCAGGGCTGAATATTTATTTTTTTCGATGTAAATATTCCGTTCAGATTTTGGATTTCCTCCCAATGCAGCAGGTTCAATGCGGAATCGAACCCGTTTGCCCGGCCTTAAATGACTTTAGCTGTTGATAGGCAGTTACATTTGTAAACACTAACAAACAAACAAAACAAGTTTCTTCATTATGATATACCTTTAATATTACTTGACAGAAATGAGATTGCTTCCATATTTGGACACTTGAAACATGAGAGAATTTGGAAACGCTCATGCCCCCATTAACATGACCTTGACCTTTTGTACCTTCACATTTTTGCGGAAACACTTAGCGATATTTTGCGTCAAAAAGTTTGTATAAGTTTCTTCGTCATCATATAACATTAATATTACTTGATGGATTGCTTCAATATTTGGACACTTGATACATGTATGCGTTTGGAACTTTATTCATTGCAAGCTTATGGTAACATGTGAACGTTGTAATACTAATACTAGAAATTACCTTGACAATGCTTAGCTAGTAGTATGTTATAATATCAGGAAACACATAGTGTGTATATAATGTTTCTCGGATTTTCACATTAAATAATAGACAATTGTGTATGCCAATCTCTTTACTCTTATGTTGATGTCCTATAGCTTCTTACTTCACTGCTGCTCTGCTATTGCTTTACTTGTACTGTTTTCATTGGCATTCAATTACTATTATTGTGTGTTGATGGGCTGTTAAGCACCATTCCATTCCATTTGATTACTATTCTACTTCAGAATCTTATGATTTTTCGCAGAATGCTTCAGAAATGTGTGTTCTTTCTAATTGTGTCTTTATGGTCAGGTAGTAGTAATATTATGGGTTATAAGTTATAACACAAGTCTAATATATATTTCTATTACAAACATCGCAAGTATATGAATTGAGAGAAACAATGTGAAAATATAATTATTGATATTTGGTGGCCATCTTGGATTTATTTAAGTCAGGTAAATGTTCAAATACCTAATTGACTAACTAAAACTATTATGTTCATCCAGAACCTGAATATAACATTTTAAATAACATGACAAAATTAATGATGGCAAAATATGATGAAATGTGGAAAGTTGTAGGACAATATTGGCATTTGGACAGCCATCATGCATGTATGCAAATGAATCGTATATTCCACTTATCTCGTATTATTACTCCAACGAGTTCCTGTATCTAAAGATCAGCATATGATAATTTTCACCACTTAAAACTGTCAACTGATATCAAATATGTGACAAAATGTGGAAAGTAACAGAAATATTTGACATTTCGCGGCCATCTTGGATTTAAGCAAATGTCAAATAGCAGACTATAGCAATTTAAATCGCTAAGCATTGTAAATTAATGGGCCGGTATGAAAAATATGGTAATTTGGCAGCCATCTTGGATTTAAGCTAATTACGGGGTGTTAACAAAGTTGAAATTGCGTGTACTCAATCAGACCGTGATGGGAACATATCAAAGGTCATCTGGGCAAAATTTGGTGATTTCTGCCACAAGTGAACACTCTTTCCCCTTATCGGGTGAACTAATAGGCAGGAGGGGATATAGCGTTAGTCCATGTACATGTACGTACGTATGTGTATGCGTTAGTAACACATTTCATTTTTAGCTCGCCTGCACGAAGTGCAGAAGAGCTTATGGCATACCCCCGGCGTCTTCGGCCTTGTCCACAAACTTAACTTTGGGGTAAATGTCTTATAACTTCTGTTTCCTTTCATGGAACACCTTGTTATTTCATACATGCATTCCTCAGATGACCCTCTATCATGCTGTAGCAAATCCATGACCCACCATCCAACCCTTACTCCAGGGTCAAGGTCGCAAACTTAGCACATTCACAAACTTAACGTTGGGGTAAATGTCTTATAACTTCTGTTTCCTTTCATGGAGCAACTTGTTATTTCATACATGT
>CM055281.1:16982145-17051528 GCA_029237695.1 Conchocele bisecta | reverse complement strand
CTGCACTGTTTGCAAGTACTTTTATCATTAGGAAACACCCATTTGTTTATGAATGCACTGATCTAAATGCTCTAACAATTGATTGGTCTGAAAATATTGGTGGACCATTCCAGGTCAGTTACTTGGGTCACACACCTTGAGAATGTCAACGACACAGTAAATCAGACTCTTTAGTTACTTGCACTGACACCGTGGACATCACAGTTTTCGATTCTTTATTAAACATGCATATCAACATTATACATGCCTTTATATACTCTGTGTTTCCCACTTGGTCAACACCTGTTGTTACACTACAGGCGCGGATCCAGGATTTCGGGTTAGGGGGGGGGGCGGGGGGGGGGGGGGGGGGGTGGGCGTAACTATTTTGCAATACTTGACTATATTATCGAACGCGCTAGGGGGGTCCGGGTGCATTCCCCCCACCCCCGGAAAATTGTCATCTGCTGATTTTAAATATTTTTATATTTAAAATCATGTTTTGCTAACACATTAGAATCGTCTCAGCTTGAGACAATTCTACTGTGCTGCCAAAACACGATTTTGAGACGAAGCGAGAATAAAATACCAAATCAGCTTACACAAATGTTGGTTTCCAGCGATTTAAGGCTACTGAATTCAATTGTTTGTCAGTATCTCTGTTAGTACAACCAAATACCACACATTCTTTCCCCATCAGATAGTGTCAGTAAATACCGATAATAATTATTATAATATTGATACACACCGAGCAATGTAAATCTTGTAAATACGCTCTGGAACAATGGCTTCGCCGAATCAAGAAAGCTGCGCCGAATCAAGAAGCTGACGGCCAGCTATTTTTAGTAACAGGAATACACCCTGCATGACGTCAGCTCAAAACCTCCTATAACACAATAAAGGTGCCAACGTACGTATTAATTAATAACTTCATAATAACATGATACAGTCCACAAACAACAACGGCTGTAATAAGGGACGATTCTCAATAGATGTACATGTCTGAAGACGGTCCTTAAATAACACACGCACACGCACGCACACACGCACACACATGCACACACACACGCACACGCACGCACACCAATGTATATCAACTGGTTTTATGTTTTCTGAAAATAAGCTTCGTATACATTTTCCAGGTCGCTGTTTGAACTGAATTTGTCTCGTTTTTTTCATTCACGAGTCTTATTCTTCCAGGACGGTATATTCTGCTTTATACCAACAACACACTTGCGTTTGTGCCGTGAAACAGTTTTGTATCCTGTCAATATGATCTAATCACTGCGTAAGAATATGTGCGGTGGCTGTGTTATTTTTTTGCATTTTAACGCCAGTTTTATGTGTTGTCGGGATAAATAGAATAGTAGGTTATAGTGCCGTGAATGGGAAAAAATATCTGGCGCGGCACGGAAACGGGATGTGCCCGGCAGAGCCTCGCCCATCCCGTTTCCTAAGCCTTGCCAGATAGTTTTCCCATTCACGGCACTAACCTATTATTCTCTACATCTACCATTAATTGTATTCATTACATGCCTGGTTTGGAAGGTCAATTCCTACCCTTAAATATAAGGTAAGGAAATAAATGTATTCATTCCCCGTTATATACGTTGCAAGTGAGTACATGTATAATTACAGTTTTATTACAGTTTTGAAAACATGTTTTTATTAAAAAATGACTACTATATTATAGGAATGAATGGCCTTTTTGTGGAATTTATCGGGGTATAAACTTGGAAAAGTCGCGGGAATACTGGACGAAGGCCGGAAGGCCTCGTCCAGTATTCCCGCGACTTTTCCAAGTTTATATCCCCGATAAATTCAATTCAAAAATAAAAAAGGCCATTCATTCTTATAATTCCAGCATTTAAAATAAATTCATTAAGAACATGTGTTTATTTTCCGTTTTCTTAAGAATTATTTTAACTGCGCCTGACGGTTACGGAAAGTAGTTCGGCATGGAGTTTACTGGGATATAAATTTTGGACGGAGACTTGCAACGGACCAATCAAATGTTAGGGAATTGTGTGAATATTTTTGTGCTGGAATTATAGTGAAATGAATTAAATCTACAGTGGAAATCCGTTTTATCTTTCATAATGTGTTTATTTAGTTTCTGGTGTTGCACAACATGTGTATTCTTACCTTCAAGTTTCCGTACTACGCGACTAGCACCACTGATACATCGATATTAACTGAATGGCAGGTTTGGTCACCGTGTATTAATTTATACACATATTTTTTACTAAAGTAAGCAATTTCTAATTATAGAAATGACGTTTATATAAATCCCAGTATACAATTTCAACACACCTGTAGGCGAATAAATGAGCGCCGTGGCGTAATGTTTATAGTGTGTCGGACTACTGATCCAAGGGTCGTGGGTTCGGGCCTGACGTGGGTTGTGTTCTTGAACAAGACACTTTATGCACACTGCTCCAGTTCACCCAGCTGTAAATGGGTACCGATAGTTCGTAGTTGCTCTTTAAATACGAATTACCGGCTTCTCTCAAAAAATCTCTATCTCCGTTCTTTCTCCCATTCTTGGGAGACGGCATGCAAGGTCCAGTAGCCGATTTCACCAACATTGCAAAGTATACTTTACTAGCAAAGTATACTTTGAGGGAGTAATCATTTATTTTTCCTGAAATGCATTATTTCATATAGAACTAACAAATGCATATATTTCATGATTAAAAGTATGCATAATTATTATACTGAATTTATTACATTATCACAGCCAAATTGGCTGTGATAATGTAATAAATTCAGTATAATAAAAATTAATAAATTTATCATAAAATTGAAAATTTCTCCCTCAAAGTATACTTTGCTACTAAAGTATACTTTGCAATGTTGCTGAAATAGGCTACTGGTGTTGGGGGTATGCATATATAGTGTTGCCGGCATCCGTCCGTCCCGAGACCTTAGCGCTCGTGTAAATGTTTTATAATTTCCTTATACTGACCTGCTTGATATTTCACACACACATTGCTCTAATGGTCCACTACCGTCCGCGACAAATCCACGATCGTCCCGCCCCTGCTAAGCCCAGGGTGAAGGTCACATACTTGGTGCATTTGAAACTTTAACAATCAGGTAAATGTCTTATAATGTATGCGTATGTTTCCTTGCACGGATCTGCTTGATATTTCACACACACATTGCTCAATTGGTCCTCTACCGCCCTGTGACAAATCCACGATCGTCCAGCCCCCGGCCGTTAAGCACAGGGTCAAGGTCACATACTTGGTGCGTCCGAAACTCTGGTAAGTGTCTTATAATTAATGTAAGTTTCATTGCAAATGGATCTGCTTGCTATTCCACACACCAATTGCGCTGTAATTACAATTTGGCATAGCCGACCTCCGCGAGCGCGAAATCGTAAAGTCGGGGGTCCTCCCCCAGGAAATGTTTAAATGCCAGTAGCCTATTTCACCAACATTGCAAAGTGTACTTATCTAGCAAAGTATACTTTGAGGGAGACATTTTCAATTTTAGGATAAATTAATTTATTATTTTTTATTATACTGAATTTATTACATTATCACAGCCAATTTGGCTGTGATAATGTAATAAATTCAGTATAATAATTCTGCATGCTTTTAATCATCAAATATATGCAGTCGTTAGTTCTATACGAAATAATGCATTTCAGGAAAAATAAATGATTACTCCCTCAAAGTATACTTTGCTAGAAAAGTATACTTTGCAATGTTGGTGAAATAGGCTACTGATCGCCGCAGATGCGATTTCTTGACACCTAGGCCACGAAAAAAGTCATCCAACTATTCGAGTATTGTAGATTTTTTTTTGTTTTTTTTTTGGCCGGGAGCAGGGGTCCGGACACCCACCACCTCCCCCCTGTATCCGCGCCTGCAGTACCTACCTATCTACATAGACACCAGACATACAGACAGACAGACGGACGGACGGATTTGGACGGACGGACGGACGGACAGACAGACAGACAGACAGACGGGATGTTTTAAATTACACCAGATACATAGTACTAGTAAGTAGCCTAGGTCTCTGATTACACTTTGTGCTCTAGGTCTATAAACGTTTAACCAAGTCATCATGGTCATTATAAACGCTTGCATACAGCATGTTAAATAAAAATTGATAGAATATAGCTATATTTATTTGCTTTGACACTTCATTGCGAATTCATCGCAATTAACAGCATTAACATTGTAAACAATGGCTGCCAGTGATTGTATAAAGGTATACGATTTGTTGTGTCATGTTTAAATGTATATGCACTGAAGAAAGACCAGTTTATTAATCCACTTAACCTTTACACGTTATGGAGCAGTAGTCGCCAATTCTTAATAAATGGTGGGCAGGCCCAGTACGACGACGGGGGGTGCGGGGGTGCGACGGGTGCGCACGGACCCCCTAAATTCGCCAAGGTCCGCTGATTTTCAAACAGTAATCTCAACAAATCTTGAAATGCATTAATATACAGATAATTTGCATGAAAATGCTACTGTTGAAATCTGAATGTAAATGACATAAAATGCAGGAGAGTGCATTTCAGGCCATCTAGGTTTAAAAAATGTCAGGGGGGTGTGTCAGGGGCGAGCCCCATGTAGTGGCACGAGTACGCTAGGGGGGTACCCTCCTAGCGTACTCGCGCCACTAGGGGGGGTGCGTACGCACCCCCCTATTCGCGGAGGTCCGCTATTTTTCAAACAGTAATCTCAACAAATCTTGAAATGCATTAATATACAGGTAATTTGCATGAAAATGCCACCGTTGAAATCCGAATGTAAATGACATAAAATGCAGGAGAGTGCATTTCAGGCCATCTAGGTTTAAAAAATGTCAGGGGGGTGTGTCAGGGGCGAGCCCCATGTAGTGGCGCGAGTATGGGCTCACCCCTGACGCACCCCCCTGATACACCCCCAGTAGAAAATCCTGCGTACGGGCCTGGTGGGTTCGTACATTGGTGTTTTCATCTACGAATTAAATGGTTTCGTATAATTGAAACAGACATGTGTACGCAAACAATGCAAGGAAAACAATTGAATAAGTAAGTTATAGTTCACTTGTTGAATTAATTTCTTAAAAATTCAATTATCAATATGTGAATTGTAATAACTATTACTAATACTTATTCTAGCAATTGTCATACGGCCCCTTTTCTCAGACCACATCTGCATAATTTCATAAGATATGTTTACAATATTTTTCGTAAATTGCGTTTTAAGTATTTCTAAGGGGGAAAAAGTGTCACCCGATGTGGAGTTTCCTTCCCACGTCCCCTGTAACACTAGCACTGCTCTCTAGCTCTGTAACACTAGCACTGCTCTCTAGCTCTGTAACACTAGCACTGCTCTCTAGCTCTGTAACACTAGCACTGCTCTCTAGCTCTGTAACACTAGCACTGCTCTCTTACCCACTGAGCTAACCGGGCGATCGTGTCTCACCACCACACATGGACAAAACACTACTCCCCTTCTTATCCTTTGGGGGGCAGGCATCAACCTCGCAGCTTCATTAGGAGTATAGCTAGTTGCGAACGGTAACTCGTGCAATCTACTCCCATACCGTCCGTAGCTAGTTACGATTCCACTCGTAGGATTCCCCTGCAGAATAGCGAATCAGATCTGATTCGCACTTAAATAGCAGTTAATTGTGAAAGATTTTGTATATTTTTTAACTGAAATGAGTGTTAATAATATTATGAAAATAATATATTCAAGTAATTATGACATAAATTTACATATATGTAGTCTTAATTGTAGATGACCTGATAAAGTAAATTTAAGATAGAATCAACAAGTGACCCAGTCAGTGGCAGCCAAATTCAACATGTAAAAAATAACACAGGGTCCATTTTCTGCAAAGGCAAAAAATAATTTTCTAAACCTTAGCAATGGTAAAAATTGTTTCAGAATAATTAGTTTTTATTGTTTTTAGCCAGGTTTTTTGAAAAAAAATCCAGGCTATTGGATTGGCGAAAGCCGGGTAGCGGGCCGCGGGCAGGCGGGCGGCGTCCACAATCAATGTTAAGTTTTCGTGTTTGAGTCCATTTATTTGTTACTGTACCACCTAGGACCACCAAACTTTCACAGCTTCATAATCAAGGGGTGCCCACCACATATCACTATCCAACATGTTACTTTTTGTCGCGCCTGCTTTAGCAGAGGCTCGACTATAGTCGGCGCTTTTTCCGTCCTCCCCGTCGTCCGCGTCGTCCGCGTCGTCCGGTTTTTTTGTAAGGCAAATGCGTTAAAGTTATTGTTCTTTCACAATATCTCTAACTCCTTGCCAGACATTGATAATATTTCACATCAATGTTTGTCTAGGGATGATGCTTCATTACGCACACCCCCACATCCAAATTCTGAAGGTCAAGGTCATTTATTTCCTTGTAATTGTTCACTGGTTTTGTAACAGAAATGCGTTAGTTATTGTTTTTTTCACAATATCTCTTTAACCCCTTGCCAGACATTGATAATATTTCACATCAATGTTTGTATAGGGATTATGCTTCATTACGCACACCCCCACATCCAAATTTTGAAGGTCAAGGTCATTTATTTACTTGTAATGTTCACCGGTTTTGTAACAGAAATGCGTTAAAGTTATTGTTTTTTCACAATATCTCTTAAACCCTTGCCAGATTTTGATAATATTTCACATCAGTGTTTGTCTAGGGATGATGCTTCATTACGCACACCCCCACATCCAAATTCTCAAGGTCAAGGTCATTTATTTACTTTTAATGTTCACCGGTTTTGTAACAGAAATGCGTTAAAGTTATTGTTTTTTTCACAATATCTCTTTAACCCCTTGCCACATTTTGATAATATTTCACATCAATGTTTGTCTAGGGATGATGCTTCATTACGCACACCTCCTCATCCAAATTCTGAAGGTCAAGGTCATTTGTAACAGAAATGCGTTAAAGTTATTGTTTTTTCACAATATCTCTTTAACCCCTTGCCAGACTTTGATAATATTTCACATCAATGTTTGTCTAGGGATGATGCTTCATTACGCACACCCCCACATCCAAATTCTCAAGGTCAAGGTCATTTATTTATTTTTAATGTTCACCGGTTTTGTAACAGAAATGCGTTAAAGTTATTGTTTTTTCACAATATCTCTTTTAACCCTGTGCCAGACTTTGATAATATTTCACATCAATGTTTGTCTAGGGATGATGCTTCATTACGAACACCCCCACATCGAGATTCTCAAGGTCAAGGTCATTTATTTACTTTTAATGTTCACCGGTTTTGTAACAGAAATGCGTTAACCCCCACATTCAAATTCTCAAGGTCAAGGTCATTTGTAACAGAAATGCGTTAAAGATATTGTTTTTTCACAATATCTCTTTAACCCCTTGCCAGACTTTGATAATATTTCACATCAATGTTTGTCTAGGGATGATGCTTCATTACGCACACCCCCACATTACTTTTAATGTTCACCGGTTTTGTAACAGAAATGCGTTAATATTTCACCTAGGGATGATGTGTAATGAACATCCAAATTCTGAAGTTCAAGGTCATTTATTGACTTGTAATGTTCACCAGTTTTGTAACAGAAATGCTTTAAAGTTATTGTTTTTTCACAATATATCTTTAACCCCTTGCCAGACTTTGATAATATTTCACATCAATGTTTGTCTATGGATGTTGCTTTATTACGCACACCCCCACATCCAAATTCTCAAGGTCAAGGTCATTTATTTACTTGTAATGTTCACGGTCAAATGCCTTGGCAGGCGCGACACCGTTTCCGTGGCGGAATTCTTGTTTTTTAACTTGACCCATTTTTTCCGCGTAGTCGACTTAGCCATTTTCAATGTTAAGTTTTCGCGTTTACAATGTTAAGTTTTCGTGTTTAAGTCCATTTCTTTGGTACTGTACCACCTAGGACCACCAAACTTTCACAGCTTCATAACCAAGGGGTGCCTACCACATACAACTATCCAACATGTGACCATTTTTTTACCTTCACCTATTATTTCTACGTAATTGACTTAGCCATTTTCAACGTTAACTTTTTAACGTACGTCTGGTTAAAGTTTTTTGGTTAAAACTTTTTTGTTATACTAATATCTCTGGAACGCTTCGCCCATTACCTTGTAAACTTCACATGGGTGTTTATCATCATCCATATTTTCATTCTAACACCCAACCGTGCGGCCCCTGTGCCCAATGTCAAGGTCAAATTACTTTGAATTTTTTTGTTAAAGTTGTTTAGTGTACTATATCTCTGCAACTGCTTCACCCATTACCTTGATACTTCACATGGGTGTTTATCATCATTGTCGCACCCGCTTGCGGAAAGCGCGATATCGTCGGCATTTTGGCATACGTCCGTCCTTCCGTCCGTACGTCCGTGTCCGGTTAAAAAATGTTCGTTAAAGTTTTTCCATCTACTATATCTACTTTTTTAGTGTATATGCCTCGCCCCAAGGCGCGACTTGCAGGCCACGGCCATCTAGTCTACAAAAAGTGGGTATAATTATGTTATCCAAGTGTCTATGCTTGGAAAAAACCTGGCCTTCGTGAAAATATCTCAAATATGTCAAAATTAAATGGTAACGTGTGAATCAGATGTGATTCGCTATTCTGCAGAGGAAGTCTATGAGTGGAATCGTAACTCTGGCTACAGACCCTACGGGAGTAGATTGCAAGAGTTCCCGTTCGCAACTAGAGTATAGCCTGCAAGCGAAAGTACACACAGGCACAATCCTGTTTACTTCTGACACCATTGAAGTATTTCTAAGGGGAAAAAGTGTCGCCCGGTATGGAGTTCGAACCCACGACCCCCATAATACTAGCACGGCGCTCTTACCCACTAAGCTAACCGGGCGATCGTGTCTCAACACCACACACAGACACTACAGCATCAAAAGTTGACAACATTTTCAGAATATTCATATACAAGGACATATTCAGGTAGGGTCTACTACTACTAGGCGAACATTTTGTAAACGTGTTTAATGAAATTACGCAGATGTCTGAATTTACAAAATCACATGCCGTGTCTTATATGTGTTCTACCATATCTAAGTTCTAACCCAGATTGTTTGACTGTCACGCATGGTGGATTGACAGCCAAAACATTTAGGTTATGACTTACAATGGTGTCGGCTAATTCTGCGCACCTACGGCTTTCCAAACAAATTTAAATGTCATTACCATACACATATTAAATTCAAATTTCCTGAACATTCAAGTCCGTTCAAAGAAGTATGTACAGGTTAAATGTCATAATGTTCTGACATCAGTAAATAACATACATTGTGTGATGTATGACATCACCTCTGTGTTTTCAACGTCACATTTTTTTCGGATAATTGTGTGATTCTGGTAGTGTAAACAAAATGTGGCAAACAGCATACTGGCTCAGCATAGCAAAATTGGTATGTAACTTGAAGCCATATTATCCAGCGATATAATGACAGGTTAGTTTCTTTGTTGAACTATTAATTTAGTAAGAACGACCGCTATTTTATCAACAGTGTCTTAACGATTTTACACATTTTGACCATATTCATACTCAAAATAGGGACAAGTCAGACAATTTAGGGAGAGAATTTCACCCGCTTCTCCCTGTAAAATGATCCCTGACAAAATTTGACGGGAATTGCGCATTAGCCAATGCGCAGCATTAGCCGATTCGCAGAATTAGCTGAAATGATACTATGTATCATTTCAGCTAATTCTGCGAATCGGCTAATACATACTATGTATGTTGCAGTTGGAAGAAGACTATGTGGGTTACCCTCTGGACATGTTTTGTATACCAAAACACTACGAGGAAGACTTGGCACACATTCTTATACCGTCGGGTTTAATCACGGACAGGTAAGCTTATAGAAATTGATCCCGGTTCATAATGTTGATGTTTACAGTCATAATCATAATAATTCGCTGCCTTTGCAACAGTGTCCAAAGCTCCAGATAAGGTGCGTATTTGCTTAAATACCCATTTAAAATTGCCAAAAACCCAATTGAAATCACAAGTAGTGAGTATCAAAAAGCAATAAAAAAATTGTTGTATCTTTATCATGCTACAGAAAACAATAAACACACCACAAATATAGCATATTTTTCTTATTTTTCCATGAAAACACATCTTGGTATTTCATTAGAATTGTTTCCAAGGAGACAATTCTAATGAAATGCTAAGAGATGTTTCATTCAGAAGCAAACTATTCAATAATTGCGGTCTGCTGATGTGTTCCCAATTAATATTTTGAAATACCCAATTGTTTCAGAAATGATGGAGTGACAATACTCTATTACTAATTCCTTATCTGGAGCCCGGAGTGTCTACTGTGAGTAAATATTTCTACAGTAGCAAGGGGAAATATTGCTTTGGTCATGCAGTCTGTCCATCGTTTTGTACATATATTAAAGGTTTGACAATTCAGGACTTTTCCCCTATAATAGGGGACCGATTTTCAGTGGCTTCACAATCGGAAATATGATTTTTCCATGAAAAGACATCTTGGTCAAGGAGACAATTCTAATGAAATGCCAAGACGTGTTTTCATGGAAATGTTTTTTTCTCGCTTGAGGCATCATTATTATATGCACCATCCTTATGTTATTTAGTTGTTCAATCACATTTGAATGTTGCTATAATCCATTGTAATTTAGTGAGTTTTTAGTACAGGTATCAGGGATTCCGCTGGCGATCGCCACTTTCGCAACTGGCGATAAAAATAAACAATTGGCGATAAAAAATTACAATTTTCGAAAAAAGATAAAAAAAAAACACAAAAAAATGTTGTGTTTTTTTTGTGTTTATTTTTGAAGTGGCGATTTTTTTGATTTTTTCCAGCGGAATCCCTGATGTATTACCATGTGTTAATTATTTTATTATGCTCCCTAAATTTTCCGGGGGAACATATAGTTACCGCTTTGTCTGCCGTCCACAGTCCGAGTTTTAAAGTTTTTCAATCTGTGACTGCTTGCGATATCAACTTGAAACTTCATATACACATTGATCACCATCCATATTTTCATTGTATACCCTAACCATGTTGCCTCCTGGGCAAGGTCAAGTGACTTTAAATAATTTTTTTGTTAAAGTTTTACGTTAAAGTTTTTCCAATACAATTCAATTCAAATTAGCATCCAAATATTTATTGTGACTAATAAACAAAACATTGCGTTAAACCTTTCTAGAATGTATCTCTGTTACCAATTGAGATTATGATGTGAAACTTCATATACACATTTATCACCATTTATTGTGATTAATAAGCATACTACACCAATACCCAGGGTTAAGGATTTTGAATTTCAATCCAGGCGTCATCGGGGAGCATTTGTCGGACTTACCAACCATCTAGTTTTCAATATAGGAATGAATGGCCTTTCCACAAAAAGGCCATTCATTCCTTATAATAACAGCATTTGAAATAAATTCATCAAGAAAATGTGTTTATTTTCCGTTTTCTTAAGAATTATTTTAACTGCGCCTCACGGTTATGGAAAGTAGTTCGGCGTGGGAGTTTACTGGGATATAAACTTTGGACAGAGACTTGCTACGGGCCAATCAAATGTTAGGGAATTGTGTAAATATTTTTGTGCTGGAATTATTGTGTTGTAAATTTTCACAATAGTAATTAGTGTTTAAGTCTTTGCATGCTAGCTGTGAAAATATCCTCAAACAAATTGTGAGTATGTTTCTTATTTCTCTCTGTAAATATGTCTTGGAATTTCATTAGAATTGCGTCCTCCGGACTCAATTCTAATGAAATTCCAAGGCATATTCATGATATTTACTGACAGAAATAAGAGAAAATATAAAGAATTATCGTCTACTACTTTTGAACTATTTATAGCGCACATACTTCTCAGCATGCAAAGAGTTAATGGCCAAAAGATTGTCGGCAGCAAAACGTGGAACAGACAGTAGTTAGGCAGTGCTCCAGATAAGCTGCGTATTTGCGCAAATACCCAATTAATATTTCCAAAAACCCAATTGAAATCAGAAGTAGCGAGTATCAAAAAGCAATACCAATTTTATGGTACCTCTATCATGCTGCAGAAAACAATAAACAGACCAGAAATATAGTATTTTTTCTTATTTTCTAAGAAATTACATCTTGGTCTTTCATTAGAATTGTCTCCAAGGAGACAATTCTAATGAAATGCCAAGACTTGTTTTAATTTCGAAGCAAACTATTCAATAATTGCTGTCTGTTGATGTGTAAACAGTAGTGTGATATTAATTTACCCAATTAAAATTTTGAAATACCCAATTGCTTCAGAAATGATGGAGTGAAAATACTCAATTACTAATTCCTTATCTGGAGCCCTGGTTAGGTATTCAGTATTTATGGCTCTGACTGGAAAACTGGGGCTTATGGACTACCGGTATGTGACCAGTGTACCACAAGATCAGCCAGCCCATCTTCACAGTCTGATCATGGTCTACTCTGTTCGCCATTCAGTTATTGAATGAAACTCATGCCTCTAGCAGACAGCAATGCTCCAGATAAGATTCAGTATGCAATTATTTTAGCTGAATACGCATTGATTATCAAAAGTGGGAGTACAAAATATGCACAGCAATGTGAAGATACGCATTGATTTTCAAATTGAGTAGTGAAAATACTGTCATAAAGTTGAAAATTCACTTAGTCGAGCTGCAAAAAGCAAACAGTGTTTACTTTTTGCAGCTCAAATAAGTGAATGTTTAAATTTATTATATTTTTTTCATTTGTTCCCTATTTAGTAATGAAGAAAATCAATAACTCATTTGTAAAGGTAAAATACGCAAAGATTTTGAAACCAGGTGGTATAGTACGCTTTAGACACAAAGCTTATCTGGAGCTCTGAGACAGTATAGATCATTATCAACCCACAGGTGTCTGCTAGCGGATTGAGATCTAGACTGGTCACAAAACCTATATAGAGAATAGTAGGTTAGTGCCGTGAATGGGAAAGAATATCTGGCAAGGCTCAGGAAACGGGATGGGCGAGGCTCTGCCAAGCACATCCCGTTTCCGTGCCGCGCCAGATATTTTTTCCCATTCACGGCACTAACGTACTATTCTATTTATCCCGTCAACACCTACAAACGGCTGTAAAATGCAAAAATAGTATTGACTGGATATCGAAAATGTTTCACGGCACCGTGTTTCACTGCACATACGCACTGTGTTGACGGGATAAAAGACCTTTTCCTCCAGTTACGCCGACATTTCTGGCTGTGACTGGAGAAACAGGGTTTATGGGATTTGTGACCAGTGTAGCTCCTGATCAAACAGCACACTCCTGTAGCCTGATAACGATCTATGTTTCTTGTCAGAAGCATGATTGGTGTTTCATTGATGTAATGGCGAACAGTGCAGATCCTGAACAGACTGTGCAGATGTACAGTTGATCTGGATCTACACTGGTCGCAAAACCCCATTTCTCCAGTCACGGTGTGGTATGGGTTGTGGCCTAGGGGTTAGAACACATGACTTCCAATCCGGAGGTTGTGGGTTCAAACCTCGCCTTAGGCATCAAAAATACTTTCATACTATTTTGATCCCACTGGTCTATCGGATGAGACTTTAAACTGTGGTCACATCTCGGTATGACCTTAGCTGTTGCTGGGACGTTAAACCCTTTCACTTTCCAGTCACTGCGACATTTCTTTCATTTTCAGGAGTGAGTGGGAGGTGGGAGCATGCGATGGGTAATTTAACGATCGGGTTTCATCCGTATCCGGAATCCTGACTGGAGACCTTATTTGGCCTTCACATACATCTTTGGTATTTTGTATGTGACAGTTGAATCTGGTTATACATGTACCCCTTATGTGAGTATTATGACGTAATCCTATTTTAGGGGAAGGGGCCAAGTGGCTTTGGTGTGGTATGGACCTGGCACCTGTAGCCTATTTCACCAACATTGCAAAGTATACTTTCCTAGCAAAGTATACTTTGAGGGAGAAATTTTCAATTTTAAGATAAATGTATTAATTTTTATTATACTGAATTTATTACATTATCACAGCCATTTTGGCTGTGATAATGTAATACATTCAGTACAATAATTCTGCATAGTTTTAATCATCAAATATATGCAATCATTAGTTCTAAATGACATAATGCATTTCGGAAAAATCAATGATTACTCCCTCAAAGTATACTTTGCTAGATAAGTATACTTTGCAATGTTGATGAAATCGGCTACAGGTGAAGTTATTCTGATTTCAGGGCTGAATATATATTTCTTTCGATGTAAATATTCCGTTGTGATTTTGGGATTTTCGCCCCAATGCAGCAGGTTACATGCGGGATCGAGCCCGTTGGCCCGGCTTTAAATGACAGCTGTTGATAGGCCGTTAAACATCAGTTAATCAAATCATTTTCAGGATTGAGCGTCTAGCCCGCGACATCGTCCAGGATTTCTCCGAGCAAGGACTGGTGGGGTTGTGTGTTTTGAAGGGCGGCTACAAATTCTTCACGGATCTCCTCGATCGAATCAAACAACTGAACCGCAATACAGAGACCTCTGTCCCAATCGCTGTCGACTTCATACGTCTCAAGAGTTACACAGTATGTGTCCACAGCATGCAAACTCATCAACAGACCGCAATTATTGAATAATTTGCTTCGAAATGATAACATGTCTTGGCATTTCATTAGAATTGTCTCATTGGAGACAATTCTAATTAAATACCAAGATGTGTTTTCATGGAAAATAAGAAAAATATGCTATATTTGTGGTCTGTTTCTTGTTTCAGCATGATACCACAGAATTTGTATTGCTTTTTGATACTCGCTACTTCTGATTTCAATTGGGGTTTTGGCAATTTTAATTGGGTATTTGCGCAAATACGCAGCTTATCTGGAGCCCTGTGTATAATAAGTATGTAGAGTATCACAACATCCCCTCTTCAATATAAAGGAACATATGTGCGGCAGTGCCTGGGCAAATGAGGCTTTATTATCGCTCCAGATAATGTGCGTATTGACGTATTTTACGAAATTATTTTTAATAGCTGAATACGCATTGATTATCAAAAGTGGGAGTACAAAATACACACAGCAATGTGAAAATACGCATTAATTTTCAAATTGAGTAGTGAAAATACTGTCATAAAGTTGAAAATTCACTTAGTTGAGCTGCAAAAAGAATTTTTGCAGCTCAAATAAGTGAATGTTTAAATTTGTTATTTTTTTTTTATCATTTGTTCCCTATTTGGTAATGAATAAAATCCATTTGTAAAAGTAAAATACGAAATGATTTTGAAATCAGGGGGTATAGTACGCTTTGGATACAAAGCTTATCAGTAGCCTATTTCATCAACATTGCAAAGTATACTTTACTAGCAAAGTATACTTTGAGGGAGTAATCATTTATTTTTCCTGAAATGCACTATTTCATATAGAACTAACAAATGCATGTATTTCATGATTAAAAGTATGCAGAATTATTATACTGAATTTATTACATTATCACAGCCAAATTGGCTGTGATAATGTAATAAATTCAGTATAATAAAAATTAATAAATTTATCATAAAATTGAAAATTTCTCCCTCAAAGTATACTTTGCTACCAAAGTATACTTTGCAATGTTGATGAAATAGGCTACATAACTCTGGCTTATGGGATTTGTGACCAGTGTAGCTATCAGATAGCACACTCCTACAACAATCTACCGGTATATTGCTTGTCAGAAGCATGACTAGTGTTCCATAGATGGAGTGGCGAACAGTGCAGATGCTGATCAGACTGTGCGGATGCACAGGCTGATCTGGATCTACACTGATCGCAAAATCCATAAGCCCCATTTCTCCAGTCACAGCCACATTTGCATGCACAGGTGGAAGACTCGTACCTGTGACACAAAAAAAATTCCATTACAAAAAATCCATTGAAACAGGATAAAACTTGTTTGCCTAGCCTTACATGACCTTAGCTGTTGATAGGCCGTTAAACACCAATAAACAAACAAACTCCCACTTTTGATAATCAATGCATATTCTGCTGAAATAATTGCGTAAAATACACCAATACACACCTTATCTGGAACTCATGTGACATGTGTGCCTTAGCTACAATAATTCGCCTCTGATGTTATCTACGGCTACAATTTGACCCATTCAAAAAATGTGAGCAACCGAAGTGCATACCCAAACCTGTTGCATGTAAGTCAAAATTTAGTAAACTGTATATTTTATAACTTTAAATAAATAATCTTTGATGTTGAACTAGTAAATTGCCAAAAATAATAGAACAGGGAAATCATTTTCCCATGAAAGCCATCTTTTCTCTAGTTGTTGTTCAACATTCAACGTAACGAAATGAAGCTTTCAAATTTATAATATATACTGCATGTACATATACATGTCAGATAAACACATTGACACGGTAAAATAACCAAGTTCTGCATGTGTATGTTCTTTATTAATAATTTATTTATACAGCTTGGACAGTTTTATATCGCTAACATATCAAAAACGCCGGATAAACGATTGCAAAAATCACTCTTCCATGTGTTACATTAAAGACATGGGGTTCAATTGCTACCCTCGCGAGAGGTATGGAGCAGAGTAGAACTTTTGTTTCTAATGTGTGCCTGTGGTGTTCACATGTCAAAGGGATGGTAAAATGTGTATAAGTCACTTATTTGTGGCTGTGACTGGAGAAATGGGGATTATGGGTTGTGCGATTAGTGTAGATCTAGATCAGCCTGTGCATCTGCACAGTCTGATCAGGATCCACACTGTTCGCCATTCCATCAAATGGAACACCCGTCATGCTTCGAACAATGAATACAGATCGTTATCGGGCTACAGGAGTGTGCTATTTGATCAGGAGCTACACGGGTCAGAAATCCCATAAGCCCCATTTCTCCACTCACAGCTACATTTATGTTTAAAAATGAACAAAAGTCAGAAAAGTGCGCCTAGCTATGAAAACCAAAACAATGCCACTAAAGATCATTTATATCAAGGCTCCAGATCAGGAATTAGTAATTGAGTATTTTCACTCCATCATATCTGAAGCAATTGGGTATTTCAATATTTTAATTGGGTAAAATAAAATCACACTACTGTTTACACATCAACAGACATGTCTTGGCATTTCATTAGAATTGTCTCCTTGGGTGAATGTGTCCATGTGTATTTTATTTTGTAGGATGATCGTTCCGGGGAGATTGAAGTGATTGGTGGGGACAACATCGAGAATCTCCGAGGCAAGGTCAGTATCTACTTTAAAATTATTTAAACATTTAAAAGGCGGGAAATGCTTCTTGTCATCCACTGATTTTTTTGTTGCGCTCTTTAGCGGAAGGCGCGACTATAGTCGCCGCTTTTTATACGACCGTTTTTTACAAAACGGTACGTATTATGTTTTACCGCACGGCGGGCGGGCAGTGGGCGGGCGGCTGAAGAAAAAGCGCATAGTTCGTGTACACAACTCCTCCGAAACCGTTCAGTCGATCGATCTGAAACTATACACACGTCTTCTACACATATTGAAGATGTGCACCTTGGTGTTTTTATGCCGAAAAAATATTTTTTAACAAAAATATTGCCTTTTTAACTTAATAGCCATTTTTTCTTCATTTTTCTATACATTTCTATATACGGTACAGAGTTTGTGTACACAACTCCTCCGAAACCTTTCAGTCGATCGATCTGAAACTATGCACACGTCTTCTACACATATTGAAGATGTGCACCTTCGTGTTTTTATGGCAAAAACATATTTTTTAACAAAAATATCACCTTTTTAACTTAGCCATTTTTTTCTACATTTTTCTATACAATTCTATATACGGTACAGAGTTTGTGTACACAACTCCTCCGAAACCGTTCAGCCGATCGTTCTGAAACTATACACAGTCTTCTACACATATTTAAGATGTGCACCTTGGTGTTTTTATGCCGAAAAAATATTTTTTAACAAAAAATATCACCTTTTTAACTTAGCCATTTTTTCTACATTTTTCTATACAATTCTATATACGGTACAGAGTTTGTGTACACAACTCCTCCGAAACTGTTCAGTCGATCGTTCTGAAACTATACACACGTCTTCTACACATATTGAAGATGTGCACCTTGGTGTTTTTATGCCGAAAAAATATTTTTAACAAAAATATCACCTTGTTAACTTAGCCATTTTTTCTACATTTTTCTATGCAATTCTATATACAATACAGAGTTTGTGTACACAACTCCTCCGAAACTGTTCAGTCGATCGTTCTGAAACTATACACACGTCTTCTACACATATTGAAGCTGTGCACCTTGGTGTTTTTATGCCGAAAAAATATTTTTTAACAAAAATATCACCTTTTTAACTTAGCCATTTTTTCTACATTATTGTATCCAATTCCCTATCATTTCTACTTTACACTCTACTTTTCTATCTCTGCCTAAATTAGTATACATGTTTAGCACAACGAGATGAAGAAATAATGCTATAGACTTTCAAATTCTCATTAATGTTTCTTGCCTTGGTGACAGCTTCACATTTCGGCATCTTCGCTGTCTGGCCCATATTCGACGGGCGTATTTTGTGACTTGCGGCACTCTTGTTCCGTCGTTGTCGTCGTCCGAAATGTCAAAAACTTTGTACACACTCATCATGCTATAACTTTCATATTACTTTACGGATTGGTTCAATATTGGGACACTTGACACATGTAAGCATTTGGAACACACTCATGCCACCAATTCACATGACTTTGACCTTTTTTACCTTCAAATGTTTGCTGAAACACTTAGCCATTTTGTTTGTGTCAAAAACTTTGTACAAGCTTCCTCATCCTGCTATAACTTTCATATTACTTGACGCATTCCTTCAATGTTTGGACACTTGATACATGTAAGTATTCAGAACACACTAATGCCGCCATTCACATGACCTTGACCTTTTTTACCTCCATAGTTTTGCAGAATCACATTGCCATTTTTTTGCGTCAAAAAGTTTGTGCAAGTTTCTTCATCATCGTATAACATTAATATTACTTGATGGATTGCTTCAATATTTGGTCACTTGATACATGTAAGCATTTGAAACACACTCATGCTGCCATTAACATGACCTTGACCATTTTGACCTTCACATGGTTGTGGAAACACGTAGTCATTTTTTTATGACCCTTTTCGAATTTTAAACATGCACTTCTCGACGGTTTTTGTGATGCTTACTCTAGCACATGCCCATGATCATGTTACGGTCAAATGCCTCGGCAGGCTCGACACCGTTTCCGTGGCGTAATTCTTGTCATTGTTTACTTATTTCTGTATTGGCAGCACATGAGAAACATTTCCATTGGAGCTTGACACATGCATTGATCAAATATGGTCATGTTATATATCAAATCGAAGGTATCGACGAGACGATAATTCTGTCTAAATCAGTTGATTACATTGTATGTCATCCAAGACAGCCGCTGAAAGGTCTAAAGGTCATGCTTTTGTTATAGATTACAAACATCTTCTCGTGAACCTCTAGGTCGATGCTGGTTAAACTTCACAGTTATGGTTCGTGGGTGAAGCTTTTTCATATCTGTTAAAATGGAGGTCGTCGCATAATCCAAGATGGCCACCATAGAAAATTAGGTCAAATTCTTAAAAATCTTCTCACTAACCGCCAGACCGATTTCGACGAAACTTGACAGAAATGATTGATAGTCAATGCTCTTTCAGATTTGTCAAAATGATGACACTGGGATAAAAAATGGGCGGGGCCCGGGGGTCAAGTATGGTCATATTATATAGCAAATCGAAGGTATCGACGAGCCGATCACTCTGGAGCATGTTTTGTAAAAATCAGTTAATTACGTCATCCAAGATAGCCACTGAAAGGTCATCCTTTTTTTATACTCGTTTAATAAATATCATATTGAATCATCACTCATGTCGGATCTGCTATTTTTTAATTCGCCGACTTACTACACTGCTAAGCCACAGGTGGAAGACTCGGACCTGTGACGCAAAAAAAGAAAAATGCCCATTAAAGAATCCCATTACCCCACCCACCTGGTCTCGTACTGTACATTACGTATATAACGTAATGTACAGTACGAGATCAGGTGGGTGGGGTAATGGGATTTTTTAATGGGCGTTTTTGTTGTATGTCACAGGTCCGAGTCTTCCACCTGTGTGCTAAGGCACAGTTTATTCAATAAATCCAATTAATCAATGAATCCACCCCATTTCCTGACGACAGAATGTCCTGGTGGTGGAGGACATTATAGACACGGGCAAGACGATGACGAAGCTGCTCGAACTGCTGCACCACGTAGAACCAAAATGTGTCAAAGTGGTCAGGTAAGATGCACAGGTGGACCTGTGACACTAAAGAAAATGCCCATTAAAAAAATAACCCCACCCACCTGGTCTTGTACTGTACATTACGTTAAATCCCATTACCCCACCCACCTGGCCTTGTGCTGTATATTACGTTTACTATAGTAAATGTAATGTACAGTACGAGACCAGGTGGGTGGGGTAATGGGTTTTTTTATGGGCTTTTTTGTTTTTTTTGTGTCACAGGTCTGAGTCTTCCATATGTGGTAATATGTAGACTCTTCTATAAGTAGAACGGTGATGACAATATTTGACTGACAATTTAAAGATTTATAGGACCTAACTACAGTTTTTTATGTCTCTTTGAACAAAAAGGACAGGATATATGAGACACATCATGTGATTTTGTACCTGGGAACATGTGCGACATGTCATGAAAATATTTTACAAAATGTACGAAAATTGCCGTAAATGACGTCGAAAGTTGAAATTCAATTCTGCATTTGCTATGAAAATTTTGTCATCTTACGACGTCATGCACATGTTCTTAGGTACAAAATCATATGAGACACGCCGTGTGATTTTGTACCTTCGGACATCTGCGTAATTTCATGAAATAAGTTTACAAAATTTACAATTTTTTCTGTCAAAAGTATATTCCACATGTACCCTGACAATTTTGTCAACTTTTGACTTTATTTATGAAAAATATTGTAAATTTTGTATTAAAATGTATTTAATGAAATTACGCAATGTCCGAAGGTACAAAATCACATGGCGTGCCTCGTATGTCGGAGATTATAGTCTGACTTGGTAGGTAGAAATTGGTTTCGAGCAAGAACAAACCATGTTTTTTATGACCCCAATCTCGGTAGAGCCGGGAGGCATATAGTGTTTGGACCGTCTGTGTCTCATTTCTCTCATAACTTATATATCCCTTGAATGATTACTTTAATATTTCAATGTGTCGTACTTGTGCACAAATGCCACATTGTGCCACACATCCATATTTTCCTTAATATCACATTGACTTTCACAACTTTGCTTAAACACTTAAAAGTTTTGAGTAAGTTTGCCAGAGGTTCTCAATTCTGTCATAACTTCTACCGGTATATCACTTGAAAGATTTGTTTAAATATTTTAGTTCATCGCACAAATGCCACCCATCGGACCATGTTTCCCCTAAAATGAACTTCGCCTGTTGACCTTGACAACTTTGGTTAAACACTTAATTAATCAAGATTTCCTTAATTAATCAAGATTTTCATTAAGAAGTTTGCTGTAGTTTCTCAATTCTGTCATACACGATATAACAATTCGCTCCCACGAATTAACAATTCGTTCCCGTGGGAACGAATTGTTATTTCGTGGGAACGAATTGTTAAATCATGTAATTTATATATCCCTTGAAAGATTACTTTACTATTTCAGTACATCATAGTTGTGCAGAACTGACAAACAACCATTCTGCCATTAATATGACCTTGACATTTTGACCGTCATAACTTTGCTTATGAACACTAATTCTTAGACAGGCCACCTTTTCTTTTTTTAAATTTATAGCGTTTCAGTAATGCCTTTTCATTTCTGAAGTACAGTATTTATGCCACCACAACAATAGCTGTCGGTGGCATATATTGTTTACCCTGTCCGTCTGTCTGTCAATAGTCAATTTTCCGTCAAAATAATTCTACAGTTTTTGGCCGATTCTCTTCATACTCCGTATACATCCCAACCATCAATATAATGTTAGATTGACTCTGCTTCCAGTTTACTTGTGAAGAAAACCGCTAGGAGTGTTGGATACAGACCAGATTGTAAGTTTTATTTTCATTTCATTAAACAATTATTTAGTTGTGATTTTTGTCTTGTGCATAATGAAAAAGTGATCGATATAGGGATGAAAAAGTTGTCCGTCTGTCCGTCTGTCCGTCTGTCTGCCATGTTTTCCAGTATGCTATGAAATCTATACTGTACAACCTTTATATTCATCTCAAGGGCGGCGTCAGGGGAGGTTCAATGGGTTCATATGAACCCCTTTTTTGAGCCAGCAATATGCCAATTTTCAGAAATACGCTTCGTAAATTGACCCGAAACTCTTTGCCCAGGTGCTAGTTTTGTCCAAACATACCCGCATGCAGTTATTTAGCTTCTAGAAATAACAAACTGTCTGGTCTGTGAAGCAACCAAAATATGTAAGGGGCCCAGGGGAAACCCCCTGGGCCCCTTACAGATTTTCGTTGCTTCACAGCTGAAAGTTGAACCCCACCTTTTCAAAAATGCTGGTGACGCCCCATGCCCAAGGTGAAGTTCAGTAGATTCATTCTGCTACAATTGTATCCCCCGGACGAAATTCGGGGGATACTATGGATTTGACACCGAACCATCGTCCGCATCCGCCGCAGACACTTCTTGTCCGGAACATTACTCAAATACCTTTTGGAATATTTTCACACCTGCATAGACTAAAGGTGTGTCACATGCAAGAACGATAACTCTCGCCTTACTAACATATTAGTTTTCTCCTTCTATTTTGTTGTTGACTGCATATAGCGGGGAGGAGGTTATATATGCACTTGTGGACAAGCATCAGTTTCTAGTTTTTGTACCATATGGGTGAATTGCTGAAAACTTGCATGTTTATCATCATCCATAGTTTCATTCCCTACCCCACCCATGCTCTCCAATGCCCAAGGTCATGGTCAAATGATGTGGACTTGACCGCCTATGTTGTATTTATAATCAAGTTGCCTGTTCATTATTTAGGGATGGTTGTGGCCTAGGGGTTAGAACACCTGACTTCCAATCCGGAGGTTGTGGGTTCAAACCTCACCTTAGACATCGAAAATACTTTCATAGTACAGTAGAACTTCGATAACTAGAACAGGTCTGGCTCGAACACCATGGAAAACTCGAACTGGTTCGACAGTCCCGGCAAATTTCCTATATAATTCATGTAATAAAACACCTTAAACTCGAACTATGAATTACTCGAACAGTCGAACCTGTGGATTAGTCCCGTGGACGGTCAAACAGTGGTAATTACCGCTAATAACTCGAACAGGTAAGTCTGTGATAAGCTGTTTGTCTAACGAGGTGCGAATTCCACCATTGCGGGCGGTTGCGTTGAGTAGTTTCCCTTGACGCGGGATGACATTAAATCACGAATTGCAAACAATAGCGGCGTGAATTACGGGCGTTATGATGTCCACTTTGACAGAAGATGTGCCAATAACAAACAAACCGAGATCATGGAATTCTTCAGGCGTTAATTTATAGTGTTTATAATTGTATACTGACATTGTTTTGTTTATATTTTCCGTTTGTATATTTATTCCAACCACTGTGCTATGTGCTATTTTTAGACACTGGGAATACCAGTATTATGTATAGAAGCAAAGCGGAACATAGCGGTTTATTTGACGTATAATTACATGTAAATATTGAATAAAACAGCAACTTTACAATTGTATTTGTTATTTTTCATTTCTCCGTCCAAATGTAATGCATATACAATTGCATGTCACATCGGTCATCTCATATATTCACATAAGTGATTTTATTGACTGAATGTGACAGTACATTTTTGAAACTTCATTCCCTCGAACTATGCATCACTCGAACTCAAACTCGATTCCGTTGCCGGTTCGAGCGATCGAAGTTCTACTGTATTTCCATCCCACTGGTCTGTCGAATGAGACTTTCAACTGTGGTCCCGTCTCTATATGACCTTAGCTGTTGCTGTTGCTATGACCCAGTCACTTTAACTTTTTTTAATTATTGCAGATGTTGGCTTCGAGATCCCAGACTCATTTGTTGTGGGCTACGCGCTGGACTACAATGAATATTTCCGCGACCTAAATGTATGTATGACACGGAAACCGTCCAACATAGTGCCTTTTATATAAAATTAAGAAATATGTCAACAAATTTAATAAATATATTATTAAATCCATTCCTTTTGGAATACACCTTTACGGGTATGAAATTTATTAAATATATTATTTATTTTTGTTATTTTTCAATGACAGTATATGTTGTGACCACTCATTTGAACCGTGTCGACGAGACGGTTCAAATGGTGGTCGCGACATATTCTTCTGAGCACATAAAAGGAAAATAATTATGACAATAAGCGCAGCATCAGGCATTGAAGCTATAGTGATCAACTAGCCTGTTTTCTGTAGCGGTCTCATCTACATATGTGTTACACTAGTGCAGTATGAGTTTTAATACACTGCCTCTTTACTCTGTGATAGCCCATTTTATGGAACAAGTAACATATCTCACTAACCACATACATGTATATGCCTGGTATATAGGATAGGAATTGGGAAATACAGGGGCCCGTTTCACTAAACTTTGTACGACTAAAATGTTCGTAAGTGCAAAATTAGGATAGTCTGGAAATTTCAATTGATGGATTTACATTTATTGAGCATAGGCTGCATATGCAGCCTATGCTCAATAAATGTAAATCCATTAATTGTTTACAAGAAAACATTGTTAATGTGAAATTTACAGACTATCATAAGTTTGCACTTTATAATACGAACATTTTCGTGGTACAAAGTTTTATAGTGAAACGGCCCCCTGACGTTCGGAGATTAGAGTGTCTCATAAGTAAAAATTGGCTGGGCCTTTCAACAAGGGTGACACTATAAACAACACTTTACTTTTTGTATACACCTTTGGGCCAACAATACGCTCTGGAACACCAGTAGCCTATTTCACCAACATCTATTAAAGTAGACTTGGAGAGAGTAATCATTTATTTTTCCGGAAATGCATTATTTTATATAGAACTAACGACTGCATATATTTGATGATTAAAAGTGTGCAGAATTATTATACTGAATTTATTACATTATCACAACCATTTTGGCTGTGATAATGTAATAAATTCAGTATAATAAAAATTAATAAATTTATCCTTGCTAGAAAAGTATACTTTGCAATTTTTATGAAATCGGCTACAGAGGTTGGTACAGTATGCACATGCATGAATTGTATTAACAAATAATCCATCCTTAATGTTTCTTCCAGTCTCCGCGAAACTGTTAAAATTTTACAGGACATTCGGTCTGGTAAACTTGAAATTTTTACCAGACCGGACAAAAATTGACCAGACCAAATTTCTTTTAGAAAAAATAAAATTGATATTTGTGTGATATTTAAGAACTTTTTAAATATATCAGTCGTATAAGAAAAGCTAGCTAGCACCAGAAGCGCATACCAAAGGAAGGTGATTTCATTGAAGCTTTAAAGAGTAAATAAGTAAAAAAATATTTTGTAATGGACATTCGGTCCGGCGTTTTCCGGTTTACTATCGGACCGGCGGCAATTTTAACGTACATGAACGACGGACGGACGGACGACTTTCGCGGACGACTTTCGTTAATGGTGAATCACATCTAGGGCCACGTGATCCGCTGTTCTAAGGGTGCCGGTTGTTCAGTGATAAAGTTTTTGTCGCGCCTGCTTTCGCAGAAGGCACGACTGTAGTTGCCGCTTTTTCCGTCGTCGTCTGAAATGTCAAAAAGTTTATTCAAGCTTCGTCATTGTGGTATAACTTTAATATTACTTGACGGATTGCTTAAATATTTGGACACTTGATATATGTGAGCATTTGGAACACGCTCATGCCGCCATTAACATGGCCTTGACCTTTTTTACCTTCACATTTTTGCGGAAACACTTAGCCATTGTTTTTGCGTCAAAAGGTTGTAAAAGTTTCTTCATCATGATAAAACTTTAACAGTACTGGACAGATTGCTTCAATATGTGGACACTTGACTTGGACCTTTTGTACTTTCACATTTTTGCAGAAAAAGTTAGCCATTTTTTTATGTCAAAAACTTACTGCAACCTTGACCTTTTTTGTGTTTTAAGCATGCACTTCTCTGGCGGTTTTTGTGATGCTTACTTTAGCAAATGCTGGTGGAATTCTTGTTTATTATAATGGTAGTGCTGAACGGTCCTCCTCCATTCCAGTCTGTATATGATCTTGCCGTTGTACGGATGTAAAACCCCAATTAATCAATCCATATTGTCTATTTTCAGCATACATGGAAATCTTATTGTTCATTTTCAGCACATATGTTATTGTCTATTTCATTTATTTTCTATTTCAGCATATTATATGTTATTGTCTATTTTCAGCATATATGTTATTGTCTATTTTCAGCATATATGTGTCATCAACGAACACGGAAAGAAGAAATACTCGGTGAAGAGTTCATAACATACAGACGAGGGTACCAGAAAGAATGTGAAACCATTCATACAATAAGTGGACCAGTCTAAGTGGGCCAGTCTCTAGATAGTTTAGTGGAAATTTAGATTTTTGCTGAGCCGCGTTGCGGAGAGAGCGTATTATTGTGATTGCTGTGCCATTCAGTATGTCCATGTGTACATGCAGGCATCTCTTCAAAACCTGGGGCCCGTTTCACTAAACTTCTTGCGACTAAAATGTTCGTAAGTGCAAACTTATGATAGTCTGTAAATTTCACATTAACAATGTTTTCTTGTAAACAATTATTGAATTTACATTTATTGAGCATAGGCTGCATATGCAGCCTATGCTCAATAAATGTAAATCCATTAATTGAAATTTACAGACGATCCTAAATTTACACTTACAAACATTTTAGTCGTACGAAGTTTAGTGAAACGCACCACTGTATTTTAGAGTATTTCTGGACTCATTTTGCTTTAAAGGTACATGCCCACTCAGTAGGCACAAAATATTCTTATACGAATTAAATAAGTGTATAATTGTGTCACTAGCGGGCACTCATAATTTTTAGAACTGGTGGAATAGTGACACAATTATACACTTATTTAATTCCTATAAAGAACATTGTGTGCCTACTGAGTGGGAATGTACCTTGAAAAGGTTGGCAGTAGCCATTTCACTTTTTTATTCACTTTTGTAATTTCTCTGTATTTTTGATAATTTTCATTTGTCATCAAAATGCTCTTTGAAATGTGTTTACGAATCTGACATAATCAGCATTATTGCATTTACAAGCTATCAGGGCTCCAGACAATTTTTGTCTCGCCCGCGAATGCGGAAAGCGAGACATAGGTTTTGCTTTTCCGGAGTCGGCGGCGGCGGCGGCCTTCGTCCAGTATTCCCGCGACTTTTCCAAGTTTATACCCCGATAAATTCCACAAAAAGGCCATTCATTCTTATATTATACCCCCAGATTTCAAATTCAATGCGTGTTTTACTTTTACAAATGTATTATTATTGATTTTCTTCCTTATAGGAACAAATGATAAACAAATAAAACAGATTTAAAAATTAATTTATTTGAGCTGTTAAAGGCAGCTCAACTGAGTCAATTTTCAGCTTCATTACAGTATTTCCACTACTCAATTTGAAAGTCAATGCATATTTTCACATTGCTGTGAGTATTTTGTACTTCCCACTTTTGATAATCAATGGTATTCTGCTAAACTAAGTGTGTAAAATACGCCAATACACACCCTATCTGTTGCTCTGACTGCTATGTATCAGAACATCATCTCTGACCTGTGTAGATCCTGATCAGCCTGTGCATACCTGCTGCTCCATAGTAATCCACATTATTTGCTGACTGCATCTCAAACATTGTAGATCATGGTCACATAGGTGGAAGACTCGGACCTGTGACACAAACAAATGCCCATTAAAAAAAATCAACTACCCCACCCACTTCATCTCATACAGTACTATGTTCTATATAAATAGAACATAGTACTGTATGAGACCAAGTGGGTGGGGTTATGGATTTTTTTAATGGACATTTTGATATGTTATCTCCCTTGAGATAGCATATTATGTCACGCAAATTTCTATAGCGGCAGCCATATTGTCGTGCTACGCCTAAATGGCGAGTACGACCAAGAGAATAGTGCCCGGTGCCAACTATGGCGTTTTGGTCTGTCTTGCTTTGTATCTATCTGGATGCCCGGCCTTACATGACCTTAGCTGTTGATAGGCCGTTAAACACCAATAAACAAACAAACAAACTATCTGGATGATGATTGAGAAAATATGCAACTTTCAGTCTCTAGTTCCGCATGTGATCAGTTTTTTGTCGAGATAACATATTTCAGTACTTTCAGTACTTTGATTTGTGTGTGTCCCAGGTCCGAGTCTTCCACCTGTGGATATGCAGGCTGGTAGCGGGCTACACTGGTTAAAGGCAATATGCCCAATTTATCTAATTATCCTAAATGAAAATCGTACAGGCATCATCTGTCACTGGAGAAATGGGGCTTATGGGTTTTGCAACCAGTGTAGATCCAGATCAGACTGTGCATCCGCACAGTCTGATCAGGATCTGCACTGTTCGCCATTTCATCACTGAAACACCCGTCCTGCTTCCAACACGCAATATACATCATTATCAGGCTACAGGAGTGTGCTATTTGATCAGGAGCTACTCAGGTCACAAATCCCATATAAAGCCCCATTTCTCCAGTCATGCCCGCATATGACAATGTGCTGTCTCAAAGATGTTTCAGATGATGTGTCACAATGCACATACTGTAATCAGGTTGTACACTGTTTGGCATTCAACTAAGGAATATAACCATGGGCTGTTGCGTTTACTGTGGTATGAAAAACATTTGGTCTGTTTAAAGTGTGTGGAGTCCTAATGACTGCACGCATACTTTAAACAAACCAAAGGCTTTTCATACCACAGTAAACACAACTTCCCATTGTTTTGTTACTTATTATCCCCTCGCTGGTTGTCAACAGGGGATATAACGTTACTCCATGTACGTACGTACCTGTGTACGTTCATTTTTAATTTTTCAATAACTAACCGATTTTGATAATACATATGTGGCCACAATGTGTGTCTAGGGATGGTACTTTGTTTTGCATACGGTGCACGTCCGACCGCCCAATGTCGAGGTGGGGTCAGTTTGTTCAAATGTTATTTATCAGCATCCATATATTTATCACGAACACAACCAATCCATTTCATATGCCTAAATATCAAGCCAAATTACACATTTTGCCAATATTTGCCATTAACAGCAGTCGCGGCTATAGTCAGTGGTCTGATCTGGGCATATGGAGGCCACATATCGATGGTCTAGTAAACTAAGGTTGGCCAAGAACGAGTACAGCTCGGCCTGGACTGATTTCGAGCATGGAGTTCGTAGTACATGCTCAGAAAGTTTTATAATCACTGGCCCAGTATATTGTTGTTTCAGTATACACTATTTGCTACCTCAGTAAAGGTAACTAAGAGACAAAGTGATATCTGAGGCCCGTTTCACTAAACTACGTACGACTAAAATGTTTGTAAGTACAAAATTATGATCGTCTGTAAATTTCACATTAACAATGTTTTCTTGTAAACAATTATTGGATTTACATTTATTGAGCATAGGCTGCATATGCAGCCTATGCTCAATACATGTAAATCCATCAATTGAAATTTCCAGACGATCCTAAATTTGCGCTTACGAAAATTTTAGTCGTACAAAGTTTAGTGAAACGGGCCCCTGGTGTAATGGGTGGAAATATTAATGTTAGTGCCACCTAAAGCTGCCAACAGGCGAGTAAATTGACGGTAGGGGTTCCTCCTTATAGGAATCACGATTTGCCTGGTTTGGTGTTGATAGGCCGTTAAACCCCAACAAACAAACACACAAACAAACTTCCGACAACTCTTATTCAATAACTCACCAATTTTGACAATATTTGACCACAGTGTGTGTCTAGGGATGGTGCTTTGTTTTTCATACGACCCACGTCCGACCGCCCAAGGTCAAGGTCACTGAGAACTTGTGTTTAACTTGTTTGTACAGGCAAATGTGTTAAAAGTTTTTTTTTTTTAGTCAACTTATGCACTGTTTCACAAATTTTTATAATATTTGGTCACAATGTGTGTCATGGGATGGCGCTTTGTTTTGCATACTACCCACGTCCGACCGGCCAAGGTCACTGAGGACTTATGTTGTTTGTTTCTGTTGTTTTTTTTCAAGGCTGCCAGCGATTTGATTAGCTTGGTGATAACAATGCCTTTGTTTTTGTATTGTTTGTATACATGTAGCTGTAAAATGTGGGCAAGCTTCGTGAAAGGCTGTCATGTATGTGTGATAACAATCTACTTTGCTGTGGGCAAATTTATGTGTGATACAAAAACATGTTAGTGATGATGCTGAAAATATAGTCGGCCACCGTTTGTGATAGTGGCGTAATTTGGTTTGACCTTGATGGTATGTACTTCCTTCCGTGATCATTTACGTAAAACAGTTTGTAAGTTTCTTCATCATTTCATACATTCAAGATAACTTGAAGGATTATTGTATATTGAATCAAGTGTAGTATATATACAATAATCCTTCAAGTGACTTGATACATGCTAACATGACCTTGACCTTTCCGACACTCCTAATATCACTGGACTACTCAAAGCCATTCTTTCCTTGAAAAGTATTACACTTGATACATGTTTGCATATTTGATGCTCATGCCACCATTAACATGACCTTGACCTGTTTGACTGGACTATTTAAAGCCATTCTTGCCATTGAATTATTGAGTATTACACAGCACCATCAATATGACCATCACATCGCTGAAAAACTTACACTTAGCCCTTCTTACTTTAAAACTTTCATCATCACGTTTTAACCATTTCAACACTACAGCCCTATATAGCGGCGTTTGCAAACAGTGTATATCCAGATGAGCCGGCTCGTGACTGACTTGCCGTCTCATCAGAATTTGAATTTTTCGCAAGCCATTTTTATACGCCCGTTTGAAAAAACGGGACGTATTATGTACAGCTTATCCACGCAATAACTAGAAGTCTACTTGACGGATTGTAACCAAATTTGGTATACATGTTTATCACGGCACGCCGAAGAAGGCTATTGATTTTGAAAAATTTCCCATGACTTATCTCCCCTTGGCGGCCATTTTTATGTTTGCACTCTGTATCCTTGTCCACGCAATAACTCAAGTTCTACTTCACCGTTCGTAACCAAATTCGGTCTACATGTTTATCATGGCAAGACGGAGAAGCTTATTGATTTTGAAACATTTCCCATGACTTATCTCCCCTTGGAGGCCCTTTTTATCTCGACTATTCGAAGAATAAGTAGAGCTTATGTTGTCACGTTGGCGTTGGCGTCACCGCCTTGGTTAAGGTTTTTAGTCAACCTTGTATATGGAATACTACTGGCCCAACACCCACCATACTTGGACAATTTCATCTCCTAGTGATGTACATCAATAACCCCTGATCTATATTTGACCTTGACCTACATTTCCTCTTGAATTACTTAGTTAATTCCCCTTGGTTAAGGTTTTTAGTCAAGCTTGTATATGCAATACTACTGGCCCTACACCCACCATACTTGGACAACTTCATCTCCTAGTGATGCACATCAATAACCCCTGATCTATATTTGACCTTCATCTACATTTCCTCTTGAATTACATAGTTAATTCCCCTTGGTTAAGGTTTTTAGTCAAACTTGATATGGAATACTACTGGCCCTACACACCACCATGATTTGGACAACTTCATCTCCTAGTGATGTACATCAATAACCCCTGATCTATATTTGACCTTCACCTACATTTAACCTTGAATTACAATTACTTAATTCCCCTTGGTTAACGTTTTTAGTCAAGCTTGGTTAAGGTTTTTAGTCAAGCTGGTACATGGAATACTATTGTGCATACAGACACCATACTTGGATAACTTTTTCTCATAGGGATGTACATCAATAACCCCTGTCCTTTATTTTAACCTTCACCTACATTTAAAACCTTGAATTACTTCTTAATGTTTATAGTCAAGCTTGTTTATATTGGAATACTCCTGGGCCTACATCAACCATACTTGGACAACTTCATCTCCTAGTGATGTACATCAATAATCCCTGAACCTATATTTGACCTTGACCTACTTTTATCCTTGGATTACTTAGTTATTTCCCCTTGGTTACGGTTTTTAGTCAAGCTGTATATGGGAATACTCCTGGGCCTACAGAAACCATACTTGGAAAACTTCATCTCCTAGTGATGTACATCAATAACCCCTGACCTATATCTGACATTGACCTACATTTAACCTTGAATTACTTACTTAATTTCCCTTGGTTAAGGTTTTTAGTCAACCTTGGTTAAGGTTTTTATGCAGGCCGCAGCCACCTTCTTTGTCGAGCTATGTGTACATCGACAACCCTCGTAGTCGAGCTATGCTGTTCTCCTACAGCTCTTGTTAATTTTCGCACTCTGTATCCTTGTCCATGCAATAACTCAAGTTCTAATTGACCGATCATAACCAAATTTGGTATTCATGTTTATCACGCAAGACGAAGCTTATTGATTTTGAAAAAAATCTGATAACTTATCTCCCCTTGGCGGCCATTTTTAATTTTCGGACTCCGTATCCATGTGCACTCAATAAGTCGAGTTCTACTTGACGGATCGTAACCAATTTTCGTTTACATGTTTATCACGTCAAGATGAGTTATCTCCCCTTGTTGACTGGCATTGCCTCGACGGGCGTATATTGTGACCTTCGGCACTCTTGTTTAGCCATAAATGGACTATGAACAAATTAACAAGAGGGAATAAAGCATTGGTCTATATACGTACGTGCATGCGTTCGTTAGTAACACCTTTCAGTTTGCAATAACTCATGAACCGCTTCACCGATTTTGATAATATTTTACCACAATGTGTGTCTAGGGATGGTGCTTTATATTGCATATGACCCACGTCTGATCACCCAAGGTCAAGGTGATTTTATTTTTTTTATTTTTTTTTTTGTAATATCAAGGCTGCCAACAAGGGGATTAGCTTACTGTCTGTTTCACAAAAGCTGCCCAAATTTTACGGCTATATAGACAATTCAAAAACAATATTTGTTTTGATAATATTAAATTAAAGGAAAATTTAAGAATGAGCCTTCTTTTTATTTCGTGAAATTTGGTCAAATATTGATTTTATTACGAAAAATTGATTTGTCTATGGGAATTTAACATGGCCATGGGGGGAAAAAGTGGTAAGGAAGTGTGGGAGGAGTCAAAAAACGAAAAAATTTGGAAATTGACTCCGAAACCTGGCTAGATAGCTTGGATATGATCTAACTAAGAAAACAAAAGTTAAATTTTAAAAATCGGTCCAGTATTTCTAAAATTCAAAAAAAATTCCCCATGTTAAATCCCCATAGACATCTTCACTCCGTGAAGATGTCTATGGGGATTTAACATGGGGAAATTTTGTTTTCGCAATAAAATCAATATTTGACCAAATTTCACGAAACAAAAAGAAGGCTCATTCTTAAATTTTCCTTTAATTTAATATTATCAAAAGAAATCTTGTTTTTGAATTGTTTATATAGCCGTAAAATTTGGGCAGCTTTCGTGAAACAGACAGTAGTGGTAATGATGCCCTTGTTTAAGGTTGAAAGGGTTAAGATTTGGTTCATTTTTGGTTTGGTCCAGTATGCCAGCATGCATCAGTTTCACAGACAAACTTTCTAATTCTAAGAAAATAGATTATCTACATAATAAATATATTTGCAATAAAACTTCGAGCTATCAACAATGGCATACAACAACACTCATATAATTATGAATTAACTCTTTCACCCATAAATAACTGGAATTAATTTTGATGTTAATTTTCCGACCAATCCCATTGTCACAAAATGAAATTGACACCATTTATAGAAAGCGGATGTTTTGTTTCTAAAATAATGAATATGAAAATTACTTGCAAATGTGCAAATTCTGATGAGACGGCTCATCTGGATCTACACTGTTATAGAGGTCTGTAGTGTTGAAAGGGTTAACTTAAGCCTGCAACAACACAACGTTACACTACAATTGGGCATTATTATATGTACCGGTATATATTGGTTGTACTTACTATAGGAATGAATGGCCTTTTTGTGGAATTTATCGGGGTATAAACTTGGAAAAGTCGCGGGAATACTGGACGAAGCGATACAAAATTACAATTTTCGAAAAAAAATAAAAATTATTTTTTTTTTTTTTTTTTTTTTTTTTTTTCGAAAATTGCAATTTTGTAAGGCCTCGTCCAGTATTCCCGCGACTTTTCCAAGTTTATATCCCCGATAAATTCCACAAAAATGCCATTCATTCCTTATAATTCCAGCATTTTAAATAAATTAATCAAGAAAATGTGTTTATTTTCCGTTTTCTTAAGAATTATTTTAACTGCGCCTCACGGTTATGGAAAGTAGTTCGGCGTGGGAGTTTATTGGGATATAAATTTTGGACAGAGACTTGGTACGGGCCAATCAAATGTTAGGGAATTGTGTAAATATTTTTGTGCTGGAATTATAGGATATTATTTCATTATCCCCAAGCCGATAGGCAAAATGGGGACATAGCGTTAGTCCATGTATGTACGTACGTTATTTTTCAATAACTCATGAACAGCTTCACCGATTTTAATAATATTTGGCCACAATGTGTGTCCAGGGATGATGCTTTGACCGCCCAAGGTCAAGGTCGCTGCGGACTTATGTTCACCTTGTTTGTAAGGCAAATTTGTAAATTAAAAAATGTTTGACAGCCCAAGTGGGTGGTTGGTCGTCCTCCTCCTGCCACCCACATATGATGGGTAATTTAACAATCAGTGACTATTTTGCTTTAAGAAGGATTTCACAATAGTATATATGCACACCATTATACTAGAAGGAATAGTAAAAAAAAAAAATATATGCAGTATATTATGTGTTAAAGAAAACACTGTCTGTATTAACCCTTTTCATACTGAGGATACGCCATTATGTTTGCAGAAAACCCTAAATATTTTCCTTCTATGCGCTCAGACGTATATGTCGCGACCACCATTTGAACCGTCTTGTCGAGACGGTTCAAATGAGTGGTCACAACATATACATTCATTGAGAAATAACAAAAATAAAATATTTAATTAACGATCGGGGTTCATCCTTACCGGAATCCCGACTGGAGACCTGGTTTGGCCCTCACATACGTCTTTGGCATTTTGTATGTGACAGTTGGATCTGTTTATACCCCTTATGTGAGTATTACGATTATTTGTAATCCTATTTTAGGGGAAGGAGCCAAGTGACTTTGGTGTGGTATGGACCTAGCACCAGGTCAGGTTATTCTAATTTCAGGGCTTAATTTTTTTTTCTTGATAATTTTGGCATTTCCCCCCCGATGCAGCAGGTTAAAACGGGATTGAACCTGTTTGCCCGGCATTACATGACCTTAGCTGTTGATAGGCCGTTAAACACCAATAAACAAGCAAATTACTGATCCTACTACTTTTGGGAGGGGGCCAAGTGACCGTGTGTCAATATCTATTAAATTAAACATTGAATATTGCACTACTTGCAAAGGTATATTGAGAACAGGTCTGCCTTGTTGGTGTAATTTCCTGTCAGCGCATGTACATGATCGATTCGTTGTAAAACCACCAATCATGTAATAGTATGGGCATTTGTGTAGGGGGCGGCACTCCGATCAAATGTAACATTTGCACGCGATGGGGCGTGGCGAACAGTAAGTTAGTTATAGTTCACATATTGAATTTTTAATAAATTAATTTATTAAAAATTCAATATATATGTGAACTATGACTATTACATATTGGTTGTACCTACATGATATTATTTTATAGTTGCTAATTGTCACTCGGGAGACATAGAATTCTTTTTTTTATTAATTTGTTCCCAGGAAATAACAATTTGTTCCCTTAATTTAACAATTCGTTCCCATGAATTAACAATTTGTTCCCTCAATTTAACAATTCGTTCCCACGAAATAACAATTCGTTCCCACGTGAACGAATTGTTAACTCGTGGGAACGAATTGTTATATCATGGGAACAAATTGTTAATTAGAGAGAACGAATTGTTAAATTGAGGGAACAAATTGTCAGTTCGGGGAAATAATTGTTAATTCGAAGGGAACGAATTGTTAATTCGAGGGAACAAATTGTTAAATTGAGGGAATGAATTGTTATATCGTGGGAACGAATTAATAAAAAAAAATCCATGTCCCCTGTGGGGCTCTGTAAGAAGGGACTTTGCCCAGTGTAGTCCCAGTAGCCGATTTCACGAACATTGCAAAGTATACTTTTCTAGCAAAGTATACTTTCAGGGAGTAATCATTTATTTTTCCTGAAATGTATTATTTCATATAGAACTAACCACTGCATATATTCGATAGTTAAAAGTATGCAGAATTATTATACTGAATTTATTACATTATCACAGCCAAAATGGCTGTGATAATGTAATAAATTCAGTATAATAAAAATTAATAAATTTATCCTAAAATTTAAAATTTCTCCCTCAAAGTACATGTATACTTTGCTAGAAAAGTATACTTTGCAATGTTGGTGAAATAGGCTACAGATCAGCCTGTTCATTTGCACTGATTACCATTATGAGGAAACATTCTCTCGACCATCAAGTTGTGGTTGGTTGAGAGCATACGATGGGTAATTTAATGATCAGGATTCATCCTTACCGGTATGCCGAACGCAGACCTACTGTCTGTTCCACGTTTTGCTGCCGACGAACTTTTGGCTATTAAACACATTAAATCTAAAAAATATTTAAAAGTAAGTACTTTTTTATCAATAACAAAAGTCACCCTCCCCAAAAAATTTGTTTGATGAAATTCCATCAAATATTGATTTTATTGCGAAAAAACTATTTTCCTATGGGAATTTAACATGGGGGCTAAAAATAATTTTTTTTAAAATATATTTTTTATTTGTGGACCGATTTTCAAAATCTAACTTTTCTTAGTTACATCATTTTCAAGCTATCTCGCCAGGTTTCGGAGTCCATTTCCAAATCTTTTGGAAATTGACTCCCCATGTTAAATTCCCATAGGAAAATCGTTTTTTATGCCACCGGTCTCGAAGAGCCGGGTGGCATATTGTTTTTGGACCGTCCGTCTGTCCGTCCGTCTGTCTGTCTGTCCGTCACACTTTTCGGTTAACCACTTTGTCACAGTTTCTCAAATATGCTGCAGGTGGCATCTGCGTTCGACAGACGCATTTCTTGTTGATTGACTGTTATAGGTTGGAGGGTATCCAAGTAATGTCAGCATTTTGTTTTTGTTTAACCTTGGCTATAATAAAGCGAGTATATGCAGTTGGCTACAGGAACATGCTATTATCCCCTTGCCGATAGTCAAGAGGGGATATAGCGTTAATCCATGTGCGTTAGTAACACCTTTCATTTTTCAATAACTACAATGAACCGCTTCACCGATTTTTAGCTCGACTATTCGAAGAATAAGTAGAGCTTATGTTGTCACCCTGGCGTCGGCGTCACCGTCACGCCTTGGTTAAGGTTTTTAGTCAAGCTTGTATATGGAATACTACTGGCCCTACACCCACCATACTTGCACAACTTCATCTCCTAGTGATGTACATCAATAACCCCTGATCTATATTTGACCTTGACCTACATTTCCTCTTGAATTACTTGGTTAATTCCCCTTGGTTAAGGTTTTTAGTCAACCTTGGTTAAGGTTTTTAGTCGTTTGTATATGCAATACTACTGGCCCTACACCCACCATACTTGGACAACTTCATCTCCTAGTGATGCACATCAATAACCACTGATCTATATTCGACCTGGACCTACGTTTCCACTTGAATTACTTACTTAATTCCCCTTGGTTAAGGTTTTTAGTCAACCTTGATTAAGGTTTTTTTTCAAGCTTGTACATTGAATACTATTGTGCATCCAGACACCATACTTCGACAACCTTTTCTCATAGGTATGTACATCAATAACCCCTGATCTATATTTGACCTTGACCTACATTTCCTCTTCAATTACTTACTTAATTCCTTTTGGTTAAGGTTTTTAGTCAACCTTCTATATGGAATACTACTGGCCCTACACCCACCATACTTGCACAACTTCATCTCCTAGTGATGTACATCAACAACCCCAGATCTATATTTGACCTTGACCTACATTTCCTCTTGAATCTTAATTCCCCTTGGTTAACGTTTTTAGTCAAGCTTGTAGATGGAATACTCCTGGCCCTACACCAACCATACCTACACCAACCATACTTGGACAACTTCATCTCCTGTGATGTACATCAACAACCCCTGACCTATATTTGACCTTGACCTACATTTAACCTTAAAGTACTTACTTAATTCCCCTTGGTTAAGGTTTTTACTCAACCTTGGTTAAGGTTTTTAGTCAAGCTTGTAGATGGAATACTATTGTGCATACAGACACCATACTTGGATAACTTTTTCTCATAGGGATGTACATCAATAACCCCTGACCTTTATTTTACCTTCACCTACATTTAACCTTGAATTACTTGGTTAATGTTTATAGTCAAGCTTGTATATGGAATACTTCTGGGCCTACATCAACCATACTTGGACAACTTTATTCCTAGTGATGTACATCAATAATCCCTGACCTATATTTGACCTTGACCTACTTTTATCCTTGGATTACTTAGTTATCTCCCCTGGTTACGTTTTTTACTCAAGCTTGTATATGGAATACTCCTGGGCCTACAGCAACCATACTTGGAAAACCACGCACCTACGTCCAAGGTCAAGGTTGAAGGTCAAAGGTCAAACCTATTGAAATTCCCTTCCGCTCTATATCTTCTACACCGATGCTTGGATTATCAAATGGCTGGCACAAATGTCTCATGATGAGAAGGTTGTGTCGCGATCAATAACCACGCACCTACGTCCAAGGTCAAGGTCACAGTTGAAGGTCAAAGGTCAAACCTATTGAAATTCCCTCCGCTCTATATCTTCTACACCAATGCATGGATTATCAAATTGCTAACCACGCACCTACGTCCAAGGTCACAGTTGAAGGTCAAAGGTCAAACCTATTGAAATTCCCTTCCGCTCTATATCTTCTACACCCATGCATGGATTATCAAATGCCTTGGCACAAATGTTTCTCAGGATGAGAAGGTGTATCGCGATCAATAACCACGCACCTACATCCAAGGTCAAGGTCACAGTTGAAGGTCAAAGGTCAAAAATATTGAAATTCCCAAATGGCTTGGCACAAATGTTTCTCACGATGAGAAGGTGTGTTGTGATCAATAACCACGCACCTATGTCCAAGGTCAAGGTCACTGTTGAAGGTCAAAGGTCAAACCTATTGAAATTCCCTTCCTCTATGTCTTCTACACCGATGCATGGATTATCAAATGGCTTGGCACAAATGTTTCTCATGATGAGAAGGTGTGTCGCGATCAATAACCACACACCTACGTCCAAGGTCAAGGTCACAGTTGAAGGTCAAAGGTCAAGCCTATTGAAATTCCCTTCCGCTCTATATCTTCTACACTGATGCATGGATTATCAAATTGCTAACCACGCACCTACGTCCAAGGTCACAGTTGAAGGTCAAAGGTCAAACCTATTGAAATTACCTTCCGCTCTATATCTTCTACACCGATGCATGGATTATCAAATGGCTTGGCACAAATGTTTCTCATGATGAGAAGGTGTGTCGCAATCAATAACCACGCACCTACGTCCAAGGTCAAGGTCACAGTTGAGGTCAAAGGTCTAAACCTATTGAAATTCCCTTCCGCTCTATAATCTTCTACACCGATGCATGGATTATCAAATGCCTTGGCACAAATGTTTCTCAGGATGAGAAGGTGTGTCTCGATCAATAACCACGCACCTACGTCCAAGGTCAAGGTCATAGTTGACGGTTCAAAGGTCAAACCTATTGAAATTCCCTTCCGCTCTATACTTCTACACCGATGCATGGATTATCACACTATGCCCAGGGTCAAGGTCACAGACTTGATGCGTTTGAAACCTAAACGCTCGGCTAAATGGCTTATAATCAAAAATGCCTCGTTTTCTTTGGCTGCCAGTGGGGGTATTCGTGTGCCGACAGGCCACATTTCTAGTTTCCCTTGGTTAATGTTTTTAGTCAACCTTGGTTAAGGTTTTTATGTAGGCCGCAGCCACCTTCTTTGTCAAGCTATGTGTACATCGACAACCCTCGTAGTCGAGCTATGCTGTTCTCCTACAGCTCTTGTTATAATATTGGCCACAATTTGTGTTTTCTGATGGTTCTACTGCTTCGCATACGACCCACGTCCGACCGCCCAAGGTGACTTTAGTAACGCTTTCATATTCTACATTGATATAATACGGGTATGTATGGCTCATAGTTGTGTACAACGGATCTCTTGTATATGTGTGTGTTTTTCAAAGTCTGGTCACTACATATACACAGGTTGAAGTAACGGACCGAGGTCTATACATACATTAAATATACCTAAAAGCATTAATAAGCGAGAGAAAAAAAATAAACTAAAACAAATTCTTTACTCCTTCCTATACACGGTACCATTGTACTGTGTGTAGGAGGAAAGACCATATACACAGGTTGAAGTAACGGACCGAGGTCTATACATACATTAAATATACCTAAAAGCATTAATAAGCGAGAGAAAAAAATAAACTAAAACAAATTCTTTACTCCTTCCTATACACGGTACCATTGTACTGTGTGTAGGAGGAAAGAATGTTTTTATACCCCCACAAACAAAGTTTGAGGGGGTATATAGGAGTCGGCTTGTCGGTCGGTCTGTCGGTCGGTCTGTTGGAAATTCCCTTCCGCTCTATATCTTCTACACCCATGCATGGATTATCAAATGGCTTGGCACAAATGTTTCTCATGATGAGAAGGTGTGTCGCGATCAATAACCACGCACCTACATCCAAGGTCAAGGTCACAGTTGAAGGTCAAAGGTCAAACCTATTGAAATTCCCTTCTGCTCTATATCTTCTACACCGATGCATGGATTATCAAATGGCTTGGCACAAATGTTTCTCATGATGAGAAGGTGTGTCGCGATCAATAACCACGCACCTACGTCCAAGGTCACAGTTGAAGGTCAAACCTATTGAAATTCCCTTCTGCTCTATATCTTCTACACCGATGCATGGATTATCAAATGCCTTGGCACAAATGTTTCTCAGGATGAGAAGGTGTGTCACGATCAATAACCACACACCTACGTCCAAGGTCAAGGTCACAGTTGAAGGTCAAAGGTCAAACCTATTGAAATTCCCTTCCGCTCTATATCTTCTATATCTATATCTTCCGCTCTATATCTATAACCACGCACCTATGTCCAAGGTCACAGTTGAAGGTCAAAGGTCAAACCTATTGCAGGCGGCAGACAGATAAACTGCATAGTTTGTGTACACAACTCCTCTGAAACCGTTCAGTGGATTGATCTGAAACTATACACACTTTTTATGCCGAACAAATATTTGTTTTACAAAAATATCATCCTTTTAACCTATAGCCATTTTTTCTATTTTTATTAAATTGATTCATTGCGTTCTTGACAAACTCGGCACAGAGTTTTTAATCAAAATCATATTAATCCATTACTCGTGTAAGATCCTCTATAACTGATGAATGAATTTTCAAATGTTTTCAGATTATCTCATTTTCATTGACCATGTACGCAGGTAAAAGGTCAATGTCACACATCTCTAAGGCCAGCATTAAATAATGATCATGAAATTTTTATTCAAACCTATAAAACTTCTAATGTTAAGCTATTTGTAAGTCCAACTCTTTGTGGGGGTATTATGATCACTCCTGTGATAGTTCTAGTTTAGCTTATTTTTTTCTCTCATTTATTAATGCTTTTAGGTATACATGTATTTAATGTATTTATAGATCTCGGTCCGTTACTTCAACCTGTGTACACATACAGACAATCGCAATGCTAAACAGTTGTGCAACTGTCAATAAATAAAAAAACAACTCTGCTTGTGCTGTTGTTACACCGCTGGTGTTCCAAATATTCAAAGGGCACAGATGTGGGTGGCTGGTCGGGAGCACGCGAAGAGTAATTTAACGATTGGGGTTAATCCTTACTGGAATGCCAACTTACATGGTTTGGCCCTGTAGCCTATTTCACCAACATTGCAAAGTATACTTTAGTAGCAAAGTATACTTTGAGGGAGAAATTTTCAATTTTATGATAAATTTATTAATTTTTATTATACTGAATTTATTACATTATCACAGCCAATTTGGCTGTGATAATGTAATAAATTCAGTATAATAATTCTGCATACTTTTAATCATCAAATATATGCATTTGTTAGTTCTATATGAAATAATGCATTTCAGGAAAAATAAATGATTACTCCCTCAAAGTATACTTTGCTAGTAAAGTATACTCTGCAATGTTGATGAAATAGGCCCCTGATGTACATTTTTGACCTTCTGATACTTAAGAGCTAAATCCTGTTATGCCCCATTAAACAGTAATAAGATTAGTGCTGATCATATTACTTTACAGGTTGGAGCAAAGTGACTCTGGGTTGGAATGGACCTGGCACCAGGTCAGGATCTTCTAATTTTAGGGCTGATTATATATTTTTATGTACATATCGAGTTCTGATTTTGGGGATTTCACTCATTGTGGACAGGTTAATTATGGGATAGTCCAACCCGTTGGCCCAGCCTTAAATTACCTTAGCTGTTGATAGGCCGTTAAACACCAATAAACTAACAAACTGTTCCACATTTTGATGCCGTTGAACTTTTGGCTATTATACACATTCAATCTAAACTAGACCAGAGTTGTCAGAAGACAACGAATATCAAGAAACTGTGTGAAAGGAAACATAACAAATTTCCCCCAAGTTTGCGAAAGCGTTAAGATTGCGGTCTGAGGGTCGTGAAATTGGCATGACATGAAATTTACATTTCCGTTTCCTTTTTCAGATTTTCTTGTTCCCAGCTGTGTAAAATAACAAGAAATTCTGTAAAAGGAAACGGAAATTTCCCCCAACATTAAGTTTATGAAAGCACAAAGGCGGTGACCTTGACCATGGGGTTAGAGGGGATCAGAGCATCGCGGATTTGTCGCAGCATGATCGAGAATCATTAGAGAAAGGCATGTGTGAAATATCAAAACGTTTGGTGAAAGGAAATGTCCCCCAACGTTAAGTTTATGAAAGCACAAAAGACTGCGACCTTGACCTTAGAATTAGCGGGGGTCTGAGCATCGTGGATTTGTCACGGCATGATACAGAATCATTAGAGAAAGGCATGAGTGAACTATTAAAAGGTTTAGTAAAAGGAAACAGAAATTATAACAAATTTCCCACAACGTTAAGTCTTTGAAGACGGACGGACGGACGGATGGAAAGACGGACGCTGACTAAGACGCCAGGGGTATGTCGTAACGTTTGATAGTAAAAGGGCATTGTTATTACGAAACTAATCCCTAAACAGACATTGTGGGCAAATGTTATTGAAATTGGTGAAGGAGTTATTGAGAAAAGATTAAAAACTTAAAACGCATTTACAAACAAGGTAAGTCCCCATTGACATTTGGTGTTCGGGTGTGGGTCGTATGCGAAACAAAGCACCATCCCTCACCAACCCTAGACAGATATTGTGGGCAAATATTATTTAAATTGGTGAAGGAGTTATTGAAAACTTAAACACATTTGGCTTACGGAAACACTGACAGACATACGCACGGACGTTCCTACAAATGGATACTTATGTGACTAACCTTTTACTTTGTTCATCCATATTGTTCTGTAGCCACATAAAATCAAAGAACAATAGAATATTACATAACCTATCGTTCTCCTAGCCACATATGTATCCATTTGTAAGCTCGGACAGGGGTAAAACATAATGCCCCACCCCAATAAATTGGTGGGGGCATAAAAATACTTAAATGTAAGTGCTTTTTCATAAATAACCTGTTCGACAGGAAGTGAAAAATCAATACTCGGATGTGAGACTGCGTTATAAACCTGGCTAATTATAAGTATGTTGCTGTTGACATATTGGATTTTTAAGGAACTAAATGCTGCGGCCGCTAACATTCCCTCGCATTTAATTCCTAAAAAATCCAATATGTCAACAATGACTTATACATGTTTCCCTACCGTCCTCAGTGGTATATCAGTGGAAGGCCCTTTAAAACAAGACAGAAATCTCTAAAAAAAAAATTAATTTATAATCAAATCATATCGAATAGATGTATTGTTTGTTAATTAATTCGCAATTGCAATTGACCCCTGGTCCCCAATTATATGTATATTAATAGAATCTAAACACTACCTCGATTACAATGCGATCGCAGGCGAGTGTCTCACCCATGAAGGTCAAGGTCACCCGTATAACACAAAAGAGGTTAGCCACCAATATAATGAAGCTGTATTGCAGTTTGGTAAATATCCAATCAGCATGTCAAGAGATATGCAGCATTTTGATGTACAGTCTACACTCGTTTACTCGAAGTCCGTTGGACTGTGATAAATACTTAAATTTGAATTTGACTTAACCGACTTTGAGTAAACGAATGTAGACTGTATGTCCAAAATTGTTGATGCCTCTGATGGCGCCTACACTGAAATCGTGACTGCTAGGTCTCACATTCCACTAATTACAAAAATGTTGTACATCTCTTGATATGTTGAATAAAAAATTATTTGTTAATGTTAATGAAACACGGTTATAACCCTGATATCATTGTGCATGTCTGTTTACATGTTAATGAAACACGGTTATCACCCCTGATATCATTGTGCAAATTTATGTCTGATATAAAATGAATAATACTGCCAATCAATATGTGGGGTAATGGTGAATGAATGTTTATTTTGCCAGAAAATGTCATGTCTACAGAATATACCAAACTATCCCTATATTATAACTATCCCTATGTTATAACCTATCGGTACTGAGTGGGCATGTACCTTTAACTCAATATTTATGGAGACTGGTGATATGTCATACTATAGGAATGAATGGCCTTTTTTGTGGAATTTATCGGGGTATAAACTTGGAAAAGTCGTGGGAATACTGGACGAAGGCCGGAAGGCCTCGTCTAGTATTCCCGCGACTTTTCCAAGTTTATATCCCCGATAAATTCAACAAAAAGGCCATTCATTCCTTATAATTCCAGCATTTGAAATAAATTTATCCAGAAAATGTGTTTATTTTCCGTTTTCTTAAGAATTATTTTAACTGCACCTTACGGTTACGGAAAGTAGTTCGGCGTGGGAGTTTACTGGGATATAAATTTTGGACAGAGACTTGCTACGGACCAATCAAATGTTAGGGAATTGTGTAAATATTTTTGTGCTGGAATTATTAAACATTATTTTTTTTTTGACAGAGACTTGCTACGAGACCAATCAAAGAGGGGGGGGGGGGGGATGTTAGGGGAATTGTGTAAATATTTTTCTGCCGGAATTATTAAACATTAATATTCGGACACAATATTGTAACAAACGCAAGCGAGCGATCTTGCGATTTGTTGTTGTGTCAGGATGGCTTATGGAGAGTCAATGGAAGATGTTTATTCAGGTATTCAGTTTATTTTCTGAGTGTTATTCTACAACAAGACCATGACGGGTACTGGTTACATTCAGGTGACGACTACTGGTCACTGGCGAGAATACGCCACATGGATGTTATCCTTTGCTCTTATGAGCTGAACCACTGGATCCTAGCCAATTGGGTTGCATTTATAGGTTCTGAAACTGTACCACATGATGTTACTTGACCAATCATGATGCTTTGGCGTCAGGCAAATCTGTCAAAAATGTCAGCCATCTTGCCAGATTTGCGAGATCGCCAAAAATGACGTCATCACCATGAGACTTTTTTAACAATTTCACACATTAAAACAGCTCAAAACCTATCTGGCACATCCCAAATATGTAGTTTATATATTTATCTTGGTATTTACACAGGTAATCAGGAGTGGTCCGGTGATTTGATAACTTTATGGGACAATTTTGATGCGGAAACGCTGGCGTTTTCGCATTCAAAATTGAGCGCCACTTCAACTTGATTTTATCCTTACAATCAACCAAAACAGGAATTTACAGTCTGAAACGTGTAAATGTTCGTCTTACACATTAATTAGGATTTACAAACCAAACCTCTGATTAATATCTGATATCTAATTAAATAGCCTTAATTTAGCAATTCTAATGTGCTTCTCAGGATCTGTCCGATTTGGCAGGTCTGCCAAACATGGCCGCTGTCAGAGAGAAATCATGAACACATGTCAACTTGCCAGATTTGGAATGTAAACAAATATAGGACACATAGGCATGCAGGATGTGGGTCAAGACTCGTAAGATATTCCTTTTTGCAAGAAAGAGTGAACTAGTCATTGAAACACTTCCATCATCCTAAGAATAAGACTGCCAGACACTGTCAGCAAGGTTGCCAGACATGTTTGTCAGTCTTACCACAATTCTGTCAAGTTGCTAGATTTCTTCATGTGGCCATAAAAGCTATCAGGCATGTTTGTCTTAGTGAAAATGTGAAATTATATGCCTGAATTACCATTATATTAGCTACAGAGTGTAGATATGTCAATAATAATACCATATTTACAATTTAGCTTGTCAAAATGAGTCGTGTACCCCACCCACTCACTTTGCATGGGGGTTATAATTACACTCGGGTTCTATTCTGTCGCAATATATAGAGAATACCAGGCTAGTGTATCAGGCAAGGCTAGGAAACGTGTAGGAATTCCGAGGCTTGCCGAGGAATTCCTACCGTTTCCGAGCCGAGCCTGATAAACTTGACATCAAAATACACTAGTCTGGTATTCTATTTATCAGGTAACGTTTTATGCTCGAAAATGACCACAGATGACGTCGTTATCTATGGACAGAACGCGTTGCGTCATTACACTGACGTCATTCGGTAACGTCACGTGACGTCATCCGACCAATGAAACGTCAGTTTTCACTTTGTTGTAACCTGGATGTTGATATCAGGTCAATGCCTGATACAACAATATGTTATCAGTCAGTACGTATTCGGTCAATGCATGGCAGGTTACCTGATAAATATTGGAGAAATGCATTTAATCACCGAGGAAACTTTTCGAGTGTTGTGATAAAAATCTTTCGTTACGATGCACATGATTTGGCTTGGTCCTATGATTATGATGACTAGCGTGACTAGGCGTGGATTATCACTGCCTACAAGTTATTGACATCTATCTGGTGTGGCCCACTGGTCCAACATTGTACCGATCTTGGATTTCACAGGTTCCGTCGCCTCCGTCATTCTTTGTACGGTATCCTGCAATTAATTGTTTTTAAAGGTACATATCCACCAGTTCTAAACATTATGAGTGCCCACTACACAGATATAATCATTTAGTAATGTTTATTTTACGGATAGTGACGCGCGGTTGTATCAGCCTATTTTCATATGCAAATGAGACATGATAGTTTTTAATTATTCATACTACATGTAATTAAATGTGTTACCTGAAAAAAATTATTTCCGACAGATTATAAAGTATGATCATTGCACATCAAACTAGAAATGTGGCCTGTCGGCACACGAATGCCCCCGCTGCCAGCCAAAGAAAACGAGACACATTTGAAAACAAGGAAACAGAAATTATAAGCCATTTACACGAGCATTAAGGATTCGAACACACCAAGTCTGTGACCTTGACCCTGGGCTTAGTGGGGGCGGCACGAATATGGATTTGTCACAGGGCGGTAGAGGACCATTGGAGCAATGCGTGTGTGAAATGTGAAGCAGATCCGAGCAAAGAAACAGAAATTATAAGCCATTTACTTGAGCGTTAAGGTTTCGGGACGGACGTACGGACGCCAGTAACACTATATGCCCCCCTCACCATTTATTTTGCCAGAAAATGTTTCAGATGATGTCTCTGATTTTACGAACATTTTGTGTCTACTGAGTGGGCATGTAACAGATTTATTAACTATTCAATTAAATTCTCACTTTCTAATTTTACCTTTCCCACGATAAATACATGAATCTTGTGCACTGTAAAAAGAACAAGTTTGTTTAGGAGAGGATTTATATAAGCTTGCTTTCAATCCAATCCCATTTGTATAGTATTGATTATATTATTATTGATATTAATAAAATATGTTTAAACCAAAACATATTTTTGAAGAAATGTGGCCGTGACTAGAGAAATGGGGTTTATGGGTTTTGCTACCAGTGTAAATCCAGATCAGCCTGTGCATCCGCAGTCTGATCAGAATCTGCACTTTTCGCTATTCCATCAATGAAATACCTGTCATGCTTTTAACAAGGCAAAATAGATCGTTATCAGGCTGCAGGAGTGTGCTATTTAAGCAGGAGCAACACTGGTCACACAGCCCATATTTAAAGCCCCATTCTCCAGTTACAACCACAGATTAGCAACAATTAGCAGTAGATAACTAGTTTCTGTCCTTCTAGTGATATATTATTTTTACATGTACAGTCCATACTCGTTTACTCCAGTCCAAGCAAGGGACTGAGGAAAATACTTTGAGTTAACGAAAATTTGAGTTAACAAGAGTTACTTACTATACAGGAAAACATGTCATTGCAGGGAAAATAAAAAAAATCGCTACTTCAAAAAAAAAAAAAAAAATATTTTTTTTTTTTGAAGTGGCGATTTTTTCCCGAAAATTGTGATTTTTTATCACCAATTGCGAAAGTGGCGATTGCCAGCGGAATCCCTGCATTGGGAACAGGTATTTGACTTTGAGTTATCAGTAGTTTGAGTTACGAGAGTTTGAGGTAACGAGTGTGACTGTACTACAGTATACATACAGTGTTTACATCAGACTACACAGTGGAACATCTCTAAACCGGACACCAAGAAAACACATGTGCCTATTTTTAATGAGTTTCTTGGTCATTTATCTCAGGTGACAATGTCTGTTCGTGATCGCATAGCACACAACTATGGCTCAGATAAACTGCCTGTATTTTGTTAGAGCACCAGATAAGTGTTGTATCTAAAGAGTATTATACCCCCAAATTTCAAATTCAATGCATATTTTACTTTTACAGATGCATTATTGATTTTATTCCTTATTAAATAAGGAACAAATGACAAAAATAAAACAAATTTAAAAATTCACTTATGTGAGCTACAAAAAGCAATTGCAAAAAAAAACAAGAGCTGTAGGAGAACAGCATAGCTCGACTACGAGGGTTGTCGATGTACACATAGCTTGACAAAGAAGGTGGCTGCGGCCTGCATAAAAACCTTAACCAAGGTTGACTAAAAACATTAACCAAGGGAAATTAAGTAAGTAATTCAAGGTTAAATGTAGGTCAATGTCAGATATAGGTCGGGGGTTATTGATGTACATCACTAGGAGATAAAGTTTTCCAAGTATGGTTGCTGTAGGCCCAGGAATATTCCATATACAAGCTTGAGTAAAAACCGTAACCAAGGGGAGATAACTAAGTAATCTAAGGATAAAAGTAGGTCAAGGTCAAATATAGGTCAGGGATTATTGATGTACATCACTAGGAGATGAAGTTGTCCAAGTAGGGTTGCTGTAGGCCCAGAAGTATTCCATATACAAGCTTGACTATAAACATTAACCAAGTAATTCAAGGTTAAATGTAGGTGAAGGTAAAATAAAGGTCAGGGGATATTATTGATGTACATCACTAGGAGATGAAGTTGTCCATGTCGGGTTGCTGTAGGCCCTGAGAAGTATTCCTTAACAAGCTTGACTATAAACATTAACCAAGTAATTCAAGGTTAAATGTAGGTGAAGGTAAAATAAAGGTCAGGGGTTATTGATGTACATCCCTATGATAAAAAGTTATCCAAGTATGGTGTCTGTATGCACAATAGTATTCCATCTACAAGCTTGACTAAAAACCTTAATCCAAGGTTGAGTAAAAACCAATTAACCAAGGGGAATTAAGTAAGTAATTTAAGGTTAAATGTAGGTCAAGGTCAAATATAGGTCAGGGGTTGTTGATGTACATCACTAGGAGATGAAGTTGTCCAAGTATGGTTGGTGTAGGGCCATGAGTATTCCATCTACAAGCTTGACTAAAAACCTTAACCAAAGAGAATTAAGTAATTCAAGAGGAAATGTAGGTCAAGGTCAAATATAGATCAGGGGTTATTGATGTACATCACTATGAGAAAACGTTGTCCAAGTATGGTGTCTGTATGCACAATAGTATTCCATGTACAAGCTTGAGTAAAAAAGTTAACCAAGGTCGAGTAAAAACCTTAACCAAGGGGAATTAAGTAAGTAATTCAAGGTTAAATGTAGGTCAAGGTCAAATATAGGTCAGGGGTTGTTGATGTACATCACTAGGAGATGAAGTTGTCCAAGTATGGTTGGTGTAGGGCCAGGAGTATTCATCTACAAGCTTGACTAAAAACGTTAACCAAGGGGAATTAAGTAAGTAATTCAAGAGGAAATGTAGGTCAAGGTCAAATATAGATCAGGGGTTGTTGATGTACATCACTAGGAGATGAAGTTGTCCAAGTATGGTGGGTGTAGGGCCAGTAGTATTCCATATAGAAGGTTGACTAAAAACCTTAACCAAAAGGAATTAAGTAAGTAATTGAAGAGGAAATGTAGGTGAAGGTCAAATATAGATCAGGGGTTATTGATGTACATACCTATGAGAAAAGGTTGTCGAAGTATGGTGTCTGGATGCACAACAGTATTCAATGTACAAGCTTGAAAAAAAACCTTAACCAAGGTTGACTAAAAAAAAAACCTTAACCAAGGGGGAATTAAGTAAGTAATTCAAGAGAAAGTAGGTCAAGGTCAAATATAGATGAGGGGTTATTGAGTGCATCACTAGGAGATGAAGTTGTCCAAGTATGGTGGGTGTAGGGCCAGTGTATTGCATATACAAGCTTGACTAAAAACCTTAACCAAGGTTGACTAAAAACCTTAACCAAGGGGAATTAACCAAGTAATTCAAGAGGAAATGTAGGTCAAGGTCAAATATAGATCAGGGGTTATTGATGTACATCACTAGGAGATGAAGTTGTCCAAGTATGGTGGGTGTAGGGCCAGTAGTATTCCATATACAAGCTTGACTAAAAACCTTAACCAAGGCGTGACGGTGACGCCGACGCCGGGGTGATAACATAAGCTCTACTTATTCTTCGAATAGTCGAGCTAAAAATAAGTAAATTTTCAATTACAGTATTTCAGTATTCAATTGGACACCCGATAATGACAACGGTCCGTGTGTCACATTTATACTTACATCTGACAACTTGACAATCTGGCACTCCTGTTCTGATGTGCGACACCCGATAATGACGACGTTCCATGTGTCACATTTATACTTACATCTGACAACTTGACAATCTGGCAGTTATCAGCCACCTGTTCTGGTGTGCGACACCCGATAATGACGACAGTCCGTGTGTCACATTTATACTTACATCTGACAACTTGACAATCTGGCAGTTATCAGCCACCTGTTCTGGTGTGCGACACCCGACAATGACGACGGTCCGTGTGTCCTGTTGTAGCAGCCAAGATACAGATGCCTTCGCCATCGGAACTTCCGCCTTTGTACAGATGTCCTTCAGGTTATGTAGTGCCTGTAAGTGGATTATTTTACTATAGGAATGAATGGCCTTTCTGTGGAATTTATCGGGGTATAAACTTGGAAAAGTCGCGGGAATACTGGACGAAGGCCGGAAGGCCTCGTCCAGTATTCCCGCGACTTTTCCAAGTTTATATCCCCGATAAATTCCACAAAAAGGCCATTCATTCCTTATAATTCCAGCATTTGAAATAAGTTCAAGAAAATGTGTTTATTTTCCGTTTTCTTAAGAATTATTTTAACTGCGCCTGACGGTTACGGAAAGTAGTTCGGCATGGGAGTTTACTGGGATATAAATTTTGGACAGAGACTTGCTACGGACCAATCAAATGTTAGGGAATTGTGTAAATATTTTTGTGCTGGAATTATATGAATGTGACTGCAAAGTGAAAGGGTTTAACGTCCCAGCAACAGCTAAGGTCATATAGAGACGCGGCCACAGTTTAAAGTCTCCTCTGACAGACCAGTGGGATGGAAATACTATGAAAGTATTTTTGATGCTTAAGGCGAGGTTTGAACACACAAGTCAGGTGTTCTAACCCCAAGGCCAGGTCCCATCCCGAACAAACATAACAACATATTATCATTGTATTATAAAAATCTTGCATACAGGTAAATAAGCTGTACATGAAATAATTGTAACAAAATACATGTAGATAATTGTCCGGCGAAAAAGAACCATACTTTTGTGATGGCTCAGCTTTTAAAAGTCAGGAGTGGCCCTTTTTAAAATATGGATGGGCCAGTGTCCCCTACTGCTTGAATCCTAGATTGAACATTGGTAAAAATTGCCTACCTCAAATACTTCCGGTTCAGCCCCCGGTTGTCCGTGTCTTGCATTCTCACAGCTGGAAAACACAAAGAACCTTAGTCTTGAACACTACATGTATATACCTCCATCTCAACGTTTGCAAACAGTGTGGATCCAGATGAGCCATATCAACACCATGGCCGGATATCAACACAACAGACCAACATCTCAAAATTTGCAGTGTAAATCCAGATGAGCCGGCTCGTATCGAGCCATCTCATCAGGATCTACACTGTTTGTGAGTACATGTATTTTCTTTTTAAAAGGCATTTTTTTGGAAAATGGAATAGTCTAAAAATCAATGCAGAATATTGCATTGCAGTTACCAGTACATAAGGGTGAAAGTGTAAAACAAAAAGACGACAAGTAAATATATGTAGGCCAAGATTTTATAATTCCAGCACAAAAATATTTACACAATTCCCTAACATTTGATTGGCCCGTAGCAAGTCTCTGTCCAAAATTTATATCCCAGTAAACTCCCACGCCGAACTATTTTCCGTAACCGTGAGGAGCAGTTAAAATAATTCTTAAGAAAACGGAAAATAAACACATTTTATTGATGAATTTATTTAAAATGCTGGAATTATAAGGAATGAATGGCCTTTTTGTGGAATTTATCGGGGATATAAACTTGGACAAGTCGCGGGAATACTGGACAAGTCGCGGGAAGGCCTTCCGGTTTATACCCCGATAAATTCCACAAAAAGGTCATTCATTCCTATAGTAACACCGGACTAATTGTTATGCATGAGTTGGAAGTTGATCAATGGCAAACAGAATACAGCTATTTCATGGTCATTCGGGGAACAGTCAAAACCGATTCCCCCGAGGTGCTGTGGACAACCCGGGGCACTATTGTCTGAGGCTGAGGGCTATAATGCATTGTGTCGTCGACAGCACCAAGGGGCAATAGATTTGGACTGTTCCCCGAACGTCAACGACCATGAAATAACTGTTTTATTACTCAACCTGCAATATACTGTCGGGTGGGGCACATCGACTGACAGTTATAAATTGCGCTTAATTTTACGACGTAATCTTCGTCATATTTTTAAGGGTGAAATAGTTTTTACTATTGCCCAGGCATGTGAAACTATTTTCCAGACACGTTCCAGGGAATTAGTCAAAACTATGTAATATCAACTTTTTATTATATATGTACTTTCGTTTCCCATTGAAACACAATGCAATGCAAGACGTCAATATTTTTCCATATTGACGTCTCGTGTGTTCATATTGGTCAGTGCCGGAACTATGTTTTACCTCGCAAAATAGTTCCTTCTAAATTGTCACTAATTTGTTTATTTTATTTACAGTTTGTATATTTTTTGAAGTGCATATAAATTGCGAATGATGTACATATATAATAAAAAGGTTATTTGATTTGTATGTGGATATATTCCACTCGTTCCGCTGCGCAACGATATTGCACACTGCGGAACGCGTGCATTTCTCCACATACAAATCAAATAAACTATAAATATAGAAAGTTGGGTAACAATATTATCCCACAACTAGAGGCACCTTTGGGTCATGGTCTGCATGTGTTAAGTTTTGTGAAAATATTCAAAAGGGTAATTGAGATATGTTCCGGACACGAAATCAATGTGTAAAAAACAAAGGGAGATAACTGGAAACTTAGAGATGCGAGAGTTGTCATTCTTGTGTGTGAGGGTAGGGGTCTTGAAACGTTGTGATGCATGAGTTGTGATTATTGTGTGGCACACCCTTGGGTAGTGGTCTATACATGTGTGAAGTTTCATGAAAATATTCAAAAGGGTATTGAGCTATGTTACGTACAAGAAATATGTGCGCAAAAAGTTGTCATTCTTGTGTGTGACGCAAAAAACAAAGGCAGTTAACGCGAAAATTAGTGATGCAAGAGTTGTTATTCTTGTGCACGACACACCTTTGGGGAGTGGTCTATGCATGTGTGAAGTTTCACGAAAATATTCCAAAGGCTATTTGAGGTATGCCCCAGACAAGAAGTGTCTGTGGCGGGCGCAGACGATGATCGGTGTATTTCCATAGAACCTCTCCAAACCGGACACTCTGGGAGGTCCCAGGTTGTCCGGTTTGGAGATGTTCCAGTGTAAATCAGACATGTTAGCACTTCATGACACATTCTAGTGGTTTGCAATCATGAATAGTCATTGTAATCAGAGATACATAATAGAGAAACACATGTAAGTTAAACATCCATATTTCCTCCCCGAGTGTCCGGGTTAGAGGGGTTCCACTGTGTCCATAGTATATATTTCGTCCGGGAGATACAAACAAACCAGTACATTATCTCTCCTGGGCATGCGATGGGTAATTTAATGATCGGGATTCATCCTTACCGGAATTCCGACTGGAGAACTGGTTTGGCTCTCAGGTACGTCTTTGGCATTCTTGTATGTGACAGTTGAATCTGGTTATACCACTTATGTGAGTATTACAATTATTCGTAATCCTATTACTTTTAAGGGAAGGGGCCAAGTGACTTCGGGTGCGGTATGGACCTGGCACTAGGTCAGGTTATTCTAATTTCAGGGCTGAATATATATTTATTCCAATTTAATCTCAAAAAAATATATTCAGCCCTGAAATTAAAATAACCCGACATGGTCCATACCACATTAAAGTCACTTGGCCCCTTCCCGTAAAAGTAATATAGGATTAGGAATAATCCTATTACTCATATAAGGGATATAACCAGATTCAACTCTCACATACAAGAATGCCAAAGACGTACTTGAGGGCCAAACCAAGTGTCCGGTATCAACTCCATAGTAGTATACCACCCCACGACTTTCGTACGGGGTATACAATAAACCCAGGGATTCCGCTGGGGAAAATAAAAAAATTGCCACTTCCAAAAAAAAAAAAAAAAAAACATTTTTTTTTTTGAAGTGGCGATTTTTTTTCGAAAATTGTAATTTTTTATCTCCAATTATTTGTTTTTATCGCCAATTGCGAAAGTGGCGATCGCCAGCGGAATCCCTGTGAACCCAGTGCATTACCTCTCCATAGAGAAGAGTTTCCCCCGGCGGCGCCCCAGCGGTACTTGGTCCACTGACATGTAGTTGCCACTGAGGAGGCCCTGCTGGAGCGGGGAGTAGGCGAGCACCGCAACGTCATTCTCCTTACAGAGCGGCAGCACCTCGTGCTCATTGGATCTCCACAGCAGGTTGTGGCATATCTATGATTGATTGGGTTGTTGATTGGTTGGTTGGTTGGTTGGTTGGTTGGTTGGCGGGCTGGCCGGCTGACTAACTGTTTGGAATTTATTGATTTATTTGTTATATCGATTGATTGGTTAATTGATTCATTGGTTAGACTGGGCGGTGACTCGTATCCCGATGCAGTCACATGGGATTGATTATAAATGATTGATTGATCGATTCAATGGATGTAATGGCTATTTGTGAAGCATTACCATGTACAGACAGGAGACCACTGTCCCACTGTTTTCTGCCGACACACTATTGGCTATTAAACACATTCAATCTAAAAAATATTTAAATGTAAGTACTTCTTCAAATAATTTTTTTTGGGGAGGGTGACTTTGTTGTTATTGATGAAAAACTACTTACATTTATATATTTTTAAGATTTAATGCATTTAATGGCCAAAAGTTTTTCGGCAGCAAAACGTGGAACAGTAGGAGGGACCAGTTGGCACATTCGTGATTATAAAACTTTCAGAGTATATACCCATTCTCACTCCCAAAATCTGGAAGATTAATTGGTCGAGACCGAGTGTTAGCGTCTGCCTTGCAGAGTACTTCGGGCTTGTTGGATCTCCATGGCCGGAGATTACAAAGTCATGTGGGATCATACGTGTGTGGCGTAACGTGTGTGTTGTACTAGCCATTCAAGAAAGCAGTGATATATATTGTTTATTCAACTGCCATTTTGAAATACCGGATTTATTTCGCCAAGACACATATATATTGTTTATTCAACTGCCATTTTGAAATACCGGCTTTATTTCCCCCGAGACATCCGGTATTTCAAAATGGCAGTTGAATAAACTCTATATATGACGGATTTCCGGATGTCAAGGGAAATAAATCCGGTATTTCAAAATGGTAGTGGAATAAATTGTATATTACATGCTCTTCCAAAAATGTGAAATGCTATTAGACCAGCTTATAACGTTGCCAAAATTTACAATTTTGACGTTCGCGTATGAATTAATTGTTTCTTTGCCGTAAATGACGTGAAAACGTGATGTCAATTACGTCTTGCGAATGTCTAGGAGGAAATATTTCCTTCAAGGAAATAAATCCCACCAGAATCTCAGTAAATCACTGGGTAGCATGTAATATAGAGAATAGTAGGTTAGTGCCGTGAATGGGAAAAAATATCTGGCAAGGCTCAGGAAACGGGATGGGCGAGGCTCTGCCGAGCACATCCCGTTTCCGTGCCGCGCCAGATATTTTTTCCCATTCACGGCACTAACCTACTATTCTATTTATCCTTCAACACCTTCAAATGGCTGTAAAATGCAAAAATTGTTTTGACTGGATATCAAAAATGTTTCACGGCACCGTGTTTCACGGCACATACGGACTGTGTTGATGGGATAAAATGCACTGTGTTGACGGGATAAATAAGTATCTTGTTGCCTGTGACTGGTTGGATTGATTGGGTTTAACAGCCATTCAACAGCACGGCTATTAACCCATTAAAGACGGGATACATATATAGTAGTATGAAATGTTTATGAGAAAAAAAATCCTGATTTTCTTTATTTCATCTCGAAAGTATATGTCGTTACCACTCGTTTGAACCGTCTCGACAAGACGGTTCAAATGAGTGGTAACAACATGTACCTTCGTGGAGAAATAAACAAAATAATGAGATTTCTTTTTACAAACATTATCGTATCCTTAGACAGAAATGAGTTAATACCTGGTTTGACACTGGTGTCACTCCCTGTGCCAGCAGGTGCTTCAAATTCTTCGGGCCGAAGTTACAAACGCCAAAATGTTTGATTCGTCCGAGGGATACCTGGCGCTTCAGCTCTCCGATAGCCTCCTCTACATTCTCTATAAAGCTGGGGAAATGTGCCTACAACACAAGTGCATGTAATATAGTACACTTGCCATAATAATCCAAAATACTTGGATACACCAACGCTCCAGATAAGGAATTAGTAATTGAGTATTGTCACTCCATCATTTCTGAAACAATTGGGTATTTCAAAATTTTAATTGGGTAAAATAAAATCACACTACTGTTTACACATCAACAGACAGCAATTATTGAGTAGTTCGCTTCGAAAGGAAAACATGTCTTGGCATTTTTCTTATTTTCCATGAAAACACATCTTGGTATTTCATTACAATTGTCTCCAAGGAGACAATTCTAATGAAATACCAAGATGTGTCTACAAGGAGACAATTCTAATGAAATGCCAAGATGTGTTTTCATGGAAAATAAGAAAAATATGCTATATTTGTGGTCCATTTATTGTTTTCTGCAGCATGATAAAGGTACCACAAAATTTGTATTGCTTTTTGATACTCGCTACTTCTGATTTCAATTGGGTTTTTGGCAATTTTAATTGGACATTTAAGCAAATACGCAGCTTATTTGGAGCTCTGATACACTTTATTCTGGGCAACACATAAATAGTTGGCTTCCTACAAAACTTGACAAAGATTGTATTTATTATCCCCTCGCTGATAGGTAAAAAATCAAAAAATCTTCAATAACTCATAATTCCAGCACAAAAATATTTACACAATTCCCCAACATTTGATTGGTCCGTAGCAAGTCTCTGTCCAGAATTTATATCCCAGTAAACTCCATGCCGAACTACTTTCCGTAACTGTCAGGCGCAGTTAAAATAATTCTTAAGAAAACGGAAAATAAACACATTTTCTTGATGAATTTATTTCAAATGCTGGAATTATAAGGAATGAATGGCATTTTCGTGGAATTTATCGGGGATATAAACTTTGAAAAGTCGCGGGAATACTGGACGAAGGCCAGTATTCCCGCGACTTTTCCAAGTTTATACCCCGATAAATTCCACAAAAAGGCCATTCATTCCTATAATGAAATGCTTCACCGATTTGTATACATGTATTTGGTCACAATGTGTGGCTAGGGCTAGGGCTAGGACTTATGTTCACCTTGTTTGTAAGGCAAATTTAAATGTTGATGTTTTATTTAAATTTTCGACTGCCCAAGGTCAAGGTCACTGAGAACTTTTTTTTTTATTATTATTATTATTATCAAAGTTGCGAGCGAGGGGATAAGCTTCGTTTAACGATTCCATTTCTTGCCTATACAGCCGGATTGTAAGTCATTCTTCACTAGTTGGAACTGTCTAATGGTGGAAAGCTCAGTCTCCTGTAGTCAATCGATCCACCAATGAATTATGTTTTGTTTGTTTGTTTATTGGTGTTTAACGGCCTATCAACAGCTAAGGTCATGTAAGGACGGGCAAACGGATTTGATCCTGTATTCCCTGAAATTAGAATAACCCGACCTGGTGCCAGGTTCATATCACGCCAAATTCATTTGGCCCCTTCCCCTAAAAGTAATAGCCTAATTAGGATTACGAATAATCGTAATACTCACATAAGGGGAACAACCAGACTCAACCCTCACATACAAGAAAGCCAACGGTGTACATGAGCGCCAAACCAGGTCTCCGGTCAGGATTCCGGTAAGGATGAATCACAATCATTAAATTACCCATCGCATGCTCCCACCTGCCACCCACGCAACTGAGCTATGAATGCAACTTGAGGGGTCAGTTGAAGTCCCTTTTCCCACCGACCCCTTCAAGTAGACATGGAATTTAAGTGGGATGGTTACGGTACTCAGAGCTCCAGATAAGGTGCGTATTTTACGCACTTATTTTAGATGAATACGCATTTATTATCAACAGTGGTAGTACAAAATACTCATAGCAATGTGAAAATATGCATTGATTTTCAAATTGAGTAGTGGAAATACTGTAATAAAGTTGAAAATGTACTTAGTTGAGCTGCTTTTTGCAGCTCAACTAAGTACATTTTCAACTATATTACAATATAAATAAGTGAATAAGTAATAATACACTCAAATAAGTGAATGTTTAAATTTGTTTTGATCAATTGTTCCCTATTTAATAATGAATAAAATAAATAAACCATTTGTAACCTTTTTTTTATAAAATACACATATAATTTGAAATCAGCGGGTACAATACTCTTTAGACACAAAGCTTATCTGGAGCAATGGTTACTTACTTGCAGCAGGTCTATATAGGTGGTTTGCAATCTGCGTAGACTTTTCGTTACGGCTTCGTCAATCTGTGTAGCGGAGTACGGGGGCGTGCCCGGCCCTTCGCGGAAACCGAACTTGCTCGCGATAACAGCGTCATGTCTTCGCCCCTCCAGACATTTCCCCAATACCTCCTCCGACCCTGCATACCCCTACGGAAGGTGAAAGGTCAAGGTCAAACTTGATCACTATAACAATGTTGTGTCTCCGCCCCTCCAAACATTTTCCCAACACCTTCTCCGACCCCATATACCCCTACAGATGGTGAAAGGGGAAATATCAAGGTCAAACTTGGTCGCTATAACAACGTTGTGTGTCTCTCCAGGCATTTCCCCAACACCTCCTCTGACCATGCATACCCCTACAGATGTGAAAGGTCAAACTTGCTCGCTACAGCGACGTTGTGTCTGCCTCTCCGGACATTTCCCCAACACTTCCTCTGACCCTGTATACGTCTGGTCAAAGGTAAAAGAAAAGTGAAAGCGAATGGGTTTAACGTCCCACCAACAGCTAGGGTCATATAGAGATGGGACCACAGTTAAAGTCTCACTCGAAGGACCAGTGGGATGGAAATAGTATTAAAGTATTTTTGAACAGAACCTCCGGATTGCAAGTTTGGGCCCGGTTGCTCAAAACATCCGTTAGCTTAATGGACTGTTAAATCCTTAACTGAATGGTTAAAATCTCTGTTTAACCATTCAGTTAAGGATTTAACAGTCTGTTAAGCTAACTGATGTTTTGAACAACCGGGCCATCCCTCGGTTAAAGGTACATGCCCACTCAGTGCTCAGGCACAAAATGTTCTTTAGATCAGAGACATCATCTGAGACATTTTCTGGCAACATAAACATTCATTCACCATTACCCCACATATTAATTGGCATTATTACACATTTTATATCGGACGTAAATGTCTACACTGATATCAGGGGCGGTAACCGTGTTTCATTAAAATACTAACGGACATTACTATTTATTCTCTGTATTTATGTTTTGATGTGCAATGATCATACTTTATAATCTGTCAAAAATATTATTTTTTCAGGTGACAAATTTAATTAGTATAAATAATGACAAAATATCATATCTCATTTGCATATGAAAATAGCCTGATACCACCGCGCGTCACTATCAGTAAAATAAATATTACTAAATGATTATATCTGCATAGCGGGCACTCGTAATATTTAGAACTGGTGGAATAGTGACACAATAAAGAACATTTTGTGCCTGCTGAGTGGGCATGTACCTTTAAAGGTGAAAGGTTAAACTTGCTCACTATAATGATATTGTGTCAGTGCCTCTGCAGGCATTGCTCCAAGACCTCCTCTTACCTCACCTACCCCTATGGATGGTCAAAGTTCAAACTTGCTCGCTATAACAGATTCATGGCTTCGCCCTCCAGACATTTCCCAACACTTCCTCCAACCCCGCATATACCCCTATCGATGGTGAAAGGTGAAGGACATGTTAATGATAAACATTTTGTCATCAAAATTTGTTTCATTGACCATGTAGACCATGTCAGGGTAAAAAGCGTCAAAAGGCGAAAGGGTTTAACAGTGCTCCAGATAAGGAATTAGTAATCAAGTATTGTTACTCCATCATTTCTGAAGCAATTGGGTATTTTAATTGGGTCAAATAAAATCACACTACTGTTTACACATCAACAGACAGCTTATTGAATAGTTTGCTTCAAAATGAAAACATGTTGTCGAAAATAAGAAAAATATGCTATATTTGTGGTCTGTTTATTGTTTTCTGCAGCATGATAATGGTACCACAAAATTTGTATTGCTTTTTGATACTCGCTACTTCTGATTTCAATTGGGTTTTTGGCAATTTTAATTGGGTATTTAAGCAAATACGCAGCTTATTTGGAGCGGTTTAACATCAGGGATCATGTGGTCTATTGTTTTGTGTGGAGTAATGGCGGCGCCCATGAGGTCTCAGGTAAATCTTATTTTTCATCAATATGACTGCGTTTTCTTCCTTTTAATGATAGACCACGTGATCCCACACCCTGTGCACATTCTCAGGTCATATGTGGTTGTGACTGGAGAAATGGGGCCTATGGGATTTGTGACCAGTGTAGCTCCTGATCAAATATCACACTCACGTAGCCTGACATCGATATATATAGCTTGTTAGAAGCAGGACGGATGTTGTTTCATTGATGGAATGGCGAACAGTGTAGATCCTTATCAGACTGTGCGGATGCACAGGCTGATCTGGATCTACACTGGTCGCAAAAGCCATAATCCCTATTTCTCTAGTCACAGCCACATACATAACAGAAAATGTCTGTTCATGTAGCAAACTTTCCCGACTTATTGCCAATACTTCTTCCTGTTTTTGAGGACTAGTTTGAAGCATGTGTATGTAGTGTATTAGCTACAATAAGTTGCCTCCAATTTGTTATCTACAGCTACAATTTGATGCATTCAAAAAATGTCAGCAACCGAAGTGCATACCCAAACCTGTTGCATGTAGGTCAAAATTTAGTAAACTATATATTTTAATTTTTTAAACAAATAATCTTTGATTTAGAACTAGTAAATTGCCAAAAATAATATAATAGGGAAATCATATTGCCAAGGAAGCCATCTTTTATATTATTGTTGTGCAGTATTCAACACAACGAAATGAAGCCTTCAAATTTACAAGATATACATGTAAGTAAATGTCAGATAAACAATTATGCATGTGTATGCTCTTTATTAATAATTTATTGATAATAACATATCAAACACGCCGGATAACCGATTGCAAAAATCATTCATCCACGTGATACATTAAAGAGATGGGGTTAAATTTGTTTCTAGGAGTCTATATGCTATGAAATTATTGTCAGATTTTAATGTCATTTATGGAAAACACAACAGACACTAATTCGGGAAAAAAAAGTAAAATTGAAAATGCATTGAGAAACGAAATGTCTCCTGGCTGTGAGAGAGGCAATGGGTGGGATGTCGGTAGGGGTGGGGAGTGGGGGGCGGACTGGATTTATTGGTGTTTAACGACCTATTAACAGCTAAGGTCATTTAAGGCCGGGCCAACGGGTTCGATCTCGTATTTAACCTGCTGCATTGGGGGGAAAATCCCAAAGTCAGAATGCAATACCGTATTTACATTGAAAAAAAAAATGATTCAGCCCTGGAATTAGAATAACATGACCTGGTGCTAGGTCCATACCACACCAAAGTCACTTAGCCCCTTCCCCTAAAAGTAATAGGATGAATAATCGTAATACTCACATAAGGGTACATGTATAACCAGATTCAACAGTCACATACAAGAAAGTAAAAGACATACATGAGGGCCAAATCAGTAGCCTATTTCACCAACATTGCAAAGTACATGTATACTTTTCTAGCTAAGTATACTTTGAGGGAGTAATCATTTATTTTTCCTGAAATGCATTATTTCATATAGAACTAACGACTGCATAAATTTGATGATTAAAAGTATGCAGAATTATTATACTGAATTTATTACATTAGCACAGCCAAAATGGCTGTGATAATGTAATAAATTCAGTATAATAACAAGAAACGAGGCAAAGCCACGAAGGCCAGGTTTTTTCCAAGCATGGACACTTGGATAACATAATTATACCCACTTTTTGTAGACTAGATGGCCGTGGCCTGCATGTCGCGTCTTGGGGCGAGGCATGGACACTAACAAAATAGATATAGTAGATGGAAAAACTTTAACGATAAAATTTTAACCGGACACTCGGACGTACGGATGGACGGACGGACGTATGCCAAAATGCCGACGATATCGCGCTTTCCGCAAGCGACAATGATGATAAACACCCATGTGAAGTATCAAGGTAATGGGTGAAGCAGTTGCAGAGATATAGTACACGAAAAAACTTTAACAAATAAATTCAAAGTAATTTGACCATGACATTGATCACAGGGGCCGCACGGTTGGGGGTTACAATGAAAATATGGATGATAAACACCCATGTGAAGTTTCAAGGTAATGGGCAAAGCAGTTGCAGAGATATAGTATAACGAAAAAGTTTTAAGCAAAAAATTTAACCAGACGTACGTTAAAAAGTTAACGTTGAAAATGGCTAAGTCAATTACGTAGAAATAATAGGTGAAGGTAAAAAAAATGGTCACATGTTGGATAGTTGTATGTGGTAGGCACCCCTTGGTTATGAAGCTGTGAAAGTTTGGTGGTCCTAGGTAGTACAGTACCAAAGAAATGGACTTAAACACGAAAACTTAACATTGTAAACGCGAAAACTTTACATTGAAAATGGCTAAGTCAACTGCGCGGGAAAAAATGGGTCAAGTTAAAAAAAAGTAACATGTTGGATAGTGATATGTGGTGGACACCCCTTGATTATGAAGCTGTGAAAGTTTGGTGGTCCTAGGTGGTACAGTACCAAAGAAATGGACTTAAACACGAAAACTTAACATTGAAAACGCGAAAACTTAACATTGAAAATGGCTAAGTCGACTGCGCGGAAAAAATGGGTGAAGTTAAAAACAAGAAACGAGGCAAAGCCACGAAGGCCAGGTTTTTTCCAAGCATAGACACTTGGATAACATAATTATACCCACTTTTTGTAGACTAGATGGCCGTGGCCTGCATGTCGCGCCTTGGGGCGAGGCATGGACACTAAAAAAATAGATATAGTAGATGGAAAAACTTTAACGAAAAAACTTTAACCGGACACGGACGTACGGACGGACGTATGCCAAAATGCATAAAATGCGCTTTCCGCAAGCAGGTGCGACAATGATGATAAACACCCATGTGAAGTATCAAGGTAATGGGTGAAACTTTCAGAGATATAGTACACGAAAAAACTTTAACAAAACAATTCAAAGTAATTTGACCTTGACATTGTGCACAGGGGCCGCACGGTTGGGGGTTAGAATGAAAATATGGATGATGATAAACACCCATGTGAAGTTTCAAGGTAATGGGCAAAGCAGTTGCAGAGATATAGTATAACGAAATGGACTTAAACACGAAAACTTAACATTGTAAACGCGAAAACTTAACATTGAAAATGGCTAAGTCGACTGTGCGGAAAAAATGGGTCAAGTTAAAAAAAAAGTAACAAGTTGGATAGTGATATGTAGTGGGCACCCCTTGATTATGAAGCTGTGAAAGTTTGGTGGTCCTAGGTGGTACAGTAACAAAGAAATGGACTCAAACACGAAAACTTAACATTGATTGTGGACGCCGCCCGCCGCCCGCCCGGCTTTCGCCAATCCAATAGCCTGGATTTTTTTTAAAAAAACCTGGCTAAAAAGTAACATGTTGGATAGTGATATGCGGTGGGCACCCCTTGATTATGAAGCTGTGAAAGTTTGGTGGTCCTAGGTGGTACAGTAACAAAGAAATGGACTCAAACACAAAAACTTAACATTGATTGTGGACGCCGCCGCCCGCATCAAATTTATGCAGTCGGTAGTTCTATATGAAATAATGCATTTCAGGAAAAATAAATGATTACTCCCTCAAGTATACTTTGCTAGATAAGTATACATTGCAATGTTGGTAAAATAGGCTACATAAAATTGAAAATTTCTCCCTCAAAGTATACTTTGCAATTTTGATGAAATTGGCTACTGGTCTCCGGTCCGGATTTCGGTAAGGACGAATCAATTACCCACCTACGTATGACCCCACCTGCCATCACTATAATGCGTTGAGAAACTACTGAAATGTTTCCCGGCTGTGAGAGAGGCGTGGGGTTGGATGTCGGCAAGGGTGGGGAGTGGGGTCTAGGTGGAACATGATGAATTACCCAGCAGCGAACCGGAACATTTTCTCACCTCAGCCGTGTCAAAGAAATTGATGCCCAGCTCCAAGCATTTGTCCACGCAGGCCTTCGATGTCTGAAATACACATGAATCACATTAGCGTCGTTTATAATGTCTAGATCAATGATATTTCTGAGCTCCAGATAAGTGTATCTAAAATGTAGTATACCACCACATTTCAAATTCAATGTGTGTTTTACTTTTACAAATGTATTATTAAATTTCTTCCTTATTAAATAGGGAAACAATTATAAAACAATAAATAAAATTTAAAAATTAATTTATTTGAGCTTTATTACAGTATTTTCACTACTGAAATTGAAAATCAATGCATATTTACGCATCGTCAGGGGCGAGCCCCATGTAGTGGCGCGAGTACGCCTAGCGTACTCGCGCCACTACATGGGGCTCGCCCCTGACATTGCTGTGAGTATTTTGTACTTCCACTTTTGATAATCAATGTGTATTCTGCTAAAAATAAGTGTGTAAAATACGCACCTTATCTGGAGCTCTGACACTTTCCCATCGTTTTAAGGTTAGGAAGTACAGTAACCCTTACCAGAGCTCCAGTTAAGCTGCGTATTTGCGTAAATACCCAATTAAAATTGCCGAAAAACCCAATTGAAATCCGAAGTAGCGAGTATCAAAAAGCAATAACAATTTTGTGGCACCTGTATCATGCTGCAGATAACAATAAACAGACCACAGATATAGCATATTTTTCTTATTTTCCATGAAAACACATCTTGGTATTTCATTAGAATTGTCTCCAAGGAGACAATTCTAATGAAATGCCAATATATGTTTTAATTTCAAAGCAAACTAATTCAATAATTGCGGTCTGTTGATGTGTAAACAGTAGTGTGATTTTATATTACCCAATTAAAAATTTGAAATACCCAATTGCTTCAGAAATGATGGAGTGAAAATACTCAATTACTAATTCCTTATCTGGAGCCCTGCCTTACAATGCCGACCGCCCGCCCACCCACATTTCAGACTTGAAATTTGGAAAAGAGGGTATATTTGCGATGGCATGCCATTGACTTTTCTCTAGTTTAATATTTATGATTTTGGTACAATGTTAACTTCACGTATATGTTCTAAACATTATGTTGTGATCATTATTTGCGACAATATGGGCAAAAGTGAATTAGGTTTAACGTCCCAGCAACATCTAAGATCATATAGAGAGGGGACCAAAGGTCACATTACAAACTATCACTTATTTTCTTCAAAATGCTCTAAAAACAACCCTAATAACCGATTGCCGGTTCGGTTGTATTTTTCGCGATTTCTCATATCGCACCTTATCTGACACCTATACAGAGTCATGCAATGAATTGGTCATCACTTATCTCTCCTGTTACTGCGACCTACTGGCGCGAGGTGGCGCTGTAAAAATAACCGCTATGACGTAGCAGTAGTACAGCTTACCCGATTGGTGGATGAAGGTTTCTTATATAATATCATTTGGATTTACGGACATCATTTATTTGTTGCATAATTTCTTTGTTTTTATGCCCCCGCTACCGAAAGGTACGGGGGCAAATAGTGTTACCAGCGTCCCCGTCCGTACGTCCGTCCCGTCCCGTACGTCCCGATATTATATTCTTTAGTAACTTCTACATGGCTTCACATATTATGTCAATATTTATACACGTGATACATATGAACATCCCTTACACACTCCACCCCCCAGTACTTCGACCTTGACCTTTGGCCTTGACCTTTTCCACTTTAAATGTTTGCTTGGCACTTTGGGACAAATCTACGTGCACGTTTCTCAATCCTACAATAACTTCTCAATACTTTTGCCAATTGCTTAAATATTTATACACATGATACATATGAACATGCCCTACACACTCCACCACCCAGTACTTCGACCTTGACCTTTGACCTTCACCTTTTCTGCTTTAAATGTTTACTTAGCACTTTGGGACAAATCTACGTGCACCTTTCTCATCCTACAATAACTTCTCAATACTTTTGCCAATTGCTTAAATATTTATACACATGATACATATGAACATGCCCTACACACTCCACCAGCCAGTACTTTGACCTTGACCTTTGACCTTCACCTTTTCTACTTTAAATGTTTACTTAGCACTTTGGGACAAATCTACGTGCACGTTTCTCAATCCTACAATAACTTTTCAATACTTTTGCCAATCGCTTAAATATTTATACACATGATACATATGAACATGCCCTACACACTCCACCACCCAGTACTTCGAGTCTTCGACCTTCACCTTCATCTTTTTATGCCCCGCAACCGAATGGTGAGTGGGGCATATAGTGTTACCGGCGTCCGTCCGTACTCGGGTAAATGGCTTGTAATCAAATATGCCTCGTTTTCTTTGGCTGCCAGCGGGGACATTCGTGTGCCGACAGGCCACATTTCTAGTTGTTGTTTGATATATACGTTAATCGTTATTTTTTCCTTCGCCTAGTTATACTTGGATTATATATACGTTGGTTGCAATCGTCGGCAATGACTATCTGTGCGGAAGTCGGTTGTAATTCACGGTCAAACAGACAGCCGAGCCATAAAAAAATGTGAAATTAAATGTTATATTTCTATTTTTTTTACATAACCTCCGACATTTCGTAAATGGATTCTGCAATGCTTTGCAGAATGTTACTTCAGCATACTTGTGTTTTGACAATTTCGAGTTGAAACTCGATTGGTCAGTAAGCGAGGCTTACGGAATACCCACCGCGTGGGCCCAGGTACCCCTAAATATGAAATTTTTTCCAAGTGTTGGCTTGTGACCTTGACTCTGGGCTTAGCGGGGGCGGCACGAACGTGAATGTGAAGCAGATTCGAGCAAGGAAATAGAAGTTATAACCGATTTCTCTGATGTTAAGTTTTGTAAAGAGACGAGTATGTGATCTTGATTTTGGGATCAGCGGGGATATGTCACAGCATGATAGTAGAGCCTTAGAGGAATGCATGCATGAAATATTAAGAATTTTAGATGAAGTTATAACATATTTCTCTGATGTTAAGTTTTGTAAGAGACCATGTATTTGACCTTGACCTTTGGGATCACGGGGGGGGGGGGGGGGGGGGGGGGGGGGGGGGGGGTGGGGGGGGGGGGGGGGGGGGGGGGGGGGGGGGGGGGGGGGGGGGGGGGGGGGGGGTGCGGGGGGGGGGGTGCACGGTCGTGGATTTGGACACAGCATGGTAGTAGAGCCTTACAGGAATGCATGTGTGAAATATTAAGCATTTTAGATGAAGGAAATAGAAGTTATAACAATATTTCTCTGATGTTAAGTTTTGTAAAGAGACTAAGTATTTGACCTTGACCATGGGATCAGCGGGGGTTGGATGGTCGTGGATTTGGCACAGCATGGTAGTAGAGCCTTACAGGAATGCATGTGTGAAATATTAAGCATCTTAGATGAAGTAAATAAAAGTTATAACAATATTTCTCTGATATTAAGTTTTGTAAAGAGACTAAGTATTTGACCTTGACAATGGGATCAGCGGGGGTTGGACGGTCATGGATTTGGCACAGCATGGTAGTAAAATCTTACAGGAATGCATGTGTGAAATATTAAGCACTTTAGATGAAAGGAATAGAAGCTATAACAATATTTCTCTGATGTTAAGTTTTGTAAAGAGACTAAGTATTTTACCTTGACCTTGGGATCAGCTGGGGTTGGACGGTCATGGATTTGGCACAGCATGGTAGTAGAGCCTTACAGGAATGCATGTGTGAAATATTAAGCATTTTAGATGAAGGAAATAGAAGTTATAACAATATTTCTCTGATGTTAAGTTTTGTGAAGAGACTAAGTATTTGAT
>CM055281.1:16734736-16981645 GCA_029237695.1 Conchocele bisecta | reverse complement strand
TTTTGGCGGCCATCTTGGAAGCACCGGTTGAAAGCCGGGGACTTTTTTGTCTTGTTTATTAAATTTTTCTGGATGTTTTTCCCGAAAAAAATTTAGCTTGTTAACGTTAATTTCCTTGCCAAATTCTAAAATACCTGGCTTAAATGGGTGTTTCCTGCGGTTTAACAGAACATGCAAATGATATTATAAACCTATTATCGAGCAGTCTGGCAATTAAGGAAATAATGAAAACACGGTGCAAACAGTTCCTGTTTTAAAGTTGGTACGAACGTTCGCAGTTTTCGGTGGAAAAAAATGATCCGAACTCTGGCACGAACAGTCCTGGTGCGAACTTTATCAGGGACGAAATGTCATTGGCACGGACAAGCCCTTAAGGCTGTAAGTCCTCATTTAAAGAAATTGTTTTTATCTTCGTTCAAATTGTAATACTGCAGAAAAAGATTCATATGTTTACGTTATACATCATATTATAGGATATTTAAATTAACACATTTATCTTAGGACAGCTATCTTAAATGAAAACAAAAAATGAGAATCTCTCTATATATATATTAGTCCTAATATCGTCTTTAAAAACGCACAGTTATCTTTGCGCAACATATCATAAATACACACAAAAATAGAGAATATATGTTAGTCATAATATAACTTATTTCGAAAAGCACAGTTATCTTTGTTCAAAGTATCATAAATGCACAAAAATAGAGAATCTATGTTAGTCATAAAATAGCTTCTTTAAAAAGCACTGTTATCTTTGTGCAAACTATCATAAATGCACAAAAAAATCGAGATTATCTTTTAGTCATAACATAACTTCTCTAAAAAAGCAGTTATCTTTGTGCAAAATATCATAAAGGCACAAAAAAAAGAGAATCTATTTTAGTCATAATATATCTTCTTTAAAAAGCACTGTTATCCTTGTGCAAACTATCATAAATGCACAAACAATCGAGATTTGTCTTTTACTCATAATATAACTTCTCTAAAAAAGCACAATTGTCCTTGTGTAAAATATCATGAATGCATCAGAAATCCATGATCTATGTATAGTCTTTATACATAATACAAGTTTTTATTACATAAACATATGTATCATATAACTGGTCAATACACCATACTTAGTTAGAATATGTAAGGGGGGTTGGTATACGCTTCCGCACCATTGGAGACTTCGGGGCGCATTGGAGTTGTATATGCTATATATCTTCTTAATAAAAACATTAAATTCAGTGTTTTCTTCTTATATATAATATATTGTTACATATCTATAATATATATTTAAGTCAAGGTGAATGCGCATGTGTAAAGTTGATTTTTTATAAATTTTAGAAAAATACCTACCGAAAATATAATATGGCCTCGGTGCATTGGAGATTTCGGGGCGCATTGGAGATTTATATGTTATATATCATCTAAATAAAAGCATAACATTCGTTTGTTCTTGTTGTATATAATATACTGTGCATGTGATAAACCCCAAATACCTTCAATCAATCAAATCCTGTGTGGGTGGGTTTTAGTGCAATGTTAAGTGGGACCTATCTAAACCGGACATCAATACATCACGTTTTTAGTTTTGTTATGTTTCACTGTCATTTGTCTCCGATGATAATATGTCTGTTCACAAGTGTAACCCATGGATTCTAATATCAGAGTAGAACCTGACAAGACCGGGTAGCCAGTATATATTTTACAATATCAATGTAGATCCTGAGCATACAGTTATACGTATAGCCAATATATGTTTTAAGCACTCCGGATTAAATCACGCGTCAATATATGAAATACACATATTGTTAAGATCCATTGGATAACCTGCCCCGTTGTTTGAAATCTTTCAAAACCTGGTGTGTTCTCGCCTGTTTAAAATCCTAACCAGTTTATGTGAAAATGTGAAGTGGCTATACCATCATATCATCACTTAAACATATATATATCAGAACAAATATTCATAACATAATCACGTTATTACTACCAGTCCATTCAAAATATATGTTTAAATTATTGTGGTGTTGTTTTAGAACGTTATAATATCTAATGAGTTTGGTGTGACGGAAGTTGATGGGTTGAAATCGCTTATCTAATCAGGTTGGTCAGATTACCGGCAATACCGATATGTAAACCAGTGTAGTCCCTGATATGTACCCTGGATGATCAGACCACCAGCAATATGTAGACCAGTTAGTCCCTGATGGTAATGGATATCTACCCGGGGTGGTGGGACTACCGGTAATATGTAGACCAGTGTAGTCCCTGACACTAATGGATATCTACATAGGATGGTCGGACTATCGAAATATGCAGACTATTGTACCGGTAGTCCCTGATCATAATGGATATTTACCCAGGATGGCGGGACTACCTGCAATATGTAGAGCAGTGTAGTCCCTGATCATAATAGATATTTACCCAGGATAGACAGACTACCTGCAATATGTAGACCAGTGTAGTTACTGATCATAATGGATATCTACCCAGGATAGTCGGACTACCTGCAATATGTAGAACAATGTAGTCCCTGATCACAATATATATCTACACAGGATGGCCGGACTACCTGCAATATGTAGAGCAGTGTAGTCCCTGATCATAATAGATATTTACCCAGGATAGACAGACTACCTGCAATATGTAGACCAGTGTAGTTACTGATCATAATGGATATCTACCCAGGATAATCGGACTACCTGCAATATGTAGAACAGTGTAGTCCCTGATCACAATATATATCTACACAGGATGGCCGGACTATCTGCAATATGTAGACCAGTGTAGTTCCTGAACATAATGGATATCTACCCAAGATGGTCAAACTATCAGCAATATGTAGACCAGTGTAGTTCCTGATCATAATGGATATCTACACAGGATGATTGTACTAACGGCAATATGTAGACCAGTGTAGTTCCTGATCATTATGGATATCTACCCAGGATGATTGGACTAACAGCAATATGTAGACCATTGTAGTTCCTGATCATAATGGATATCTACCCAGGATGGTCGGACTATCGGCAATATGTAGACCAGTATGTACAACTTCCAACTTGTATGCATACAGAAATAAAATTTGAAGAGCCATTGTAAGGGTGCACGTAAATGTTCATATTAAATTGTCCAGATAACGAGAAATAATAAAGGCGGATAAAACACACAAAAACTCGAGTCAGAATATGCAAAGGCACGATCTATCTACATGTACATTGTTGTTGTGGTAAGTTTATTTATGGTGGACACACGTTCGCAAACTATACGGACCACCATTCCAAAAATAGTTACATGTAAGGTAAAAGCATAAGATAAGTACAACATGTAAAAGATAATTACAGGAAATGCATGAATATGAGAATTAAAATAACGGAGTTGGAGTATGTGAAAACAATATAGTTAGATGTCATACACAGTTTAAAAATAGCTAGAACGATATAAATGCATCATGTACAAATAAGAAACGTATTCCCCGCCAGACCTCAACGAGGCCCTAGCAAGGGAATAACAACTACTGTAATATAGAACGCGAGCACGGAGACCAAAATGTGCAAAAAATATTTAAAAATCGAAAAGAAAACTAGTTAAAATATCCTTCTTAAAATGGTGAAGGCCAGCTTCAAAGTAAGTGTCACAGGGTGTGTCGGGGTAGGGTCTTAAGGGAACAACAATCCCGTATCGACGGCGAGTAAGCCAAGCGATTTAATATCTGGAACAAGATATATACGATAATTTAATAAACAGATAAATTATTCGACTGGTTTGTAATGGCGTCTCTGGCGGAATGCCCGAATATTGAAAAAATCGTAGATCGCAATGCAATATGCCTGTGCATTCACGATACCATAAGGTATTGTGAATGGCAGAATCAATCTTATTGCATGTGGGTACAGTGTAGATCCTGATGAAACAATCATGAATGCACATCTATGAATATTAATAATACGTTGCGCCATATAATCAAAATAACATTACACTGATAATGTAGAACACGAACGAGCACACAAGATCGTCGTAATACCAGTAATAGTTATTAGGTTATCATAATGTCGGACGTACAGAATGGATGAAAGTGAACAAAGTAGATACATGGGATTGAACGAAGGCGAATACGTAAGTGAATGGGACTGCATGCAGACTAAAATATACATAGATGAGACGAATCAAATGAATGGACGGACACTCTGCATTGGTAAATGAACATGGGAAATAACATGTATGAAAGTCGTGGTAGAATCATCTCCGTTATAACAGTAATATACGAATATATCGCTCAGCTCAACCGTCATGACTATTTACAATGACAATGGATTACATGTACGTATATTATACAAATGATCGGTCGCAAGCGTGAAGTTATTTAGAATCGTCTATGGAGAGGATTCCCAACAACCACAACTTGACCGAAACATGAGAAATATGAGGCAAGTGTATAGTAGGATGCTCCGCAGTATTAATATCGGTAATTATTAATAGGACGCTAATGTGCCATGAACTATCCCATCAGTGCATGGCATCAACATGCACAATGTGTGATGTCAATGGATCCATGAGGTCCGCGCACGGGTGAGGACAGGGAAAATACATATTTCCTGGCCATACAGGATAATTACACCATAAAACAGTTGACAAAATGTGGATGGGACATGTGCATGAATAACTGAAACTACTATACCAATATGTCTTACCTGGAACAAGATATATACGATAATTTAATAAACAGATAAATTATTCGACTGGTTTGTAATGGCGTCTCTGGCGGAATGCGCCGAAATCTCGCCGGTCGCACAATACATAACAATTTATCCGGTGAGATTTCACGAGACGTCACCACAAACCATATCTCTGCCCCAGGCAACGAAAGACTGGCCTTAACTCCTGCATGCATGTAATACCATAAAGTGCAATACAAATACATGTGCCGAATATATAAGTATAGGATATAACTATATGGGATAGTATGAACATACTATATATGTGGGAATATAGGACATATATGTAGGCATATAGGGCAAATATGGGCGTCACGGGTTTGAAGTGGGAGCGAATTTAATATAAAACAAATACAATCAATCAGCTGCATATTGAACGGCTACACACTTCCCCTCTTCGGGAAATGTCGTCCCGACATTTATTATTAATACAAGTACAGTAAAAGTTAAAAGGACACAACTCATCAAATCATGTCAGATCATACGCTCCCGTGCGCATCCAGGATGGCTTTCGTCGCACTCTACTGGATCGTCTTTCTACAGGAACTTCTGGCTCTGGTCCGGTATCAGGTTCCGGTGAGCTCAGTGTGCTCTGCTGATCGGTCTCTGTTTCTACTGAACTGATGGACGCCCTGGTCATCCATTGTTTCAGGTACAGTTGTCTGGCGTATCGATTCTTCTTGTGCCCGAACACTATCGGTGGATTCCACAGTGGACTGTGTTTCACTGCGCACTGAATCGACGCTGTGTGGCGGCATTGCACGTCGCGGAGACAACCGTCCTCGCCGACCAACACGACGCTGTGGAATGACGTAAACATCGTCATTCGCGTCCAGTTCAGACTCTGATGAGTCTGACCCTGTCGCCGAATCAGTATTCTGTGCTGCCGCTTCTCCTCTCTCTTGTTGATATACATGGTGTCTCAACAGTAGTCGGCAGTGACGAAAATGGTAATAGCAGGTTCCTGTGTAGAACCTTCTCTGCTACATTTCCGTGCTCCTTGCCGACTACATAAACGGGAATTGCAGGGTTAGGTTGTGCTTTCACAACATATGGGTCATATAACCATCTGTTGGCCAGCTTGTGTTTCTTATCCATCCGGACGTTCTTTACAAGCACGCGGTCTCCTGGTTGTAGTCTGGACTCCCGTACTTTGTGGTCGTAGAGAACTTTCTGGCGGCTTTGTTGCTTCTTTGCTTCTTGAGATGCCCGTCGGTAGGCAAATGCCAATCGCGCCTTCAAGTTCTCTACATATCCACGTGGCGAACCGGGTATAAGTCCCAGATAATTTCTCTGTAAGGCCGAGAAAGGCATCGACTGCAAGTCGCGGTTGCCTTCCAAACATCAGGAAAAACGGACTATATCGGGTACATTCATGCTGGTACAGTTGTATGCGTGAACCATGGGCGCTACATAGGACTTCCAGTCTTGCTTCTGGTGTTCTTCTAAGGTGCCCAGCATGTTGCACAAGGTGTGATTAAACCTCTCCGTCATCCCATTTCCCATAGGATGGTAAGGCGTTGTTCGACTTTTCTTTACTCTGGCAATGCTACACAGTTCTTTGATCACTTCGGACTCGAAGAAGTTTCTTCCTTGATCGCTGTGTAGCATGCTAGGAAAGCCATAATACTGGAAAAAGGAGTCGTAGAGCGCCTTGGCCGTAGTGTGAGCGGTCTGGTTTTTGGTTGGAATGGCATGTGCCAGTCTGGTGAAGTGATCTGTAATCACGAGGACGTTTTCGTAGCCGCCTTTGGACCTTTCCAGACTGAGGTAATCCATGCATAGGAGTTCCATTGGTGTACTGGTTTCAATGTTAACCAGGTTGGCAGTTCTGTTCGTGGATGGTGTTTTCCTCCTGACACAGTTTTCGCAACATTGTACACGTTCGGCGATCTCCTTGTCCATTCGAGGCCAGAAGAATCGGTCCTTGATCAGGGAAATGGTTCGATCTCGCCCTTGGTGACCCATCTCTACATGAAGTGCTTGAAACGCAAGGTCGCGGTAAGCCAGTGGAAGAACTAGTTGAAGAATCGTCTCTTCTTGGCGTTGGTACTTCCTGTACAGAACACCATCCTGTACAATCAGCTTATTCCAATGGCTCAGCAATTTCTGTGTAGCTGGGTCTTCCTGTCGAGTCTGTTGTCGCGAGGAGCGCTGTTTACGCGTTACCAAGTCCCGGACTCTGGCGATATCCGTATCCATCCCTTGCTCTTGTTTCCAGTCAGGGATGTCGCTAAATCCAGTTGTTTCGTCAGTGGGAATGATATCACTGTAGTCAGCTGTGAGTAGCGCGTTACATTCAACGAGTGGTACATCACGGGACAGAACTTTGGCTGCATGGCAGATGGCCTTTACCGCTTCTGTGAACACCTCTGACACATGTTTCTCCCTTTGAGGTAATCTGGACAGAGCATCTGCGTCAGTATTACTTTTCCCGCTCCTGTACACTATGTTGAAGTTGTAGTTTCCCAACGCGGCTATCCAGCGATGACCAGTGGCATCCAGTTTGGCTGACTTCAAAACGTATGTTAAAGGATTGTTGTCAGTCCTAACTTCGAATGTATTTCCATACAGGAAATCGTGGAACTTCTCTGTGATGGCCCATTTCATCGCCAGGAATTCCAGCTTGTGGGTGGGGTAATTCCTCTCAGCATTCCGGAGGCTTCTACTCGCATAGGCAATGACCTTCTCCATGCCATCATGTTCCTGGTAGAGGACAGCGCCGAGGCCATCGCCACTGGCATCCGTATGGAGGATAAACGGCTTTGTGTAGTCCGCGTAGGCGAGGATGGGTGGAGTAGTGAGTCGGTCGATAATGTTATCGAAAGCTGCTTGCTGAACATCATTCCAAACCCAGGGAACTGGTTTCTTGGTCTTCTTTGTCTTCTGGTTGGTTGGATGGCCTATCAGTAGGTCGTTGATTGGTCGGACGATCTTGGAGTAGTCCTTGACGAACCTACGATAATAACCAGCGAAGCCAAGGAATTTCCGGACATCTTTGATACTGATTGGAATAGGCCACTCTTGTATAGCTCTGATCTTCTCGGGATCTGTCTCGATACCATCAGCGGACACTATGTGACCGAGATATTGTACTCTGTCTTAAAGAACTCGCATTTTGACGCTTTCAACTTGAGGTGGTGTTGCTGAAGTCTCTGTAATACAGCTTCTAGCTTGGTACAGTGATCTTCAAAGGTCCGCGAAAATATGATTATATCATCCAGGTAGATGAGACAATCTCGAAGGTGTAGATCTCCCATACAGCGCTCCATTAATCTCTGGAAGGTACTTGGGGCATTCGTCAAGCCAAAGGCCATTCGGTTGCATTCATAGAAGCCTAATGGTCCCACGCTGAAGGCGGTCTTGGCCTTGTCTTCTTCCTTCATGGCTACCTGCCAGTACCCCGAGCGGAGATCTAGTTTGGAGAAGAATCTTGAGCCAGTCAATGCGTCGATCGTCTCGTCGATTCGCGGTAAACTGTACGCGTCGCGGATAGTTCGGGCGTTAAGACGTCGAAAGTCCAAGCAGAAGCGAAGGCTGCCGTCCTTCTTGCGTACTAGTACCACGTTAGACGAGAACGGACTCTGGGATGGACGTATAGCTCCCGCAGCTAACATATCCTTCAGATGCTCACGGACTTCCTCATACATACCGGGTGGAATACGCCGGTATGTATCTTTGAACGGTGTGTCATCCGATAGGGTGATTCCATGTTCAACTATGTCCGTGCATCCCAGGTCGGTGATATCCTTGCTGAATACATGCGTCCACTTGCCGATCAGAGTCTTGGCTTGCTGATTTTGCTCCTCCGTTAAGCAATCTGAGTCCACTTTGATGCCAAGGGACTCAAAGTTCTGATCGGTTGTTTCCGGTGTCTGTGACGACGAACATTCCTCTGGATCCCAGCTGCGTAGAACCTTCACTGCCTGAATTTCACAAAGTGATGCCTTTGGTGAAATGGTCAGGACTTTGGCAGAGATGTTACAGATACGCACTGGTATCCTAACCATGTTGGCCGACGAGTTGATGGAGACTACTCGTGGACAAACTGTTAGGCATCCAGGTAGCTTATTCCCCTGTTCTGTACAACAGTTCCAGAGATGTCGCCCTTCCGTACTAGTCCTGAGACTATCACAGTTTCCTGTGGTTTCACGGAAATTGGTCGCTTGTTTGTGGATCTGGCTACCCCAATGCTTCTAACACCGGACTCCATCGATGTGAATGCCATTTTCCACACATCTGGTACATCGGTCCTGACGTCACATGTCTCCATGCACTGTCGTATCAGGTTCGTCCCGATGATCACTGGTACCTCATTGTTGTACTCAGTATTCGGTACTACAAGACATGGGATGAACATCGGCTGACTGGTAATGCTGGATACGGTAAACTCAGCGTCGACATAGCCAATGTATGGTAACTGGTTACCATCAGCCACATTCACCACGAGTCTGAAATCTTGCAGACTCCGTAATGGAACTCTGTGGTTGATACTATTGTAAAACTGTTCTGAAATAGTCGTTACTACGCTACCAGAATCAACCAAACCACGTGTCGGTTCCCCACAAACAGTCACATCTGTTTCTACAGATGGACCCACCATACTATCTAACAAAGAGGTAGTGTTACTGGAAACATTCCTATCTATGTGACCAGTAATGGATTTGGGGCCAGTCTTGTACTCGGTGTCTCTGTTCTGCCCCTCAACAGAAACACCATCTAGTTTGACGACTGGTCGTTAGGTCGGGCACGACCATCCTGTGGTCGACCACGACCACCTCGTCCGCGCCAAGGACGACCACGATCTCGCGGTCGTTCTAGCTCTGTCCTATGCTGCTGCTCTTCTGCCTGTCTGCTTGCCGGTCCAGTCTCTTCTCCATTGCATCCATTCGCTGCATCATGGACTGTAACTTGTTACAAAGGTCATTAATGGATGACTGAGAAGGCTGTGTCTCCACACTGGCAGCATGTTGATGGGCTCTCTTCTGTAGCCTGTCACATCCGGCGGTCTCCTGCTCAACCTTGCGTACCTCCCTCAACAGCAAGTCAAAATCTGAAATCGTGTCAAATTTATGTCGAGTGGCATTTTAAGTTTGTCGCCTGCAATGCCTGTCCAAAATTTATTTTTGAGCATATCATTTTTTGCAGCTGGCGACACATGACCCTTCTCGACTGCTCTGTGTAGCAAGTCCTCTAGCCTGCAAGCCCATGCAGCAACAGATTCCCCATCTCGCTGGCGTTCTGTATAGAATTGCTGCAAAATGGACTCGCATGTATACACATTGCCATATATACTCTCAAACTTGTGAGTATCTGGTCAACGGAAGCCATCTCTCCAATGGCCAGGAGGACTCTGCTTGCTGTTCCCTTCAGAGATCGTCGAATTGTCTGTAAAAGAACAGAATCTGTATAGACTGGGTCTCGCTGGAGGCACTTCACCTCATATTGCCATACCTCGTATCCAACCTCACCCTTAGGTGTAGGCTCCTCTCCCGAGAACATGGAGATACGAGGCGGCTGTGGCACTGGAGGAAACTGAAAGGAATGAATTCCAGACCCTGGAGTAGATGTCATGAACCCCTGAGCGGGTGTCACTGGTGGCTCCTTATGTTGCTCTGTTCTCATAAGCTCTGGGCTGATTGGCCTTGGGCCACGTTGTTTGAGCCTTGTATCTGGATCATGTAGAGATAGTACCTGAAATTTACCAGACTTACTGAGTAATTTTGGCCATTAGCGTTAAGTCTTGTTCACTCAGCTCTCTGGCCTCCTGATCCAGATCTATGTCTGGCTCGCCTCCACACGCCATGCGGTGTGATAAAGTATAGTGCAGCTCCTACTAGTACAAGTCACTGAAATGCAAGATAATGTATTAAATCCCAATCATTCAGCAGCTGATCATCACCAACCGTGTTAATGAAAGTTAATCAATACACGCAAGAATATAGTGATCACGTGACAATTTTTCTGTATAACAGAAAAGTCTAATCATCTACACACATAGCAACTCTTGCACCAAAAATAGCCTCTGAAGTTGAATGAATGAATGAATGACTGACGTCAGCTCCAAACGAAACGTTCAACGGTATGTACTATATTCAGTTCTAAATAGATTACATTTCTATCCGGATCTCCACTCACCCAAACAAAATCGCGTTATAAACCCAATGTGCTACAATAAATGATCGCATTGCATCATACTCAGGTTTATTGAACAAAATACAAGACACTACTCGGGTTAATGCATTGCTGCGCGATCAGACAGTACTGTATTATATCACCATAACACAAGTCAAATATAGTGGCTGTGGTCAAGGGGAGGACAATTAACAACACACCCAGGCCGAAGACTATCAGGACACCCAAACATGGTCTTATATTGAGTATGTTATCATTGGACTATAATTATAGGGAGTATAGGACTATATATACATGGTACGGGCCAATACAAGTGCAAATCATACAAGTGATGCGATAATAATAGAAACAATAAATGTAGAACACTGAATGTAATGATGAAGTAGTGCACCGGAGTCAAAGGGCGGCCATCTTGGAATCCATTATGGTCACTGCCATAACAGACATGAATGACAAATATCAGTCCGATGGTAAATATCACTGCTGATTACGAACGTTTAGATGGACAAGGGTAACTCTAAGAAGTTACTGCCTCATATAATCAAAGCATGACTATTTACACAATCACTACATCATACTATTAAACATGGTGAAATGGATGACTATCTAGAAATATCCACTACATTGAACACGGTCAAAGTCCCATAACTCAAGCCGGCGTCGTCTGCTAGGTAACGATAACCAATGTCCACTACATCGAACACGGTCAAAGTCCCATAACTCAAGCCGGCGTCGTCTGCTAGGTAACGATAACCAATGTCCACTACATCGAACACGGTCAAAGTCCCATAACTCCAGCCGGCGTCGTCTCCTATGTAACGGTAACCAATGTCCACTACATCGCCGATTTGTGATGGTCACTCCAGCGCGCGAGATAGACGACAATGGAACACGTTGTGTGCACACAATAATATTTAGGCCTAATACGATGATTTATACTGCACAATAAATCTATCGAGAATTAACAACACTCGGTAGATCATAATGCGCGTCGAACACAATGCGCGGTTGTAACAATGATCTCGAGACTCCACTCCACAGTCCACTGGTCGGTGTATTACGGGAAATCCCCGCACTCGCAAATGGAACGGTAGACCAGCCTACGTCATCGTCGCGGGTAGACGCTGACCCAGTCCCTCGTTGGGCGCCAAAGATGTCACAGGGTGTGTCGGGGTAGGGTCTTAAGGGAACAACAATCCCGTATCGACGGCGAGTAAGCCAAGCGATTTAATATCTGGAACAAGATATATACGATAATTTAATAAACAGATAAATTATTCGACTGGTTTGTAATGGCGTCTCTGGCGGAATGCCCGAATATTGAAAAAATCGTAGATCGCAATGCAATATGCCTGTGCATTCACGATACCATAAGGTATTGTGAATGGCAGAATCAATCTTATTGCATGTGGGTACAGTGTAGATCCTGATGAAACAATCGTGAATGCACATCTATGAATATTAATAATACGTTGCGCCATATAATCAGAATAACATTACACTGATAATGTAGAACGAACGAACGAGCACACAAGATCGTCGTAATACCAGTAATAGTTATTAGGTTATCATAATGTCGGACGTACAGAATGGATGAAAGTGAACAAAGTAGATACATGGGATTGAACGAAGGCGAATACGTAAGTGAATGGGACTGCATGCGGACGAAATATACATAGATGAGACGAATCAAATGAATGGACGGACACTCTGCATTGGTAAATGAACATGGGAAATAACATGTATGAAAGTCGTGGTAGAATCATCTCCATGTTATAACAGTAATATACGAATATATCGCTCAGCTCAACCGTCATGACTATTTACAATGACAATGGATTACATGTACGTATATTATACAAATGATCGGTCGCAAGCGTGAAGTTATTTAGAATCGTCTATGGAGAGGATTCCCAACAACCACAACTTGACCGAAACATGAGAAATAATGAGGCAAGTGTATAGTAGGATGCTCCGCAGTATTAATATCGGTAATTATTAATAGGACGCTAATGTGCCATGAACATATCCCATCAGTGCATGGCATCAACATGCACAATGTGTGATGTCAATGGATCCATGAGGTCCGCGCACGGGTGAGGACAGGGAAAATACATATTTCCTGGCCATACAGGATAATTACACCATAAAACAGTTGACAAAATGTGGATGGGACATGTGCATGAATAACTGAAACTACTATACCAATATGTCTTACCTGGAACAAGATATATACGATAATTTAATAAACAGATAAATTATTCGACTGGTTTGTAATGGCGTCTCTGGCGGAATGCGCCGAAATCTCGCCGGTCGCACAATACATAACAATTTATCCGGTGAGATTTCACGAGACGTCACCACAAACCATATCTCTGCCCCAGGCAACGAAAGACTGGCCTTAACTCCTGCATGCATGTAATACCATAAAGTGCAAATACAAATACATGTGCCGAATATATAAGTATAGGATATAACTATATGGGATAGTATGAACATACTATATATGTGGGAATATAGGACATATATGTAGGCATATAGGGCAAATATGGGCGTCACGGGTTTGAAGTGGGAGCGAATTTAATATAAAACAAATACAATCAATCAGCTGCATATTGACCGGCTACATAAGTAAACCCGCTTTCCCAAATATGTAAGGACAAGCAATTACTATAACATTTGTTTAAACAAAACATCTAAAATTTGCATATGTTAATATAATTTACACATAGATACAATTGTGGCGTTAATGTATGTACAAGTTGCCACAGGGCTGATAATAATTGTTAGCTTGATAACATTTTTAATGATATGTCTTTATTCGAAACGACTCTTAGATAACGTTGTTCGTCCGCATATCAGGATCGGCGGGCAACCTGATGAAATTTGGTTGGAATGGGAATAGACGGAGGAAAGGACGTGGGTGGGGTGGCCCAACCAATGTGTAGTTGTGATGTCGGGGTGCCAGGCGGCGGGCGAGGAAACAAGATGCAAGCGCCGACGACAACCGGGGCCTGCGGGATTTCGAAACCCGGACCTCAAGCCGCCACAGCATTGCCAGTGACCCTCGCCAGAATATCGGACGCCAGTACTGAGTGGAAACAACGTTGGAACATATTTCCCCACCAGTATAGATACCATACTGATACGGGGGGGGGGGGACATTGAGCTCTCCGGTAGGTTGCTAACTGAACATGTAAAAGCCTCCTTTTGCAACGACGGAGTCACTGTGAGATTCCATCTCTCCCCATCGAATCATCCCCAACCAACATCCTCCCACACCCCAGCATAGGGGTCGTCTTTGGAACCACCAATAATTCCACCATCTCCGTCCAGCTCTGGTATATTTAGGCGGCACAGATGGCGCACATGTGCTGTTCACGCCCTTAGGACAGGAACCAAACTAGGTCTAACAAAATTAAGATCACCTAAGGGCAGGGTCGGCGGACAATCTCCTTGTAAACCCATTAGAAAGTGTGTAGGATAAGAGCTCGGTGTTGCATATTTAACCCCTATAAATATCCCGACAATGGAGAATACAATTCAATTTGTTAGTTTTAATGCTCGACTCTTACCCCATAATACACTTCTTGAGATTAAGCGCCATCTGAGTATGGAAAGGCTGGACGTGCTGTGTATACAGGAGAGTGGCAAATTATTAGGTAAAGCGCCAATTATCCCTGGATACACAGCATATCAATGTACAGGTACCTTTTGCCATTCTAAGTACTCTGGGGGGCTAATTACGTATTTTTCTAATACTATTAACGTTGATAACCTTGGCGTCCGGTGTTATGCTGGGGATGCAAATACTTTAGGACCTTTAGAAACCCATTCTTTTAAAATGTATATTAAAAATAGAACGATCACTATAATAAATTTGTACTTGAGGAATCCTGAGTTAACGATGCTACAGGACCTTAACAAAATTATTAAAGGGGACTTCATAATAATGGGAGATATGAACGCCCATAGCATGGTATGGGGTTCATCTTATGACTCCCGTCATGGGAAAATCTATTTAGACTGGGTGGAACAAATTGGGGTTGTAATTCTTAATGACGGGCACTATACTCGAATTGATCCGAGCAATGGCACACACACGGCATTATATCTAGTCATCACATCACCGTCAAAAGCGTGCGACACAAATTCGCGGGTGGGGATTAACTCATGGGGCTCCGACCACTTCCCAGTCTTTTCTGAATATGTACACGGTTTGGCTAATGAAGATAACAATAAGACTCCAAAATGGAATTTCAACAAAGCAGACTGGGAAACGTTCAGATCCTTAAGTGAAAAAATAAATACTGCATCTATATACTCCGAGGACATCAACTTATATAGCCAACGACTTACAGATTGGTTAATCATTTTGACTGAGAGTTGTGTTCCGGTATGGGAAAACATAAACGACCGGAATGCCCGTGGTAGGACCAAGCATGCGAACTTGCGGTCCAGGGACGAAAAAAGCACTAAATAAATTAAATAAAGACCCCAACCCAACGAACCTTATACACTATAGGGAGTCTCAAAGGACAGTTAAGGTGACTGTTCTTCAGGCTCAAACTGTAAGCTGGGATCAGTTCTGCGAATCGCTGAACTATACAAAAAATAATAGTATTAAAGATTTTTGGCCAAAGATTCACAGAATAAAAGGGAAACGATTTTCTCCAGTCCCGTTACTTAAATATAAAATGACCACTGCAGCTTCCACTTTGGATAAAGCAAATTTACTTGCAAAGTAGTATGCAGAGGTTACACAAGACTCAAATCTTACAATGGAACATTATACTTTCAACATAAGGACTACTTAGATGATCCTGGTACTGAAGACATAGCCCTTAACATGCCCTTTTCTATCGAAGAAATGGCAGCGCGCTCTGATTCCTCACCCGGTCATGACAGACTGTCCTACACTATGTTTCAAAATCTGTCTGAAACGGCTCTGCATACTGTACTAGAGCTGATCAACAAGGTCTGGGTGACCGGGGTACTTCCGGACACATTGACATGGACATGGACACATGGAAAGAGTCCTTTGTGATACCAATTCCTAAACCTGGAAAACCAATAAATGACCCGAAGTCCTACATACCGATCTCTCTGACGTCCCACATGTGTAAACTTATGGAGAGAATGATTAACGATAGGCTCGGGTACGATTTAGAAAAACATGGAATTTTAAGCCCAAATCAATCAGGTTTCCGTAAAGGGCGGAGCACACTGGACAGTTCCTACGTCTTCAGCATGGCGTTAAAAAAGCACAAATGAACAACCATCATGTATTAGCCAAATTTTTAGACCTCCAAAATGCATTTGATTTAACATGGAATAAAGGAGTGCTATACAAGTTAAAGGAATATGGGATCATAGGAACAATTTATAAATGGGTCCGGAATTTTCTGTTGGGTCGTAGTATACAAGTACGGGGGGGAAGTTCCCTTTCTGAACGGCATACCATAAATTGTGGGATTCCGCAAGGATGATTTATATCACCAACGCTGTTCAATATTCTGATTAACGACTTCTCTCGAACAGTTACAATCATAGATTCTGGGATCGTCGTATCTCAATTTGCCGACGATAGAAGCAAGTGGCTATCTGGTTCTAATATTCAATATCTTGTAAAACGAGTAAAACGCGGACTGAACCAGATCTCGGAAAGGTATCGAAATTGGGGATTCAAAATTTCAACCGGGAAAACGGTGGGGATCCTCTTTGGCAAACAAGTTAAATCAACTGTGACACTTACACTCGATGGTACTCCTGTGAAATTTGAAAAAGTGGTGAAATTTTTGGGCATGTATTTGGATAATAGAATGACATTTAAGCACCACTTTGACCACTTAGAACAAAAATGCCTAAAGGGACTTAATTTGATGCGAGCAGTAAAAGGTACCAAATTTGGATGCAATAAGCACTCTCTTCTGCTGCTCTATAAATCACTCATCCATTCACAGTTAGACTACGGTGCTCAGGTCTATCAAAGTGCCAGTAAGCCCTAGGAGCCCTCCCTTGTACACATGTCAGCATATTATGCATGGAGGCGGGGACACTACCTCTCAGTCTTAGAAGAGAAGAACAAACACTTAGGTATTGGGCACGAACTCAGAACAGGGCGGGTAGATGGATTTCCTGGGAAACATTAATTTAGCCTGTCCCGGAGGGTGAAATACATAACTACCCTCCGGGTGTCCCAGAGCAGTCCGACCCGGCATGAGGGAACCCGGTATGGCGGATATTCGATGACCCTGAATTGGTGGGAGAGAACAAGCGTAACACACAAGGGGCACCGTTTGGGCTGACCGTTGACATACTTGTCATGGAGTATGGACTTGGTGGAACAACCTTTGCTGACTTTCGAAAACCTCCAGTTCCTCCATGGACCATACTCACACCGCCGACGTCCATGTCCGTATCAGACACAATTTCTAAGAAGGACCCCACGCATTTGATCCAGTATGCAGCCTTGGAAAGGATTGATCAAAATTACAAACATAGACCTGCAGATATTTACTGACGGCTCAAAAGACACAATCTCAAAGAGAGTATCAGCTGCGTTTTCGATTCAGTCGCTCAAAATTAGCAAACGGTTTAGAATAACGGACCAAACATCAATCTTGACAGCTGAACTCGTTGTAATTATTAGGGCAATGAACTGGGTGATTGAACATGAACCACAGGTTTTCTGTTATATTCACCGACTCTCTCAGTGGTTTGCAAGCTATCAAAAATTACAACTCCCGTTCCAGGCCAGATTTAGTATTCAAAATTTGGTATACGTATACTATTGCACTTAAACAAGGCCTGGACATTAAACTTAAATGGATCCCAGCTCACGTAGGGATTTATGGAAACGAAGCGGCAGACAGTCTGGCAAAGGCGGCCCTCTCACATCCGGGCATTGCCACCAGGGTTGGATTATCCCCGACAGAGGTTTACTCTATTATTCGGCAAAATATTATTCAGAAATGGCAGAAAGAAGTAGACTCCAATTATAAGATACAGAAAACATTTTTGGCACCCTCTGTCAGATTAAAACCTCCAGAAATATATCATGAAAACGATAAATTGGACAAAAGTATCACTCGACTGAAATTTAATATTACGTTACTTCCTGGCTCCTTTGGTGCAATTATGAAAAACATTCCAGCTGACTGTAAAACATGTAAAACCCCGGTTACATCCGCTCACCTTCTTCCCCTCTGTCCGGAGTTCGATATGCAGCGGGATAAACTTAGGCGCGAGCTTCTCGGACTACAGACTCCAATGATATTGTCCTCCATCTTGTGGTGGGGAGGGGGGGGGGGGGGGGGGGGGGGGGGGGCAGTACGACGCTCCGTATATCGGGCGCTCGCCGCGTATCTGGTGGACTGCAGAAAGTGAGACAATATTTAAAAACCTACACGCCCTGATCTGGATCTGGAATTGGGTATTGAGAGCGTGGGGTCCAATATACTAAGAAGACCTTTTAAATCAATCTTTGTGTGTGTCCTGGGAGTCGGGTAGCGGGGCGTGGGGGTGCCTGCGCTTACGCCGGTCGATCCGGCAGCTACACTCGGGGTGACTAGCCGCCATAGGGCTATACTTAGTCCGTCCGATATTCTGGCGAGGGTCACTGGCAATGCTGTGGCGGCTTGAGGTCCGGGTTTCGAAATCCAGCAGGCCCCGGCTGTCGTCGGCGCTTGCATCTTGTTTCCTCGCCCGCCGCCTGGCACCACGACATAACAACTACACATTTGTTGGGCCACCCCACCCACGTCCTTTCCTCCGTCTATTCCCATTCCAACCAAATGTCATCAGGTTGCCCGCTGATCCTGATATGCGAACGAACAACGTTATCTAAGAGTTGTTTCGAATAAAGACATATCATTAAAAATGTTATTAAGCTAATAATTATTATCAGCCCTGTGGCAACTTGAACATACATTACGCCACATTTGTATATATGTGTAATTTATATTAACATAAGCAAATTTTAGATGTTTTGTTTAAACAAATGTTATAGTAATTGCTTGTCCTAACATATTTTGGAAAGCGGGTTTACTTACTTTGAAGCTGGCCTTCACCAATTTAAGAGGGATATTTTAACTAGTTTTCTTTTCGATTTTTAAATATTTTTTGCACATTTTGGTCTCCGTGCTCGCGTTCTAGATTAAAGTAGTTGTTATTCCCTTGCTAGGGCCTCGTTGAAGTCTGGCGGGGAATACGTTTCTTATTTTTACATGACGCATTTATATCGTTCTAGCTATTTTTAAACTGTGTATGCCATGCAACTATATTGTTTTAACATACTCCAACTCCGTTATTTTAATTCTCATCATGCATTGCCTGTAATTATCTTTTACATGTTGTAATTATCTCATGCTTTTACCTTACATGTAACTATTTTTGGAATGGTTTTCGAACTTGTGGCCACCATAAATAAACTTACCACAACAACAAGAATAAGCGTAAATGTTTGGGTACTACGTTATTACTGTACACGTAAGCCAGCCTGGCGTCCCGGTGGAACGCGGGGTCGTATCACGGGGGAACACCGTGGCCGTCAATGTGAAGGACATTGATTGGACACAATATACAACTTGTTATAGTGAAACTCACCATGAACACAAATTTATTGAGTGCATTCAGGACATTCAGGACATTTTTATATTTCAACATATTTCTGAGGTTACACGTGTTAGAGATAATCAATCTTCTCATATTCTTGATCTTGTACTAACAAATTATGAAAATGACATTGAAGAAATAAATAGTTTGCCTTTCTTGGGTGTGAGCGATCATGTTACTAAATTATTTAGTTATTTGTGCTCTTTTCAGGAATATCACACAGGTGTTTCAAAACTTAAGTATGGTAGGTGTGACTATAAAGGTTTTTCAGACGAATGGAATAACATAGATTGGAATGAAGAATTTGGTGACTGCGACATAAATGGTATGTGGGATGTTTTTGCTAGCCGATATGAAGACTCTGTAACTAAACATGTACCAAAAGTAATACCTAGGAAAGGCTGTAAACCAAAACCACTCTGGATAACTAGTGACTCGTTAAAATGAATTAAAGACAAGAAACACGCGTGGTCCCGTTACCAAGCCACAAGATATCCTGCGGATTTCGCAAGTTATAGTAGAATACTAAATGCTATGTACAACTGAAAGTATTCGGAAAGCAAAACGAAACTACGAACAGAGGATTACAACAAAGGCGAAGACAGAAAGTAAACATTTCTGGAAATATGTGAAAAGTAAGATAAAAACTGTATCTAATGTGACAAATCTTATCAAAGATTATGGGTCAATAACAAAGACTGAGCTGGAGAAAGCAGACGTGTTGAATAGTTTCTTTGCCAGTGTTTTTACGCGAGAAAATATTACAAATGTTCCTGACTAACCCGATCGTACCTATAATGTTCCCCTTGAACATATACAACTTAATGTAGATTGTGTTGTGAAAATCCTACTTGGACTAGATGGTGGTAAATCGATGGGTCCTGATGAGTCGAATCCATTATTATTAAAGACAATGGCTCAAGTATTTGCAACACCGCTATTACTAATATTCCAAAACTCGATTGATTGTGGCAAGATACCTAAAGTATGGAAAGATGCTCGTGTCACTCCATTATTCAAGAAAGGAACCAAATCATCGCCTGTTAATTACCGGCATGTAAGCCTCACGTCTATAGTTTGCAAATGCCTGGATAAAAGAATACGTGCTGCTGTTATTGAACACCTGAATAGGACTAATCTCATATCTAGTGCACAGTTCGGATTTCGCTCGGGTCGTTCCTGTATTCTTCAACTACTGGATGTAATGGAAGACTGGTCTACTTTTATTGAGAACAATAACTCTTGGGATACAGTGTACTTAGATTTCGCAAAAGCGTTTGACAGTGTACCTCATCAACGTTTCCTACAGAAACTTTCATCATACGGCATTAAAGGCAATATATTATCATGGATCTCATACTTTCTATTGGAACGTCGACAATATGTAGCTGTTAAGGGATATTGTTCGTCATGGCAGGATGTTATAAGTGGTATACCCCAGGGCAGTGTCATAGGACCTATGCTGTTTATTATTTACATACATGACCTACCTGAAGTAGTCGATAGCACAGTTAAGATATTTGCTGATGATACTAAACTATATTCACAGGATAGTGATTATAACATAATTCAACAGGACCTGGACTACCTATGTAGTTGGTCAGATCTATGGCAACTAAGGTTTAATGTCAACAAATGCAAAGCCATTCATTATAGTACTCATAATCAAGAACATATGTACTCAATGAACTCTGTTAATCTGGAAACTGTGTCTGAAGAGAAGGATCCAGGTAAACCATTCCAACACAATCTGAAATTCAGCAGTCACATTGCTTCAAAAGTTAACAAAGCCAATAGCATGCTCTCATTAATTGTGCGTTCCTTCGATTACGTTGAAAAGGACTCATTCCTCATGCTCTATAAAGCTATGGTAAGACCACATATTGAATATGGAAATACTATTTGGTACCCATGCTTCAGGAAGGACATAGTTAGTGTGGAAAAAGTTCAGAAACGAGCAACCAAGATTGTACCTCAGCTGAAGGACCTTGAATATATAGACAGACTGAAAGAACTTAAACTACCAACATTAGCACATAGGAGAAGAAGAGGGGACATGATCCAGACTTTTAAGATTATTCGCGGTATAGAAGACATTCCATCTGACAGATTCTTTACAATATGCCATTCGAGGACTCGTGGACATGATTTTAAACTGGCCAAACCACGTTGTATAACATCATTTCGCCTTGAACAGTTTTCACAGAGGATAATAAACGATTGGAACTCACTCCCGAAGTATGTTGTGAACTCTAATGACGTGAATGATTTCAAATCGAAACTCGACCAGTACTGGAACCACGATACTATATACCAATTTTAACCACGTTATATATGTTAATGTATATATAATACCAAATGTGAAATTAATACTACAAACCTGTACCCTAAATATACTAATCAAACCATTCAAGAATACAAGATACACAGTATCTGAAGAATTACTGACGAAAATGGGCTAAAAAAGGAGATTCCTTCTTACTTCACAGCCCAGAAACCATCATAGAGGTATCATAGAGGTATGATAAGGATGTTTGCGGTCAATCCTTAACCCATTTCAGTCTAAGGATACGATAAATTTTGTTGAAAAAAAATATCATTATTTTATTGGAAACTGACAGTTGTTTAGCATGTAACCTATGTAACCAATGCATAATAGCGGTTACAAATGGACACCTTTGTGCAAATGTGCGGATTGTATGGCAATGTTCATATGGAAGTATGGTTATACGTTAGAAATCGTCTTAGACATAGCACTATATGGCTTTACTACCGTTACAGTAAATAATAAATGATAAAAGTCAGATAATGAAAAATAGAAGTTAAACATGATATAGACTCTATATCATGTTTAACTTCTATTTTTCATTATCTGACTTTAATAATAGAGACATGGCATGTTAATCTAAAATCGTCTATGCACAAGAGTTAAACTGAAAGTAACATCGACGCGCGGTATTACCTCTATCGATTGCGGTTCCCAGAAGACATTTGCAATGCCTGCGTTCATCTGCCAACATCCCAAACAAATCCTAGAGACATTGAAACCGGTGCGGGGGAGTGTAATTCGCTCCATGTTTATCTGCAGTTGGTACACTCAGCTGTTTAGAGATGTGTTCCTTGATTATGTGAGTGTACCTAAAACACGTAAATGGGCATAAAGTGGCGAAAAGTGACGAAAAGTGGACAAATAGGTTATGACTAAAGTGCGCATTGGAGATTTTTTGGCGCATTGGGCGCATTGGGCGGACGCATTGGGCGCATTGGGCGCATTGGAGATTTCACGGCGCATTGGAGTTGTATATGTTATATATCTTCTTAATACAAACATTAAATTCAATGTTTTCTTCTTATATATAATATATTGTTACATATCTATAATATATATTTAAGTCCAAGGTGAATGCGCATGTGTAACGTTGATTTTTTATAAATTTTAGAAAAATACCTACCGAAAATATAATATGGCCTCGGCGCATTGGAGATTTCGGGGCGCATTGGAGTTTTATATGCTATATATCTTCTTAATAAAAACATTAAATTCAGTTTTTTCTTCTTATATATAATATATTGTTACATATCTAAGTCAAGGTGAATGCGCATGTACGGATGTGTAAAGTTGATTTTTTTTATAAATTTTAGAAAAATACCTACCGAAAATATAATATTGCCTCAGCGCATTGGAAATTTCGGGGCGCATTGGACATTTATATGTTATATATCATCTAAATAAAAGCATAACATTCGTTTTTTCTTGTTGTATATAATATACTGTGCATGCGATAAACCCCAAATACCTTCAATCAATCAAATCCTGTGTGGGTTTTGGTGCAATGTTAAGTGGGACCTATCTAAACCGGACATCAATACATCACGTTTTTAATGTTGTCATGTTTCATTGTCATTTGTCTCCGATGATAATATGTCTGTTCACAAGTGTAACCCATGGATTCGAATATCAGAGTAGAACCTGACAAGACCGGGTAGCCAGTATATATTTTACAATATCAATGTAGATCCTGAGCATACGGTGTATACGTAGCCAATATATGTTTTAAGCACTCCGCATTAAATCACGCGTCAATATATGAAATACACATATTGTTAAGATCCATGGGATAATCTGCCCTGTTGTTTGATTAATAATATAAGTAGTACTGACAGTATGGATCCTGATCAAATATATGTGTTACAATATCAGAGTAGATACAGAACATTCAGGGTAGGCATATTATATGTGTTACAATATCAGCGTAGATTCTGATCAGACCGGGCAGCCAGTATATGGATTAAAATGTCAGAGTTGAACCTGATCAGACCAGTATATGGATTTAAATATCAGAGTAGAACTTGATCAGACACACAGGTCAAAATGACAGAAATACTCAACAATACGAGTATGGTATTGATGACGTAATTGTAGCGATCCCGTGCCGTATTTCTATACCAATACTTGGCAATAAGTACTAAAATCCGGATGCGTATTGTTGTCAGATAGGTTAAATAAACGTGCCGGTTATTCATCCGTATTCTTCTACAATACGGATACCAATACGGATATGTATGCATCTGCAATACACATACCAATACGGACATGTCTTTTTTTACAATACACATACAAATACGGATATATATTCTTATGCAATACACATACCAATACGGATATGTATTGATATCGAATACCTTCGCCAATACGTACATATACGTATGGACAATACTATAGTAAATGCTTATGCGTATTGTTGAAAATTATGCATACGTATTCAGGTGTGCACATGCTAATATTTGACAACGATTCAAATGTAAGTCTTTATTGTGGCAGGAATATATTAGGGTACCTGCGGGGGATGTTAAATTGTATTACTCCGGTTCATGACCGATCTGAAGTTTAATCCATATTGGTTGTTGGAGGTCGGTTTTCGTCGGTACTGGCTGGCGGAAAGTGCTCTCGCAGTAACATTGTAAACAAACGAAATTGTATTGTGTGAAAAAACACACTAACACATAACGTAGATACATAGAGTAATACAATTACAATACTATTGTCTGTTCCACGTTTTGCTGCCGACGAACGTTTGGCTATTAAATCGATTAAATATAAACAATACAAAATGTAAGTACATTTTAATCAATAAAGTCACCCTCCCTCAAAAACATAAACTATTGACTTTATTGCGAAAAAAACGATTTTCGTATGGGGGGTAAAAATAGATTGAAATAATTTTTTATTTGTTGACCGATTTTCAAAATCTAACTTATGTTTTCTTATTTACATCATTTCCAAGCTATCTCGTCAGGTTTCCGAGTCAATTTCCAAAATCTTTCAGTTTTTTAAAATATAGATTTTATTGAGAAATAACGATTTTCCTATGGGAATTTAACATGGGGGCTAAAATTAGATTTGTTTATTAAAGTGATTTTTTATTTGTTTACCGATTTACAAAATCTAACTTTTTTTCTCTTATTTACATCATTTCCAAGCTATCTCGCCAGGTTTCCGAGTCAATTTCCAAATTTTTTTTAATTTTTTTACCCTCTTACTGTTTGCCCCATGTTAAATTCCCATAGGAAAATCGTTTTGTTTCGCAATTGATGGAATTTCATCAAATATTTTTGTTAGGGGAGGGGGGGGGGGGGGGGGGTGACATTTTTGTTACTGATGAAAACGTACTTACATTTTAATATGTTTTAGATTTGATGTGTTTAATAGCCAAAAGTTCATCGGCAGCAAAACGTGGAACAGACAGTAGTTTGTATAGTCTCTGTGTCTAAGCAGCATTTGCAAATACTTCAGTCATTTTAAAACATGTTGTTGCTTTATTGAATACCGAAGCATGACGATTGTTTCAAAATAGTCAATCGCATATATGCATTCTGAGCTGGCGCTAGGATTTTGAAATTAATCGCCCAATCGAACTGATAAAACAAAAAAGAGCAATACTGTTTTCCATTTACTCCCATATTGGTAAAAACATATTAATTGCTTCCAGTAAATTCTGAGACGTTTAGTAGCCAAAATGTCCATTTCTGAAATATTAGTAGAAACATGGCTATATTAGTATTCAAATCGCGGCAAAAGCCAAACTAGGCATTTAATGATGAATATATATTTATAGGTGGGAATAGGCATGCGGGCCTTCCATCCCCGATATAAAAATAATGTATTAATATCACAATCCGTGTGTACTATTCCAAAGAAATGATGCGTCTCCGCTAACTACAAAGTTAAAAGTGACCGACTTGTGATAGGGGGCGGATAAAAAAAAAGAGATAACGCCTTCCAAACATCATTCAATATGCTAAGCCAATAACATCGGCGCATCAGCAACCACGTGTAGGTCTGATGGAGTATCGTGATTCAGATGGTCAGAGGGATACAGCGCACCTGGCTCTCAGCGGGACCGATAAAGGAACTACTTTCACAAGGCATACACAACGTGTAATACATGTACCTCTCTTATCCCACCAGCAAAGACTAAAACCAGCCACCATATTAGAAGAGTGTCGGATAAACATGCATATTCGCATCGCTGCACGTGATAGGAACAGTGCACACGGACTGTGTGTAGACTAAATTTTAATCAGTTATGAGTTTGCATGGTGATCATATTGCAACGGACCATTTATACATTTTCTACGCATTGACTGAATAATTGCCAGCACACCAATCAATGCCATTCCATCAATGAAACACCCGTAGTACTTCTAACAGGCAATACATATCGTTATCAGGCTACGGGAGTGTTATATATGAGTATGAGCTACATTAGTCACACTTGCCATAAACCCAATTTCTCTAGTCACATCCACATATGGCGCTCATGGCATTTCCGACCACTGTAGATTCAGACCAGCCTCTGAGCATACACAGATCATCATCCAGCCAGTGAAACAGCTGCCCTGTTTCTAACAAACAGTATACTAGGTTCGTATCATGCCACGGCTGTGAGTGGTCGGGAGCACGCGATGGGTAATTTAACGATCGGGATTCATCTTTACCGGCATCCGGAATTATATATATAGTGTTTGGACTGTGTGTCCGTGTGTCCGACAGTCCGTGTGTCCGTCCGACACATTAAGAAGTTCGCCAGAGTTTCTTAATGTTATCATAACTTATATATCCCTTGAAGGATTACTTAAATATTTCAACACTACATACTTTGCTGTGGCTGACACAATGGCCTTATGCTATTTGCGATCAATGTAGATCCAGATCAGCATGCACATCTAGGCGCGGTCTGGCCAAGATCTGCACTGATCTGCACTTATCGCCATTCAGTCATTGAAGCACCTCTTGCTCCTGATTGTATCTTGGGATTGCGCTCGAAGTTGAGGGGCTTGGCTTGTAAATCAAGCACAATAGCATGATTCAGTGAGCGAATGAAACATACGTGACCTTCAATTAGCATGATCATGCTCGTTTTGACCGTCGCAAGGTCACTGAAACATTTAGCCATTTGTTTACGTCGAAAATAATTTCTCCATTAAATAAATTAAATACAAACATTTTGCCATGGTGCATGTATTATAAAATAAGTATGTAGATATATAAAATAAACAGCATTAACCCTTACAATGCTGAATTAATGTTTGTCGTCTGCTGTTTATTATCTATTTTCCATTTTTCTCATCAAAAACATGGTTTGTCAGTACTTTAGAATCATTTCGAATCGAAATGGCTTTTGACATTTTGTTCCTGCATGTATTATGATAATACTGAACCAACACTCTAGCAATAGCCAGAAATGGAAAACACAAAGTTTACGCACTGCAACCTATCTCCTGGAGTATGCACATATACCAGCGAAACAGAGATTGACATATACTTGCAACCTGAGAACACATGTCTATGCTTCAGGGTATTTGACTCCAGTTATTCACAAAATTTTATTAATGGCAATTGGTCTGTTCATTTGATTGGTAAGAAGATATTCAAGCCACTTTCCATTGTTAAATAGTTGATGGCATGATACTCTTGGTAAACATTCATGTACTGGCTATCAGAATAATGGCCAGCTTGGTGCAGCCACTATCCAGATGGCTTTTCAAACAGCCATTATATGTGCCACCTTCAGACTGTTGGGGCCTATTCATACTCATTAACTGTCATATAACTGTTTACATAAAGAGTGTCAGATAGTAATCACCCATGTCTTGCATTTAAACCCATGCATTCTGAGAATGTTCGCTAAATGTTTCAGCAGTGTTGTTTAATTCAGGAATAATGATGCCCCGAGATATAAGACCTAGTGGTCACACTGTCAGGTATTGAGGGCTAGGTATTACTACGTTTCCCATCCGTATGGATTGCCAAATTGTTGCGATGTTTCTGGGTCGGGGGATTAGCTATAGGCTTTACTAGGCTTCTAGTAGGTTTCCACTACGTTTTTGTAACAGGCCGGGTATCAAAGCGGCTACTTGTCACGATTTCACAAGGGATTACTAGTAGTAGGTTTTATTAGGTGACTGCCGAGTTTCGCTACGCTTTTCTACGATTTAGTACGTTTTTAATGGGGATTGCTATATGCCGTCAGCTAGAAATGGAACCCCCCCCCCATGTGGGATTTTTGCAGACATATTTTCGTCCGAAACTACATTCAATTACGAGTGCTCTGTAACCCACTGGGTGAATTGTTGTCACCAGTATGAAGTATAGTACGTATTAATACGTTTTAACTATGTTGTAAAACGTTTTACTACATTTTAATAGGTAAGATTGTTTATCAAAATTTGTTTTCTTTTTCATATTTGAGTGCATTTGAGCTGAAAATATCGAAAAATGTTCAGTTCCCTCTACCTACAGCCACGGTTCAAACAACATGATGTGTGTGGGGGGGGGGGGGGGGGGGGGGGGTGGGGCACACCCGGAGACCTAGACAGCAAAAGTCACGAGATGCGGCAATATAAATCCAAGTGAGGGGATATTAGTTCGTAAAACGGCACATAATGTGTCTATGGAGACACTACTGATGTCACTCCCATGAATTAGACAAAAACAACTTAATTCCGAGAATCGAGAATTATACTTTAAAATTTGTCTAACCCCCAACTTCCCTTGGTTGCCCGCAGCTCCCCCAGGTGGGAAATATATTGATAATTTAATAAATCATGTAGTAATATTATACATATAATTACATCCGTTTTTACCCGATTCCAATATATACTAACTTGGTGACAAACTCATTATTTGGATAAAACGGAGCAAGTAATACTTTGCTCGATTGGTAATGTACGTCACGTGCACCTTCTATTTGAATAGGCAATGTAGCAGGTTAAATGCGCGATCGAACCTGTTGGCCCGGCTGTTGATAGGCCATTAAACACCAATACATCGATTCAAATCTATTTGAATAGAGAGAGGTCTGAATATCGCCCAACCAACATATTCCTTAGTGGATGTAGAAACTTCAAAGTTGAAGGATGAGATTAATGATCTAAAATGTGAAAACGAACGTATCCGCAAATCGTTGAAGTCGACAGATGCCACGCTTGACGAACTGGACGAATACGGGAGGCGGATGTGCCTCGAAATCTCCAATATCCCAGGCGACACAGGTAACTTTACTGAAAACTGTGAGGAGAAAATTATCCATATAACCCAGGCCCACCAGGTCGACCTGAGCCCAGCAGACATCGACAAATGCCACAGACTATGCCGCCCTAAGCCGGGGCTATCATATAACCGACGCATAATCGTGAAATTTACGAACTCGAAGGCTAGACAACGGATTTATGAGTCACGAAGATCGCTAGGCGACGGAATATTTGTACAAGAGCACCTGACGAAATTGAGAGGCCAACTATCATATGAAGCCCGCCAGCTGGTACGGAGCAAAAAACTGTTAAAAACATGAGTCGCTGGCTCTCGCGTGTACGCGCTGATGTTGTTCAATGGAAAGGAGGTGAAAGTACCCATCAGGGTCATGGATGACATTAGTTTGATAAATGAAGGCAAGTGCCCTACTGATGACCATTCATAAATTGACAATTACCCCATCCCCTGATCCATAAACAATATCCAAACATATTACAAACTCTGTGATCTCCATTAAGTTCAACATACCGATATGATTACACATGTTTGTACATTTATATTTGTGTCTATATGTCGGCTTGCACCCACTGCACTAATAGTACGTGCTCAGCAGTGTCCAGTATAATTGCATGAAATTAGCCTAAATTCATTGACACTGTACCTTTCATAGAGTCCATTGTTTACTTACAGTATACTCGAATGTTCCCAGAAAATAGGCCTTGTTGCTCACGCGACTCGGCGAGCTAGCGCATTCGTATATTATCTATGATCAAAACAGTTCGCCCAGAATCGATAATTTCCATTCACTAGATATGCATGAGTTGTTTTTTTCCCCAGTCTTGTGAGTGTTACCGTTTCATGATATAGTATAGCAATCATCCATTTCAAAGCGAAATCGTAAATTGTGTGGACTGTAGACACTGATTATAATTTTCTGTGACCCGGGTTGATAAGATATGTTGCTGTAGCACTATATAAACACTGATGCACGAATGGTACATGTTGTGATACCGAGATGTACCAAAACGTTTACCACGGTATATATCTATACTGGCCGCATAACCCGTAGTTGATCGGTAGTAAACCTGAAATTACCTGTCAATTGACAAACACGTACATGTATGTACTCTAGTTTTACTAATAATTGTCATTGGATAAGTAAATCATTGTTGTATGAAACATGTACTGACAATATTGGACATACGGATCAGTCTGTTTGTTCTTGACCCCACAGGCCTGTATAATGGAATTGGCTAGCAGTGTAGATCCAGATGAGCTGACTCGTGACGAGCCGTCTCATCGGGATCTGCACTGTTTGTGACTAGTTTGATAATAAACATCCCTTTTTATGATCAACGGAATAGTCTGAAATATAACATGGAGGATTCCATCCCAGTTACTTGGTGTTGAAGGGGTTAAAGTTAAGATTTCAGATCTACACTGTTCGTCAACAACTCATGATGATATTGTTTTACTAATAATTGTCATTGGACAAGTAAATCATTGTTGTATGAAACATGTACTGACACTATTGGACACACGGATCAGTCTGGTTTAAACCGTTTAACCCCACATGCATGTATAGTGGTATTGGCAAACAGTGTAGATCCAGATGATCTGCACTGTTTGTGACTAATTTTGTATTTTTACCGCCAAATTCTGACAATTATATATATATATTTTTATTTTTAAATTGATAATAAACATCCCTTTGTATGATTAATGGAGTAGCCTGAAAAATAACATGGAAAATTCCATCTCAGTTACTTGGTGTTGAAAGGGTTAAAGTACATTTCAGATCTACACTGTTTGTCAACACCTCATGATGATATTGATACGTGTACATGTCTCAGTCTCTACATTGGCCGTAAATTTGTTTTGGAAATAAATGCTGATCCAGATCAGAGATAGATCTACTACACTGATGAATAATATTTACACTGTTTCAATAGTCCAACAGCATGTTCCGTACAACATTTATTTACTCCATTTGTACGCTCTATAAAATCCACCGACTAAACGTGCTACAGGCACTCATCGATTTAGATTATGTCGCCTGACGGCTGTGTCGGGGTACGACTGGTCGCCCGTGAACGGTTTGGACTCTGACCATCATTCGCATATACGCAGCCTTATACGACCGACTCTGATTATTGACATATATAAACATTAAGTTCAGAAATCTAGTAGCAACACTAACTGCAAACGCATATTAGACAGCGTGTGTATATATGCTGAACCTGGTTTACACTGGTCACGGAGCGGATAGAGTGCCTTTACGCAGCTAACAGTCCACATGGGGCGCGTGCCTTACATCGGTGGCACATGTAACCCCAGTAGTTGTGAATAAAGCACCACTTTAGGTAGAACAGTGAAATATGTTTGCATATTCTTATACCACCACAAAACTAGCCACTGGGTGGGAGTTATAATTTACCATTGTTTTAAGTGTACGCCTCCTGCTGAGATAATGGACTTTACGACATAGTGAGACCAGAGTAGCCCCAGATCAGATTGTGCATCGGCTCAGTCTGACCAGTGCCAACGCAGTTTTCTACTCTTGCAATGAAGTAACAGTCAATGTACCTATATGTGTACATGTATATACAATGGTAGGAAACTACGTCATCACGCACATGCTAAATGGTTTGCAATTCACTACAAAAACGAAAACTTGCAATTTCTTTACATGATATCGTTCAGGAACTCTCTGTCTCGCGGGCATAAATGTTATCGATTGAGTATTGGTAGCTGCTGTGTGTGGGCTTACGTCTGTTCGACATCTACATATGGGAATACACTATATAGTATGAGGCTTCAAAACAGAAAGTACTGTAATGTGTCCAGCACTGAAACAACGGTATCCTGGTCTGCTGCCAGGCGTACATACATACACTACGGATCATGTATGCATATACGTGAATCGGAGTAAGAATCACCGTTAATATATATGAATCCATGTAAAGAATTATGCATCGTTAATAAACTTAAACGGCCTCTATTTTGTTCCCGGCCTCTATTATATTACCAAACTGTGCTACGTGGCCTCTATTCCGTTTCCCACTGGCATATATCGTGTATACCCCGACGGCATCTAACGTGGTACCCAGCAGCAGACGAGCATTAACGGCTGTGGTACTGACAGGATGACGGCTGACCAGGTTCAGGAGTAAACTGCCTATGTAATAATAGCGTCTACAACCAACGTTAACTACATGTACACGTATTTATTGACCGAATTACTGCCATTTTGATAACTGTAAATGATTATTCAGTTGCGCTGAACTAAAGTTGCGTGGAATATAAACATGTACGTTGGTGGACTGGACATGCTGGATGGCTGGTTGGTTGGTTGTGTGTACGAATTCGCCTATCGACATTACACACCCGTGGATTTCTCCACAATCGTAAGATAATGAGAACATATTGCATTTGAAGTATGTATCATTTGACGTGTTCCATTGAATGGTGGCTACATATTAAATACAGGTGTAGATGAATTCCGGCCTAATTCCTCGCCGACTGTTTCGTTCATATGGCGAGAACAGGGTGGGGTAGTTCGGGCATCGGGAAATGGCGTTGGTGATTTTATGAATACTTGTTATATATCTACATAAGTATTATACAGGGGGGATTGAGGAAAGTAGTTTGAGTTAATACAAAAACAAATGTATGAGTTAACGAGAGTTATTATATTAGGAAAACATGTACTTGGGACGAACAATTTCACTTGGAGTTATCAGTAGTTTGACTTAAAGGCCGTGGTCGTTCACAAATGGGAAGACGTAAATCACATTCACTAATCTCATTGAATTCAGCTCAGGTCAGTTATACAAACAACCATGCTCCGCAGACAACATTAGGACACACAATTTGAGAATCATTTTCAATGTAAACTATATTTGTCAGTAAGCCATGCTTACGGAATACCCCCCGCGTGGGCGGAATTGCCCATACATGTGTAGATTTGTAATCTGTGGGTCTGTGATCTTGACCCTGTGCTTAGCGGAGGCGGCACGGTCATGGATTTGTCACAGCATGATTTCTCCGATGTTAAGTTTTGTGAAGAGACTAAGTATGTGACTTTGACCTCGGGATCAGCGGGGCTTGGACGGTCGTGGACAGCATGATAGTAGACCCTTAGAGGAATGCATGCGTCAAATATTAAGAATGTTCGACGAAGGAACTATAAGCTATAACATATTTATCTGATGTTAAGTTTAGTGACGGACGGACAGACGGGCGGACGGGCGGACGGGCAGACGGGCGGACAACCTGACTCCAGTCCCCCTCCCCCCACACACAATACGTTGCGGACGTGTCGGACAACCTGACTCCAGCCCCCCCCCCCCCCCTACCACACACAATTCGTTGCGGAAGTATAATGATTCTAAAGTGCTGACAAACCATATCTACTGATAAAGAAGACAATATATAAAACCGCAGCAGATGACAATTTCCGTTTTCCAGCATTTGAAGGGTTAAAGCAATGCAAATACATGACTTGTTTCTGTATATATTATGATAATACTGAAATGCTTGAAACAACAATATTAATATGTCAGATAGCCATAAATGGAAAACACAAAAGCCTGCCACCTTTCTCCTAGAGTATGCAGATATTCTAGCGAAACAAAGATCGGTCTATACTGACAGCCTGAGAACACAGAACCGAGCAACAATAGCACACTCCCCAGCCCCCCACCCCCCCCCCCCGAACTCCTCTCCCACCCCCATTCCTAAGTCGTAGGGCATTTGACTCCATCTGTTCAATTGATTGGTATGGAATATATTCAAACCAATTGCCATTGTTAAATAGTTGATGGCATAATACTATTGGTGCCATAGTCAACGTTCATGTGCTGGCTATGAGAAGAATGACTCACTTGGTACAGCCAGTATTCAGATGGCTTTTCAGATAGCCATTACAGGTGGCATGTCCAGTCTGTTGGTGTCCATTCGCACACATTAACTACCATTATAACGGCTTACCTAAGCAGTGTCAGATAGTAATCACCCCGGCGTGCAATGCATACTGATAAGGTTCCCTAAATTTTGTTCAAGCACAAAATGGCCGCCAAATTCAAAATTGCCGCCATAATAATAGTAAAATGTAAAAATATCAACAATTAATATTCACTTCGAACCTGTTTTATACTTTATGATAGTGTATGCATTTAGCATTCATGATAGCCATTTGTATTAATACAAGAGTCATATTTTGACAAAATGGGGCGTATTACATTTTCACCAGTATGAAATTGACCTGTTTGTATATAAATACATTCATGAAGTTGTGTGTCTGTTCAACGATATTGTGTTGGCTTAAACTTTACTGTTATGGCCTAAGATCGCACGACGTACATGTTGTGGAAATATGGCAACTCAAGATATAGTTTGGCCGCCAGTAGCAATCATATAGGCTCAATTGCAGGTTTCATTGTTAGGAGAAAATCGCATTTTAAGGTTTTTAGCGTGCATCATAAATCAAGTCGTTTATGTACAGTAAGCAGGTGCTGTGCAGTCACCGTCACGTTGTGACACATAATAACTGTAAATGTGTTTATATGTTTACTATACAGTTCAAGTAATGCATATTTTGGAATTAAATTATAATGAAATCCGATCAATCTTTCATTTACATTATGCCAGAAGTGCAATAGTGAACATATAATAGGTTTGTAATCTGCTTCAAATGTTGCCTTGGTGTTATATGTATTGTAACCATACCAAAGAATATTATGACGTTAAAGCCATACATGGAATTTGTTTGAAAATGCGCATGATAGCAACACTACCATCTACTTTCAAATAACAATACATGGCTATTATAAGTCATGTATTTATTACAGTACATGAATGTACTTATACTCAATAGCAACAACACTTTTATGCGATATGTATTCATACGTATATGATAGTAACTTGTCTTCTTGTCTGTTTGTTACGCAGAACAATTGTCAAAATCATGTATATGTCTTCATTACCTTTATGTTAATCAGTTGTACACATCATTGCATTTCATTTATTGACTAAGATGGAGAGGTACTGAGTTGCTGACCAGGATTAGTGTTTGTGAAAATGAGTGTTTGTCAAAGACTGCAGGGTCAAACACAATCATTTTAGTAGACAGTACAGCCACTCGTCTGCATAGACTATTAATGTGAGTACTTATCCTCCTCCAGCAGATCTGGGTCCGGTAATCATTAACAGTCATACTTGTTGTCATACAATGGGTGATACATTAATGGAATTACCATATAGTGGGATAATGATAGTATGTATGTCATTTTCTCATTTGAAACCAAACATTTGGAATTGTATTTGTAAGCTAAATTGGTAGTATCAGTGTTCCCTTTTAACATTTCTGATACATACATCTATTGTTTTAAAACCATCATGATAGTTATGTTTGAAATGAATTTGTTTCTCAGTAGTCCTTTAACTTCATTGGCAACTTGCTGAAGGTCATAAACTGCTGAATCACATTGGAATAACAATGATATCTATGATGTTTCCGTCTTGCCACATACGACAGTATCCCAGTGACTGTTCTATTGCAGCATGTATTGAATCACACTCCATATGTGTGTGGCTAGACTCGAAGAACGTTTGTTCTAATGTATTAAGATGTGTTTTCACTGCAACTGCATGTCTGCGACATACTGATTCCTGTGTTGTTCTGTGCACAATCAGAGTACATAACAACATGTTTGATGGCTGGATGCAAACATTTAAAATGCGCAATCAGACAAGATCCATTTTCCCAGTTTCATCCCAAATGTAACATGTGTCATTATATATAGCTAGATTAACTCCTACACTGCTGAATCATATTTTACGTCTGCTGTTTATTTTCTATATTTCATTTTTCACATAAAACATATGGTCAGTCATGTGTGTCTGTCTGTAATGTTCGTTTTCTTTGCAAGTCCTTTCCTTCGACTGTAAATGACTTTGTTGTATTTTTGTATCAGCAGGGGTTAACATATTTGCTTTTTCCTTTTCATTATAGACAATGCACGTCTCACAACAACAGTCTTTAGGTTTGTGAAAATAATAGTTGTACTCATGTTAAATGCTAAATATGTAATTTATGATGCAGGATTCAGCCCATTTTCTGCACACTTTAATTAGTACAAGTCATACAGCAGTAGATAGTTCTTAGCTCCATAATCCTCTCTTAGCGGATCCTTAATATTGTAATGAATTTCCATCACAGGGAATGAGTCTATGTGTGCTTTTATATGAGTGAATACATTAGCAGGTGTCTTATTGCATGGACTATGCCTTTCAGTATATATGTTCCTGTGAATGAGTCATGTGCTTCTACAAATCTGTGTGTAGAGACGAAAATATACATTTACCAAATAAGCACATGTACATTATGCGTATATTGCACTAGCATGTGTATTTCCATTGATGGGATTATTTCCGTACATACTTTCTCATGATACATAAATTGCTTAGTAATTGAAGACTTTACACACGCTCGCAGGAAGGGACCACTACCCTAACACATAATCCTTTGGAAAATTTGGAAAATATGACTACACTGTACATACTAAATCAAACGAGGAATTATAAAATAATAAATATTGTTCATCCTAATAGGCATTGGCTGCAGTATGAAACTATCATATTGGAATACCAACGTGTAGAATTGTATTACAATCGACGGATCGGCTAACCAGGCCAATTTGCACGTTTAATATTAAGAAACGTTCTTGACCAGATACACCAAATGTCTGTTCGTAATTATTCAGCTTGATTGGTCGAGGACCCGAAGGTCACAGCCAAATCCATATACTTGATCTTTGAGAATTAGATATGGATAGCCAATCGATTAATATTCTATACTCCTTTCAATCAATGGCATATTTAAGCAATTTCTTGGGTAATGTACAATGCCAAACCTGCTAGATCCGGAATACAGGTTATTGGCACACTTACTACAGAAACCTGGAACAAAAGACGATATAATTTTGATCATTATCAATTCGGTCTATCGTGTTGTATGACTTTTTATTTTTTTTGCTATGCAGATTAAATAGGGCTATACACAAGCTAATATTATGACACATGAAAATTATGTCGGTGCCACGCGTGCTACTGAGCTTCCTTCAGTTAGGAAAAAACTACCTATATTTTCAAATATGGCCTAAAATAAACTAAAATAGGAAACTATGGTAGAAACTGGTGTAGTAGAAAGTTATCTAACACCATCATGACAACTGTTGAACAAATTTTAATCACATTTACTTTGATATTTCAAGTAATAAAAAACAAAAACAAATCATGTGCGAAAAGGACTTCCAGATGTTTGGCATTCATATTACTGGCAAATTAACTGTACAAGTATGCATGTTTCTGATTGGATCATTCCAATACACTATACATAAATAGAGAAAACAAAACGATGCAGACGTGGATAGAAAGATACCATAGAATGTTGATAATGTTGAATTTTTGTCATTAAAAAGGTAAACAAGGTTAATTTAGGTTTGTTTCTGAGAGGCCCATTTTGAATTGGAATTTTGGTCAAATTATTATGATAGTATTACAAACATTGTAATTGCATTCTAAGGATATGTCAATTATCACAAGTAGTAATACAGAACTTTAGAAGTCAAATTTGCAGCATTGTTGCATGTCAATTTGTGTTAGCTGCCATCTCGGGATTTAGCGGCATTATTGAATTTAGAAAAAATTCCAACCTAATTTTTTGTTAACATAAACGAGGCCAAAAAACAAGTGAAAGTTTGCATTTTAACACAAATAATTGAACACGAAATTTACCATTCTGGTCTACACCTATAAAGATCTTTTTTAGATTTTCATTTCAATGTGATATGTTTATTTTCTCTTTAAATTCCGGTTCGTATACGGTCGTCTGTGGTCAATTTCTTTTCGGGCCCTAGGTCCTTGTCTCTTTCCACAAAGCATTGGCATTGCTTATATCATCATCATTATATAGCTATAATACTAATGTTCTTAAATTTAGTTTCCACCCCGCGGGGTATATGTAGACTACACTGGACACGGTTTACATTACGATACATACTGACTTGTTAATCTTGGTGTTATATGACGTGAGTAGGCACCAGAAAAATGAATATTGGACCGAGGCGATATGTTTGTTTTAGTTGCATAACCAACCCTTCAGAGCCTAAATGGACAACAATGTCAACTGAATGGGCGAACAGTGCAGAGCCTGACCAGCCCTGCTCGGGGGCGCTGCTGCATGCTGCTGCATTGAACACTGTAATCGCCGGCTACACTAGTTCTTCCCACAGGCCGTAACAGCCAATTTCCGATTCATATTAAAGTATGTATACGTTTAGCAAGCACTTACTTGCCTGGACTGATAATGGCGAAACGAGTGTAGACCCTGGCCGGCGGACTGTAACATGATACACTGCGTCTACAGTTAGTCGCAAATGTCCAATTGGACCTTCGACAAAAAAAACAAACATTTATGTTATTAATTTATAACCACGTTCACTGATGAATTGAACTTTGAATTTCACCGTATGAGACTGAGTGGAGGGGACCAATGCATGTTTATTTGATCAGAATACCTTGGATGTGCAGATTTAAAACTGGATCTATGCTAGTAGTGTTGCTGAGCACGAGTTTCTTTGATCGGATCTATTCAGATGTTCTTAGGGAAATAAATCCCGGTATTTCAAAATGGTAGTTGAATAAATTACAGGTTTCTTCGAAAAATATGTGAAAATTTGCTTATAGGACCAGCTTATTAGTTAGCTGTCAAAATTGCAAATTTTGGACTTTAGCATTAATGAAATTCTATTTCTTGCGACGGAAATGGACGTCAAACGTGACGTCAATGTTACTTCTTGCGTACGTTTCAGGTAATTAAATATTTCCTTCAAAGAAAACCAAAATCCTCAGAAATCACGGTAAATCTCTGAGTAGCATGTAATATTGGTCATATTCTGGCCATGCAAACTTTTGTATATTTTATGCACTTTCCTTTACATCAGAGAAATTGTTTAATTTAATTTTTCAATAAAAAGTTGACCACGCTGGTTTACTTTGATGGTTTTTCATTTTGTTTGTGTTCAATGAATGCCGGCCATTTGGTAGATAAATTTGGATCATTGGACCTTTATTTTAGCGTCACATATATTTAGTATTAAAAGTATAGAGTTGAAACTTTTAGATTATTATTTTGCTATATATTAAACTATATTCAGGTATTATGCGTACTGTTATATATGAGGATATGGAAATTTGAATGTGGCGATTATTTTTTTTATCCATCCGATTACATGAGGCCGCATTCTATATTTCTCATGTATTTTCACCGTGTATTATAATGCACATCAAGGAGATTAATTTTTCCTTCCATGGAAATAACACAAGTTCTACTGGGACCATGTCTTACCAAACAATTCGGTATACGACTTTATTAGCTACAGGGACAAACACCGTTTTAATTTGCTTCATAAAAAATGTTACACATCATTCAAAACTAGTAATGTATCAGTTTATAATATTACATTCAAAGATATGTCTGTCTATCTGTTTTCACCTCCCTCCATAGAAAACATATTTTCGCTATTTATGGGTTCAGGATCGTAACGTAAAAAGAAACGTTAAAAACAAACCGATGTGGCCCTGCGGGTCAAGTCTTTGTGGCAGTACTTTCAGTACTTCTTTGTTTTTTCCACCATTCAATAAAGCAGTCGAAGATCAAACTTTCATACGGCACATTCTCATTCAGAGGTAAGCTATGTTGCTTAGTGCATTGATTCCGATTCTTTGAAAACACGCGTTAGGGACTGAACGTTGTAGAAGTAAAACATGTATGTGATTCTGTATAAACTGAGGCTGCCGGCTGATAAAAGAAAGGCATTACGGCCATTTATGGCAAGTTGTAGTTCATTGATTCATTATGTAGTTATAATTTATAATGTTCGGATTGATTCAAGACTTAGCGACAGAAAGTGTAGATCCGTGTTTCTTACGATGGTCAACAAACGTCCATTCATGTGTTTCTTCTCACAGCTGGTCCAGTAATTGGTGGAAGTTGCTTTAGAGGTTGGAGGGGACAAGCTTGCGATATATTATTATAAGATTAAATCTCAGCCGAGTTTGTTGTATGTTAAAACAAAAATCTTTCTAGCAACATTTGGACATTATAAATCTAAGCTTTTTATCAATGATCACAAAACTTTGTCTTGCATTTATTTATTATTTATTTGGGAGTATGGATGATTTTCAAACATGGTATTCGTCGCTTGGGATCATAAAAACAAGGGCATATCTTGCTGCTCCAAATATTCTAGCAGCTAAATGAGTCGGAATTTCTCCCAAGGGAACTGGGGACTATCCGGTTAATTGTGGCGTATTGGTTCGGTCACGCTCTACGTCGGTTCACGCTGCTCCGTCGGTTATTGATCCATTCGACGTCCGACTGTGGACACTTGGAATGTTTGGTTATTCACTTACCTGGTTAGCATAGGTTACATGTAAGTCAACACCTAAAGCTAATTCCCCTCGCTGGGCAGCCTTAGGGCAAATACCGAACCATTACTTCCTCAGTGACCTTTCAACATTGCTATATGCAACTGGGATATTTTACTAGTAGCGATAAGTTACAATGTACGTGCGGTAGGTTAGTTACGGTTTGTGCTTTAGCAATGACCCTTTTCATTTCTTTTTACATATTTTACAAAACGCGGGAATGTCATATAACCTGTGTTTATATAAAAATCTTATCAATTTCTATTTAGCCAATTGAAAATAGGAACGTGCCTAACTTCCCTCCCTAAGGTGTCCAAGAGAAAACATAGTATCTATTCAAGTTTGAGAATGTTGCTGTTGTCATATCCGTGGGAGGCGTTTATTCTTTTGCTATATCACAATTCAAACATTGACTAAGTTAGAACAGTTTAGATATCCTGGTCAAGGATCTGCGGAATGTGCTGCTGATCAGGGTATTATATGGTTGTAAACAAAATCGCATGGTTCCTATTGTTAAATAGGTACACAATATGTGCTGCAGTAAGAAATTAGAATTGGGATATTATACTATTATGTAGACCTGTAGATATGACAATGTGTCCAATTTACCCCCAACTGACCCACCCCACATGAAATGTGTGGATGGTGGAGCTCCTGATCAAAATAACTTGGTAGTGCATTTGTGAAATCTAGTAATGATATTATACTGATTGGTATTTAAAAGCATTTCAAATGTTACCAGACCTGAATGGTGGGCAGTGCAGACCTGATAGTTTATAACGCGATAACGGGAATATGTAAACCAGAATCATAATTGTTGTTTTCATTGCTTGGGCAGATAGTTCATACCCAGTATGAACCCGAGCTGGGGACGGGCATGCCACCATAAAACCACAGGCAGCCCAATTTAATGGCAGTAATCAAGTTGCATTTTGGGACCTCCATGTCAGTCCCTTAGCAGGTGCGCAAATGATAACCATGTGTGTGAAACCGGTTCCGTCGTCAATTGTTGGCATGCGTATTAGACCTTATATTACAGAATAAGATATCATGTTACGTTGTAATAAAAATAGGATCCGACCTAGTCTTTCTTACAATAAAGGCCCAACAATCGGTGCCCTAGGGTACCCGAATTTAGTAGGAAGGGGCATAGCCAAGTTACTGATAGCGTCCCTAGCCTGTCAGTTATACGAACAGGCTTTATAAATTTAGAATTACTATAAACAGCAGCACATGTTTTGTCATATGGCTCCCAATGTTAGACAAAGTGAGGGGGTGCTGAATAGCCAGTGTAGGTATTTTCTGTAACTGACCAGTAATCTTAGATATATGGTATGTAGGTTTGTTATCAATAACTTGTTAGGTCCCATAATGATACAAGTGTATACCAGTCCCCACCCTCTAATAGTATATGTAATGCCTGTGTTTTATTTGTGCAGGAAAATTGGATTGAGAATTTACTATAACAAAAAATGTTAAAAACTTTATATAGTATTTTGCTGCTAATCTATTTCAAAAGCAAAGAGTATTTTGATGCTATTATTATAAATTATTAAAAATAGAAGAAAGTAAACAAAAATTGAATGAAAACACATTTTCCATGTGTAGCCCACAATAACAAAATGGGGCTTATTGAGTTGTTTGATCAGTTTAACTCACACTCAGATAGCACATGACTATAGCATGATGCAGTTTACATCATTAATTAGAGCCACCATGGAATGACCACCCCAAAACTTAACAGTGTAGATCCTGATGAGGCAAAGAAAGGGATGCACCAGCTGATCAGGGGATATGCATTGTCGTACGTTGTCCACGTGCTCCGTTTATTATTGTTGTGTCATGGTACATAAATTATAGGTGAAACCTATATTGTACTTCTGGTACCTGAACAGGGTTCCTATCTCCGATGTATTTTTGTAAGTACAATGTAGTTAACCAATGTGTTCCTATTCGACGGATGTATTTTGGTAAGCTTTACATTGTAGTATAAACCAAATGTGTTCCTATCTCCGATTGTATTTTGTAAGTACATGTTAGTAACCATAAATTTATAAAGAATATGTGTTTGCTAATTAAATCGGTATTTGATAAAAATGTGGTAACTGTCGGTGTGTCATTGTCATTTTACACAGATAAAAAACCCCGTTCCCAGTTAGACTGCATTGCTGCAGATGTAATATATGCTGGACAAGCTTAATTAGTGGAACCAGTGGTTGACAAATAGCCATTACTGGTATGTAGTTAGGATTACAGGATAAAATAAGGCTGCTAGCAAACTTGATTTCATGTTCTAGTCATGTAAAATTTCAGATCAGACTGCACTCATACATTGCTGTTTTGTGAATTGTGCATTAATAACCCGAGTATATGCTGTTATTAATTAGTATATACCCTGCATGTTTTCACAGCTTACTGTATCAAGTTCTTTGGCGACATATTTCTCATTGCTGGTCTATTAAACCCATGGTTTTGTTTCATTCACTTTGTTTGTTTATGTGCATACCAAAACACATATTTAATTTTTGATATTACTGTCAAAAATTAACAACGTTGTGCGGATGGCCACACTGTCTGATGTTGACCATACAAACTGTGCAGGCAGTTATAGCTGTTTAGCCGTTTATCACCTAAACACGGTGGGGTTGGTTTACAATGTCGGGTCATGAAACTCAGCTCTATGTAATTAATTACATTATGTAAACAGCTACGCCTCCGCCCGGCAAGTTTGAAATCAGTTATCAGTTGAGGAGTAACATTATTTTACTTCAAAAAGGACAATTTAACATTTGTCTTTTCTTAATCCTGATTTTTCCTAAACATTTCATAGTTGTATTTATCTATGTCTGTGTGAAATAGTGTACTTAATTTGTTCAGTGGTTATTTCTAAAAATATAATGATCTGAAAATGTGTCCTGAAGTGAAAGGCATGCATAATTAATTTATCAAAATGCCTGCCCAGGCTACCATCTGGTGGTTCTTATTTTTATCCCAGTTGGGCCTTGTGCACATATTCGCCAACAGTATTGTCTTAATATGATATGGCTGGCTGTATGGTACGGTACGGTTAGCAAACTCACTATTGGAGAGGAAGCGTGTATTGTACCCGGTTAGCTCAGGTAGGTTCGAGTGATTTGTTACGGTTAAATCAGATTTCCCAAGTGCGATTCCACGGGGTCAGGTGAATGCACTTTTCACGCCCTGGTGATATTGGCGCCCAAACGCGGGTACCGTGACTGACAATTATTCCCAAAATTATCCCAAATACACAAATTGTAGATGGAATTCAGAGATGAAATTAGAAAATAGTATTCGGGAACGGATCTTTAGTTTGACAGAGGATTTATGGTCGGGGTACTTAACAATGACTTACAAATGCTTTCGTCGCAAATTGGTCACGGACTGGAAAGTACGGGGACGGAACGGACGTAAGGAAGGGAACCCTCAATATGTTAATAAGCAGTGCGCTAAAAAAATCATTGCCCAATTTTTGCAAATAAAAACGCGGTACTCGGTGAATATGGATTGATACGCATTATATATGGCACGATCACTTCACCATACAAATAATTCCCCGCTGAGGGATCACGTGATCTGATTCCTGTATCTTGTCTACGACCGTTGGTCACTGAAAATCACCTCGCTGGCTGGGGGTGAGGGGTGGGGACGGGGCCCGTCCCTGTACGAAATAAACTCGTGAATTTCTTGGGTTGTCAAATAAATTTTTTTGAATTCCTGAGTTCCTCATATCCTTAACGGCGTCACGTACTGGGACAACTAAGCCGCCCACACCCTGCCAGCGGGGATGCAACCCCGGATCGAACCCAACCCAACCAAGCCAATCCAGAAATATGACACCATTACAATAATGTAAAAACCTGAAGGTTTCTGCGACATTTGCAATAGGGCACGTAACAATTAGTGTTCCTTTTCTTTATTCGCGCCAAACACGAGGGGGACTGCAGACAAGATGGTCGTCTAGCTACGTAATTTCACTATTCTACCGGCGGCCAAACATCACAACCCCAAAACCACTCGCCCACCCACTCACCCACCATCCACCCAACCCACCCTTCCCAACCAACCAATATACACCCTTGCTGGCCGGGAGGGGGGACTGTCCCTGTACCGATAAAACTCGTGAAGTCTTTGGGTTGTCAAATGAACTTTTTGAATCTGATTCCTCACCATCCTTAACGTCACGTACAGGGAATTAAAATGCCCCGTAAAAGGGAATTACACCTAAACAGTACCCACCTCGGCTGGCTATTGGGGGGGGGGGGGGGGGGGGGGGGGGGGGGGCTACTCCTGGTACTAAAAACTCGTGAGTTGTTGGTTGTCAAATGAACTTTTTGAATCCTGATTCCTCACATCCTTAAACGTCACGTACAGGGACAACTAAAACGCCCCCACACCCTGCCAGCTGGGGATGCACCCCCGGATGAACCCACCTTAACACCGGCCAAACTTAGGTTAGGAAACAAAACACCCCACCCCCCCCCACACACCCCACCCCCATACCCCCACCAATTTTTCATTCAATGTTAGATAGGACGTCAACCAACTATACACTTAGCTGGCCGGGAGGGGGGCTTCGTCCATGGTACGAAAACTCGTGAAGTATTGGGCTGTCAAATGAAACTTTTTGGAATTCCTGATTCCGGCACATCCTTAAACGGTCACGTACAGGGATAAATGCCCCGTAAATGGGGAATACACCGTAAATGTTTTACACCTCGCTTGGCTGGAGGGGGGCTCGTCTCTGTACTAAAATCTCGTGAGTTGTTTGGGTTGTCAAACTGAATCACTTTTGAATCCTGATTCCTCACATTTCCTTAACGTCATGTACAGGGAAAACAATAAACGCCCAACCCCTGCCAGCGGGGATGCACCCGGATGAACCCACCTTAACCCGGCCAAATCTAGGGTAGGGACAACACCGCCCCCCTCTCACCAGCAATTCACCCACCCCCCCACCCCAACCCCAACCCACCCACCCATCAAATCAAAAGCTACACCTCCAACCATGCACGTAGGATGACAAGCCCCCCCATGAAAGTGGGGGGTGGGGGGGGGGGGGCACCGACCCGCATTGGGCTGGTGGTCCCTCCCTTCACACACTGGACAGCGCGACGATGGGCCAATGTCGGGGAGGGATTCCAGAGTGCGGGCCCCGCTATGTGGGACCTTAGGGTACGGTACGTGAACAAAAAACCAAAAACCCCTTAAACTATCTAGAACAAGCCCACAAATCGGGGCCCCAAACTAGATAAATTAAATTTTGTACAGCATGCCACGTATTTAAACAAACTTGTCGTGTATATATATAGGCATGTTAGACTATAACAACTAAAAAACGATTTAACCCGCCGCCGTAAAACCGAACAATTAAGCAGATAATCGAGTAACTATACCTTTAATTAGCCAAGGATCCAACAAAACCGTGGGAGGGGTAGTTCCGCAGAGAACAAATTAATAACACGGGCGGACCCGCCCCACGGGTGCCGGGCCCCAATGGCCCCGCGCCATTAAACAACAACTATTGAATCGAAGAATCCTCAAAAAATAGAATAATTTCCGCAAAAAACACTTTATTACCAATTGGAAGGAATCCTCAAAACAAAAAAAAATAACACAAATAAGAACTCATCAAACACGAGTGTAGCTAGGTAGCAATGAGATAAAACTAACATCCATGCCTAAAAACCATGAAAAGGGAAATGTTGCCACAAAAACAATTAGCACAACCAGGCATTACGTACAGGTATTCTCATAGTTATTGGTAGTTGATTAGACGTAGGGCTAAATTAAAGCCATGACACAATGGCGTCCTTCAGGCGCGGGGTTGGTCGCCCGCGCACGAGACAAAGGGCCCCCCCCCCACTAGCCTAGGACTATGAGCACTCGGACGTCTTTAACTCGACAGGCATATGGCTGAACCAGCCAAACTAACACTCACCAAAAAACAAAAAAATTTAAGCAAAAAAAACCACCCACCGTACTAAAACACTAGATAGGTAGATGAGCGGCACTAGATTAGGCAGATTAGGGCGCAACAAGTATGATAGTCATGAAACAAAAAAGGGTAATTACAGAAGACAAACCACCGTCCAAACCAAAAAATCAAGACAAAAGACGACCGATGGCCCATATCCCGGCCCCAAGACGTGCAGAGGAAGCCGGGACCACAACACAAAGACAATATTAAAAAAAAAAAATTAAAAAAAAAAAAAAGGAATAAATTACCCATGCATCAAGTTGTCTCTTCCCCATGGGATATGTGACCCAATCTAAAGTGCACATAGCAAATTCCCCTGGCCCGCGGTCCCCCGGATGAAATAAAAGGAAATAAATACAAACATTTCCAACTATTTTCCCGGCTGGCCCCAAAAAAATACAATGCCAAACCAAAAAAACAAAGGACCCACATTACCACCCATGCTTCCCCCATTTGGTAGTGTACAACTCTCTAATTTCCAGATTTTCATTAATAAAAGTTAAAATGTACATTCAATGTCCATACGTTCAATATGAAGGTTTTTTAACAAGCGGTGATTATTGTGCAAATTTATGTGTATACTAAATACGTCATTGGTATGCACCAAGCACGATAAAATGAAACAAAACATTGGACTTTTTTTATTTTTTTTTTTTACAAAGGGCAAATCCAGACCCCCTCACAAAAAACAAAAAGCCATGGCGCTCTGCGGGGGGCCACGCGGCCCTAGGGCGGGGGGACTTACCTTGCCCCCCCGGGATTCAGTCCACCCCGCCTGGTTGTGCCCCTATGCTGAGGTGGAACATGGTTTTGCGTGCTTCCTCTTTGGGCATTGCTCTGTTGTTGTGACGGCTCGGAGCGGGGATAACAGGCTCGGGTAGGACTTTCTTTTGGTATCTGGGGGTCCACGGGTCTCTACTAGCGGATATGGGACCGGGAGACCAACCCGCTCGTCACACCGCCACGGCGAGCTATGGACGACAACCGCAACAATGCCGACGACGCGGCCCACCCCTTCCCGAGTTCCATTTCTTGCCTCAGTATCAAATTTCATTACACACACAAACACAGACCCAGCCTCAAATGCAAAATACCCCACATAAGGGCCACCGGCGGGGCTTCCAACGCCAAATAAGATCCATTTAAAAAAACCTCGTACCCAGACAAATGTTGAGGCAGACAGCATTATTTTTCAACTAATAAGGCCTGGCTATCCACATAGCCAAACAATAGGGTCCCTTAGCAGGCCCACCCCACCCCCCAAGTTAGGATTATCAATACGTTTTTTTATTCAGCCTCCTTTTGCAGACGGCATACAGTGTTCCAGCGAGTCCGTGCGGCCGTAAAACATAATGCAATCAGTCAGTCAGACTGAAAAACCAGCTGGCTCAGTGGTTTATTAACCCGCCTTTCACCCAAGTAATTGGAATGTATTTTTGAATTGTTTTATTGTGCAACCAAATCCAGCCGTCCACAAACTGATGTTAATGACGAGTCTCCATTTATAGAAATGGGATGTGAAACAAAAATATAAAAAAAAAATGCATGTAGTTGCAAAAGTGCAGATCCTGAATTGAGACGGCTTGCTATTGAAAGCCGGGCTCATCTAGATCTGGCCACTGTTTGCACAAACCCCGCTGTATAGCGGGTTTCAAATGGTTAATTACCTGAATGTGCCATGGGGCTGTAATCCCTTATTGTGCCACGGATGGGGCAGTATATTAAATTAGAGTGATATCTTGTTGGGTAAATTATTAAGAGTAATGAACTGAAAATGAAATTACCGATCAGGCGGCGGGATGCAGAAAAGAAATGCTTAAAGTAGGTGGGGGGGGGGGGGGAGGGGGTGGTCTGGGGTTCTTCCCCCAGGAAATTTTTAGATGCCAGATCGCCGCAAGATGCGATTTCTTTGACACCTAGGCCACGAAAAAAGTTCATCCAACTATTCGAGTAATTGTAGAGAAAACAGCAGATAGGAAAAATCCGTTATATTCAAATTTCCTACAATGATTTATGGGTGATAAAATAGAAACGACCCAGATCGTCATTATAGTCTTTCAACTAAAACCACCTTTACACAGGGCTATTTGATGGAAAAACACGTTCTTTTGATTTTTTTATGTATGTTTTCAAAAAGCTCTGGCTTGTACACAATGATTGATCAGGCGCTACACTGGCCAATCTTATGTAAATTGTCACTTTAGTACCACAGTGGACAACCCAAATATAAAACGGACAAATTTCTTACCTCTTTCATTCCGCTAGTACCTGACCATGGGCTGGTTCATGTGATTTCACATCAAGTGTTATTCATCAGTAGGCTAGGGCATATACAAGCGATGGAGGACGGCTCGTGTTGAGGAGACTCCATCTGCAATCCACACAGTTTACTAGCTATAGCATATATGAGACGAGCCATGGCGATTTTGCACTCCTTCGGATATCTGCGTAATTTCATGAAATACGAAAAATTTTACGATATTTTCCGTAAATGGCATTCAAAAGTTGACATCTCTTACAAATATTGATAAATGTGTTTGCGCAAACAATTAGTTTTCTTAAGAATTTAGACGAGTTTGTTTTTCAATACTCTGAAACAACATGCAATTCAAGAAATCCACCCTATTCTCTTAATGGGTATTCAGTAAATAGGAGTATTTTATTACCCCTATGGGGATATATTAAATCTTGACCACGTCACGTTGACGGGGATTTATTATAGGAGTTATGCTTGAATTTCTTAGGTTTTTCAGTCTTCTTGTTTTATTTTATGAGGTTTTAAAACCACGCATCCATGCCGTCTGATCTGGGTGTCAAACTGTTCGCCATTCCATCAAAGAACCAATGATTGTTTAAGGAAAGGGAATAACACATTCCCCCAAAACCGATAATTTGCATTTGCATTATATAGCTATTTATTAAAAGGACATATCGTGGCTTTACTTGACTTGTATTTATTATAATTCCACAGTATTTTTGGTTTTTAAATTTCATTATTTATGCGCTTCTCCACTCCGGTGTGGGGATTTTAGGCTGCCTCCATTAAAAATCATCCGTGATACGCAACCGCGCCTTGACGTAGTTGTAAAGCGTATCTGACCCCCGAGGTTTAACGGGGACTACACATTTGTGGCTGTGATTGGAGAAATAGGGTTTTGGGATTTGTAAGCAGTATAGCTCATGATCAAATATCACACTCTGTAGCCTGGTAACGATATATATTGCTTAGAACGTGTAGAAGCAGGACATGTGTTTCATTGATGGAAAGGTAAACAATCCAGATCCTGATCAGACTGTGCAAATTGTGCATACAATTATCAGACTGCTGCCTTTACAAAACTGATCCAGCTATATACTGATGACAGAGACAATATGCCAGGTTTAGTAAGATAGTGAACCATATTTCACATCAAAGAGTGTCATATACCAGACCCGTACGCAGGACTTAATTTAGGAGGGTGGGGGGGGGGGGGGGGGGGGGTTGGTTGTGCGTTATTGACGACGCAATGAGCTAAACATCTTGTTTTGCACATCGACGGACAGACCTCGGCAGATTAACCCTTTCACCCCTAAGTAACTGGAATGGATTTTGATAAGTTAACTTTGCAACCCAATCCAATCATCACAAAATGATTTTCAGACCAGTCCATTTATGAACATAGGGTGTTATTTGCTCTCAAATTTTCAAAATTACTTGCGAAAGGTGCAGATCCTGATGAGACGGCTCGTCATCTGGATCTACACTTTTTGCCAGTACCACTATATAGGCCTGTGGTGTCGAAAGGGATATGGGGGGGGGGGGGGGTGTACGCACCCGTCGCACCCCCTCTGCGTACGGGCCTGTATACTGCCATCTGAATTTCAAAGATATTGTAGTCCACTGGTTAGCCCCAGTGATGTTTCTGCTGGTCGTAAAACATATTTACATAGCATATGAGAAAACACCACTTGGTGTTGTGTCAAAATTATTAGATATTTCATTAGGTAGATCCTACTTCTGGGTTTGGCATCATTTAATTTTTACTTTAATTTCAGTTATATTCAGCAAATAAATAAAATTAGATCTGATTACGGGCTACATCATTCAATTGACATTGTATTGTACGGTATCGTATTGTAGACTTCGTATTTTGCTGGATGCAAACATGATCCTGTCTGTTTTGTAATGAAACAGTATAGGTATTTTTTTTTTTAGGTGGAAATCTCCCTAAAAATTGTTACTAAAATTTCAGTATGGTACATAAGAAAACACACCAGAGCATTAGACCATCCGTATGATTGTTTCAATTCGTGAGAAATGTACTATACTGCAGATTGTAATGATTGTTTGACCGGATGACTAACCGTGCATACGCTGATCAGACAGCACAGGGTATAGTCTGGGTCTACACTGATTGTAAGCACAATAAGCATGGCTTTTTTTTATCTTATATTAAGGGTAGGAATTGGCACGAGGACCTTCCAAACCCGGGCATTTAAGTCCAAAAAAAAAGACAGACCAATGACCGTTGGCCCGTTTGTTTCCTAATTTACTAATATCTGCCAGGTCCCGGGTGGTTTCGCCCTAAAACGTGTTCGCCCCCTATACTGGTTCGCCCTTATCCCGGTTCGCCCCCATCGGACCCGGGTGGTTTCGCCCCTAATTTTATATATAAAGAAGAAGACTGAACATTTTATTTGAAAACATGACAAATGATTAAATCTACTTAGATACAAAATATTATCCTGTCACGTTAGCCACGATTGCATATAACTTATATGAAATCGTGTTACCAGCTGGCACCACGTGGAGGTGTGACAGGTATGATGCACATGGAATAAGTATGACGTTTATTTTCATGTGTATCATATAAGCCAGCCAAAATAATGGCCCTGAAAAGGGCCGTTTAATACAAGAAAGATTTAATATAAAACATGTATAATGGAACAAACCTGCGGAGTATCTCAATACGGCGGTGCCGCGGTGGCCATTCTGACGGACGATAACATATATAATAAAACAAACCTGCGGAGTATCTCAATGCGGCGGTGCCGCGGTGGCCATTCTGACGGACGATAAAATATATAATGAGACAAACCTGCGGAGTAACTCGATGCGGCGGTGCGGACGGTGGCACGGTCTGACGGACGATACAATATAATAAAACAAACCTGCGGAGTATCTCATTGCGGCGGTGGCGAACTTATACATTTACCTGTAATACAAACCTGCTGAGTATCTCACTGCAACGGTGCGGCGGTGGCACGGTCTGACGGACGATACAGATGACTGCAACGGCGGAGGAAGGTAGCGGTGGAGATGTTGTTGTCCATGTAGTCGGTCCACGCCTCCTGCAGCCTGGCGTCGAGTCGCACCGAACCTGTCCGCTCGTCCCTCTGGAGATCGCCCGCCACCACGTTCGCGTTGACCAGTTCCGCCTCCTGTCGCAGTAGTGGCACGAGCCTGTAGATACCCAGTCCCGCCTGGCCTGCGCGGTGTTTCATCCGGTAGTGCCAGCCTGCAACAGTTAACATGAGTGCATAATGGATATTTCATTATTGATGATCGTCTAGAAGAATAAAAGAAATGTTAATAGTCAATATATCGGCATAACAGTCGTAATCGAATCCCGTTTATTAGTTACATGATATGTACCTTAAAAGTTCCGTCGATGAACCATCGCTTCGCCTGTCCAAGTAGCCCCAGCTGGAACTGCGTCGCGAACACGAGGTGGCGCTGTCCGTCTTCCTGGATGTCGGCGATCATGAACTCGTCCCCCTTGATGAAGTCGGTATTGAGCTGAAATAGTCAAGTATAATATAAAGTATCCCCCACCTGTCTATAATGAAAGTAATTAATAATATAATTACATCGATCCGTAGTGTATATAAATATATTGTAAATATCGAATTTTTTTTCATGTATATGTATGTATACTTAGATCTTACCTGAAAGTCCAGTGATGTCGGCTCCGTCGGTCGCATACGAGAACGAAACAGGTTGACTGCCCTCTTCACCAACGCAGTCTTCGGCTTCAGGAATCTGGCAGTGGGTGGCACGTCTGTCAGCTGGACCTCCTCGACGATGTCAGTGGCGGGCCGAAACAACTGCTCCTTCGAGATGGCCTTCGACTGTCGAACACAAGTAAGACATGCATGGTATTTCAATATTAACATACATTACTTATTATTTATTTATATAATATAATATATATATATATTTGACACTGAACAGGCTGCATGAGTGTGGATAGCTCACAATTACCTGGATATCAGGGGCGATAACTTTATAATTTTAATAATGATTGTATTACCGTGGCAGATACCAAGATCTTCAGTGGAAGTCGCATGTCGCCGGGATGGCAATGTTCCTGTCGGCCGCGAGCGAAGCTGTCACCGACCTGCCGAACAGTAGCATGACATCGAATCTTCTTAGACCGCACACTGCACGTCCAAGTAGTAGATGACTGTGACTTCATCTAAAACAAATTGTTTTTAATACTATGACGTTATTATTTTGTTTATTGATCGATTGATTGATACATTAGTCGATATATCAACGTTTAAATAGTTTGTTGATAATAACAAACATTTACAACCCGCAGTCTGATTGTGATTGACTACCATAAACACATTGATTGATTTATTGCAATTACCCAGGTTGATCGATTTGTTGCAATTACCTTCACACCATACGAGTACCCGTCGGAGGAAACGAGGATTCGGCCGCCACGCTTACTGCCCTTCTCGTGCAGCTCGTACCGTACGGTCCCGTCAGGTAGGATCGTGTCGTCGATGACGCCGTCGTCCACGATAGATCTACACTGACCAATACAGTGAAGAAAATAGGCCCAATTGGGCCAGCAACAAATGATCAATTGATTGATTATTGATGTTTATTGACTTATTATCCAACGATAAAAATGATTGATTGGTTATCTGATTGTCATTAGTTATTAATTTATACCTCTCAACTGGCTCTACCCTGTTGTCGTCGACGTTACGGTGACCTACGTCGAACGATCCGGCGAGATCGATCGAGACATCGTCGTCGTCGGGTAGCGTCGGGTCGATCACAGAGCCGGTGACAAACCAAACCCCGACGGCCAAGATTCGTCGTCGGGTGGCGCAGGGGGGTCGGCCGACATCTCCTCGATCACGTCGTCGTCGGGTAAGCGTCGGGTCGATCACAGAGCCGGTGACAAACCCCCCCCGACGGCCAGGATTCGTCGTCGGGTGGCGCAGGCATCATCGTCGACTCCAAGATGGGAAGAACCCTGTCGATCTGAAATTCATATACACATACTATTTCCTTACCTTGATTCAACTGCAACAAAAAGCATGTATAATGATGTAATTTATAACGAGAAATTATTATTATGCACAATCATGCCTAAATATTCATTAATTTCCTTTAATATATGTATTTATTTTCAATTAGTTTATATATTTTTTCATTTATGTTCATTCATGAATTACCTCAAACTCCACCAGGTCCTGTACAGTACGTTCTGAAGCGATGATAGTCTCGTACTGAAAAAAAATACAGATTTAGAGGTACATGCAGAGTACATACGGAATAACATTCCGCATATACTCTGAAATGTGTCAACTTTGAAACAATTTACGGACAAATAGCACTGTGGCATATAATATTATTGTATTTATGTGTGAAACAAAGGTCGTCTTTGATTTGATTTGACTGTTTGATTTTATATATACACGTACCTCGTCAAATTGTGGTGGTGGTTGACGCGATAGCTCCAAGACGGGAGGATCCTCGTATTCTGTGTTCATCTGTGAATAATAAAAAAAACATACAATTAACACATTCCATTCCCCCCCCCCCCCCCAAAGGAACTCATTCATTTACAATTGTTGTAATATCACAATGAAGTAGTATTAATAACAATCTCAACAATTGACAGTTATTATTAATGTAAAGTGCTTACCTCATCACGAACAGACAAACTGTCCAAGAAGGTCGATGCCTCCAATGTCGAATCGACGCCATACAGGATGGTAGACGGCTCGTCGGGTTCCTGTATCAACAATCAAAGTAATGATAATATGCCCTACTAATTTCTTGTTACAATGTTTTTGGATGTGCGTTATTGATTTATTTGATGAACAATTACCAGACGATCAATACGTTTCAGTTTTAACTTAATCGATTGACATACTGAATGACCTCCATTGAATATTTACAGATCATCGATATGTTGACTTTCAATGGTACCTTTCGAGTTGTGCTCCGGCATCGGACACAAGTGTACGGGATGTGTTGTTTATCCCTGATGGCCATCCGATACGTCTGGAGAAGGATTCCTGCAACAAAAACACATCAAATATAATTCCTGCAACAAATATACATTTAAAACTTCATAAATGGTTATGGAATGGACAAAATTGATTTGAATTGTACTCTGAACATTGTGTCAACTTTCAACGTCATACACAGAAAATTCAACATTCACAATATTTTTTATAATGAAACTGCAAATTTAACAACATTTAAAATATGTTTCCATAATCAAATTCCAATGTTGACAAAATTTCAGAGTAGATGCGGAATTGAATTGTACTCTGAACATTGTGTCAACTTTCAACGTCATACACAGAAAATTGAACCTTTACAATATTTGTCATAATATGACTGCAAATTTTACAACATTTACCACATTTTTTCTCAATAAAATTCTTTGCAACCCCTCGGAAAATTGTGTCAACTTTGAACGTCATCCACGGAAAATATTCTAAACGCTGTACCCACCCATATACTTACCTGTCCCACATGTGCGATGAGTCAACTCTTGGCAATTATTGTCATACGTTATCGACCACAAGAAAGGTAGTTGACCAGCATAGCATCTCATTTATTCCAATAATTATCGCTTCATCAAATCAATTTCCCAAAACAATCCGGTATTTATCGAGCCATATACTTTGGGAAGACCTTGTATACCACATTGATTCTTTTTTTGTGCGGGAAGTGTGACTATATTAATCATGATCATGTTCAACAAAACTGGTCTCAGAGGAAATATACAGCGTTTTCCCAAGAACACGCTTATCTACACACTTCCTGTCACTTAAGATAATCCGTGCTAACACAGCTTAATTGGTGCGGCGATCGTCTTTCATACAATACTGAAGCCACAGATATTTATGGCGGTGACATGCCAAACTGTACTTTGTAGATGATTAGCGCCGTTATGGTAATATGCACTTACCGATGTGTTGACCAGCGTACACCATTGTCAATACAGCAACAACTATCGGACCATGGTAGCTCCTGCTCTAAATAGTATCACATAACAGCAACTGGTTCAGTAACTGTGTCGACCATAACAATTTTAATGATATGGCATAGCTAATACAATACATTACATTTTTTTGGGGATGTGGGCGGGATTCAATATAATAGAACAACTAAAATGAGGGATTCAATAAGTCAACAATTCCATGCATACACACGCAGCTAATTAATAACAATTCGTTAACTTTTTCAATACACGCACACATTTTTTTAACGCAGGGGTACGTTAAAACACCGCTAAGTCATCTCATATATATTTATGAGACGTACTGCGACGTCTAAAATACCCGCACGCTGTTATTTATTAACTCAAAATATTATAAATTTATTATTATAAAGTTTTCTTCTCTATTATAATCTTCGAAAAATCTTCTCTGTGTCTTGACTTTGGTCCCGGGTTCGGTGTCTATGACTGGTTTAACGATCCTTCTAATCTGAAAATAAAATTTCAAGTATCAATTATTCAGATATACCATCATACTATATATTCCCACATTATACTACCATACACTACCATACACTATCGCATTTACGACTAGGGCGAAACCACTCAGGGCGAAACCACCTGGGGCGAACACGTATTAGGGGCGAAACCACCCGACACCATCTGCCATACAGTCGAAATATGTGCATTAAATGAAGGAGGTAATGAGGCGGTTAATTTAACCTAGCTAGTTCATTCTCCTATCGCACGAAGCCGGTATGTAAGACCGTGAAAAAGGCTGAGTGTGAGTGCATGTGATATATGGAGACTCGGCCGTTACAGTGGTATCCTATATGATGATGATATTTAACGGTTGGTCATATCGGACAGGGTATGATCGATACCGGGGTACGCAATATGATGCAATAAGTTTTCGGGCCCAGCTGCTGTCGTTTCTCGGCTTATCATTATATACGAGTTGCTAGTATTCGAGTTCAGGTGTGGCGTTTATATGTTGTTATTTGGTTAGACGACAATGTGTTTCACATATTCTGAAGACGACAGAAAAAGAGAAGATAATACACGGCGGTATAGTAACTGCCTATATATTAATCAGTGAGTGGCGTGTGTGTGCAAGTATCAGGCAAACAGTCGTTCTGCCAGTTTATAGTTTCGTGAAATTGATAAGGAAATGGTCACGTACCATACCGCCGGTCATGGTCCGAAATTTTAAAGTTTGATTTCAGACGATGCAGATTACAGCCAATCATTTTTAATCAGAGTAATGCGGGCGGCCAATTCCGGTCTAAACTACATTACTCCGTGATATGAATGGTGGGGAAACCGGAGTACCCGGGGATAACCACCTCCTCCGGCAAGTAATGACAACTTCACATACGTCGGTGTAGAGGTGAAGAGCTGTGATCGAACAGCTACCGGGGATCAAATAAGCATGGCTTACTTAGATTAACTATAATGGTAGACATGTAACACGCGTCTGGATAAAGGTGTGAACAACAATTAAGTGTATAAAGGTGTGAACGACAAGTGTTGACTTGTGGACAAGATATAGGGTAGCCAGTATATGGATTCGAATATCAGAGTAGAATCTGACAATACCGGGTAGCCAGTATATATTTTACAATATCAATGTAGATCCTGAGCATACGGTGTATACGTAGCCAATATATGTTTTAAGCACTCCGGATTAAATCACGCGTCAATATATGAAATACACATATTGTTAAGATCCATGGGATAACCTGCCCCGTTGTTTGATTACTACATTAAGTATTACTGACAGTATGGATCCTGCTCAAATATATGTGTTACAATATCAAAGTAGATACAGAACAAATATCAAAGTAGATCGTGAACAAACAGGGTAGCCATTATATATGTTTAACAATATCATTGTAGATCCTGATCAGACCGGGTATATGTGTTACAGCGTATAAATGTACAACATGTGCCCGTCTTGTATAGACCAGCATAGCTGTGTACATCCACAGCATGTGCCGGTCTCGTACAGACCAGCATAGCTCCGTACAACGTATACATATACAGTATATGTCATCTAGTATAGACCAGCATAGCTCTGTACAACGTATAGATGTACAGCATGTATCTATCTCGTACAGACCAACATCTATCTGTACAATGTATACATCAACAGCATGTAGGATGATATGTCTGACAGTTTTTGTAAGGTTGAGATCGGTGTCACTAAATGGCGTAATGGTAGAATTTTGGGATAATGGGTAGAATGGTACGTAATGGTGGATAATGGGGGATAATGGTGAATAATGGGGGATAATGGTGGATAATAGTCGTGTAATAGTGGATTATGATACTATATTATGGATACTGGTGATACTTGTATACCACGATTGATGCTGGTGGCGTTGTTGAACTTTCTGTTTGCATATTTAATGTTGAATAACAGTATTTATTTTATAATGTTATTTTTAATACTGGGAGCCAACATAATTATATTATCTTCCACATATGGATATAGCTGTCGCAACATATAAACTGGCGATTATGTATCGTCTTTAATACACAGATATAATCCAATCAAATTGATAACTCAACTGATAACTTAATTATGAATTTGGTATATAATGGCCATGTTATTCTTTATTTGTATATGCATACAGTAAATCTCGTATATACTGCATTATACATATTCTCAGAATTAAGATTTGATTGTGTTTAAACATATAAATTATTGTTACATTTCGTACGTGTACGGACTTGTATTACATTAACATAACACAGGATAATTGCAAAGGGTCGCTCTAGGAAAGCACGGTTTCCATGTGGGGGATGTAGGTGAAACTGCGAAACAGATTGTCTTCTTTGCGAGGTAAGCAGTAATAACTATGCAGTTACACACATATATATTTATATCATCAGTAAACCCTGCAATAATGTATATGTATGAGAATTCGAAACAGTTGATTTAAGGCAATACATAAAACTTAATAGTATAGGCGCGTATCAGATAGATAATGTGTTGATTTACCCATGTTCCACCCATTTCAGATATCTATGTGTATAATCCCGCCCCTGTGTGTCATAAATTAAAATCCACAGCCGTAGGTTGCATATCGATGTCGCGTGCCGTTATACATACTCGACAATTCAACTTACGCCATGTGATTTTGTACATTCGGCTCTACTCAGATTTTTCATGCCAAAAAAACACCATGTGTTCCGTAAATGATTCCGTAAATGATTAAGTCGACAAAAATAGTCACTGTACAGACGGAAAAATATAATTCCACAATAAATAAAACTACTACATATGCGTATCAGATGGATACTGTGTTGATTTTCCCATGTTCCGCCAATTTCAGGGTGTGTATATGTGTATAAACTTGCCCCTGGGTGTCACAATAGATGTTGTACTCCCCTGGGTGTCACAAATTGAAATCCACAGCCGTGTGTATATCGATAAATAAGGTGCTATAGAGCCAACACGAAACGAAAATAATTCAGAGCTTTATTAATAAACACCTCGATACTATTTTCATATTTTCACTATGAGGTGTACATAGACTGTCAACATGAACCTGTAAAATATTTCACTATTATGTCTGTCATCAATTGAACTCCACATTCGCCGCTTCCAGGATGCACTAGATCTTTATCGTAATGTTTCGGATACCGCACCTTTTTACCAACATCCACATAAAACACACCGAAATGTTTACTTAATTTGTTATTAACGTATCTCCTGACTCTGTTGAAACCCACGTAATCAGCACCTGTTCATTGTGGGAACGACCCTCTCTCAATGATACTGGCCAAATAAACACACTCAACGCCTGCGTCCTTAATTTATTGACGATTCTGACCAGGTCTTCGAATATCAGCGACGGATCTGCAAGTGGATCAATGTTGTTACCTCCAAGGTTGATGAATACACATCTGATCAGGGTCTTCACTGTTTGTGATATAATAAGCCAATGACACAGTCTTATCAGGGTCTTCACTGTTTGTCATATAATAAGCCAATGGCGCTGTCTGATCAGGGTCTTCACTGTTTGTCATATAATAAACCAATGGTGCTCTCTAATCAGGGTCTTCACTGTTTGTCATATAATAAACCAATGACACAGTCTAATCATGATCTTCACTGTTTGTCACATAATAAGCCAATTGCGCTGTCTGATCAGGGTTTTCACTGTTTGTCATATAATAAGCCAATGGCGCTGTCTGATCAGGGTATTCACTGTCTGTCATATAATAAGCCAATGTCACAGTCTAATTAGGGGATCTGTGGATACACTGATCGCAAGCATCATATGGTTCATAACACTTATCGTAATTGAGTTTCTTTTTCTCAGCCGGTGCCCTATTTATCAATCAGCGTTGAACGTTTTGCATATATATACAGATATCCGTCTGTGCATCTGACAACTAGTAACTTGTCACGAGAAAAGGAGGCTTATTGAGTTAGCGAACGGTGCAGCTTCAGATCAGTCTGACCACGGCCTACACTGTTTGCTATTACATTTCAGTAATATTCGCGTAGCTTCCAGCGACCATTTCAGTTCAGTGCGCTATCTGACAAAATGCTACACCCGTCAAAAACACAATTAGCCCCTTTTCTCGTGGCATGGCGCATAATGTGGGCCCTTATGTTGCATGCGCACGTCTGTATATTGTTGAGTCTGCTGAAACTCAGTTGAGTCTGCTGAGAAAAAATGTTGTTAACATTTGTTAATTCACCATTACGCCGGTGTGAAATTACGGACCTATTAAGCCCGTGTGGAATTAGCCATTACGCCGTCGACTAAAGCAATATAAGTTGTCCTATTTGGCGTATATGAACTACTTATGCATATATTGGGCTATTAATATACTGAATATACATTAATTTTATTTTAAATCTATCAGTATCCACCATAATAATCACCATTACGCCCCATTACGCCGTAGGGAAATTACGGACCCATTACGCCGGTGTGGAATTAGCCATTACGCCGTCGCGTAAAGAAATACAAGTTGTCATATCTGGCGTATATGAACTACTTATGCATATATTGTGTTATTAATATGCTGGATATACATTAATTTGCTTTTAAATCTACCATTATCCACCATTATCCACCACTATAATCACCATTACGCCCCATTCTCCCCATTCTCCCCATTACCCTCACCATTATCCCCAATACGCCATTTAGTGAGACCCGGTTGAGATGTAGCTATGATTTTTCTAATATATTGAATGCATGAATCATGTTTCATGTCAGATCTATGTGGCGTAAAATAGAGAAAAGTGTCATGAAGTAGGCCGACTTTTGCATGAGTTTGAATGCATTAATTGATATTACTAACAGGGTATAATATAGTCTGTTTCAGATTTTAAAGGTCTTGAGTCTCGGATGTGGATGCAATGAGAACAAAACAGTTGGTAAAAGTGTTTCCACAGTACATGTGTAACGGGTTTCTGAATATATGCATGGGTGACCTGAATAACCAAAGTAAAAAAAAAGAATCAGTGAAAAAATAACCGGCGTCACCTGTATCTTAATTAACGACGCCGTAAATGACGTCGAAAGACGCCAAACTTTCTACTGCGATTACAGCTTTATTAATTGAGATATTACACTTCTGTAAACGGATTCTGGTTCAGGGAGGCAATATTTATCGGTGTGCAAAATGCCAGCCGAATAGAACTTGGAAAGTTGCCAAAATTTCAACGACGTCCGATCCAGCTGAAATTTGGCATCCCGATAGGATTTCGGTCCCTGAACACGACAGGACATCACTAGAAAAATCAAAATGGAACGTAAATATGCTATACACTACATGTATGCGCGAAGCATATTATCCCTAATATAAACTTGATGTATTCGCGTAAATATCACTTAATTACACATGTTAATTAATTACTTACCCATAGATATTTAATTCGCGTTTAGAAACATGGACAGTGTATACTTATACGTAAGGAATAGTGAACCAGGAATAAGAGATACAGAACACGATGTGTTGTATTAGTTTTCTTTTTTATTATAATCTGAGTGATAGTACGGAAACCCAGATATGACAGTGCCATGCCATTGGAACTATCATATCTAACCAATTTGACTTGCGTACACTATCATGCAGTATGGGTCTCAAGTGTTTCAAGCAAATGGCATAGCATGTACATTTGTTTTGTATGTGTGGGATTGAATGTATGAGGTACGAATGCGCGTGGCCACGCAGTGTGATTTGCTATGTACATTTTTAGTGTGCGGATTTGTCATTCAATGGATACACTGGAACTGAGATGCTACATGATTGCTAATTCACAGAAACAGACAGAAACAATTATTTCATGTTGAGTGAAGTATTAGTGCAGATATGCAAATGGTAAGATGCATGTCTGATATTTGATACAGGGGACGCTGTGTGACTCCCCATCCCAGCTTCGTGCCCCCTCCCACCCCTGATGTGTGATTCCCGACGCCTGCTTCGTGCACCCTTGCTGTGTGCTCCCCACCCCTGCTTCGTGCCCACATGTTGTGTGAATCCCACCCTCGCTTTAATGTCCCCTCCCATCCCTGCTGTGTGATCCCCATCCCTGCTTTGTGCCCACCTGCTGTGTGACTCTCCACCATAGCCTCGCGCCCCCTCTCATCATTGATGTATGATCCCCACCCCTGTTTCGAGCCCACCTGCTGTGTGATCCACGCCCTCGCCGGGTGTCCTCTCCCATCCCTGCTGTGTGATCCCCACCCCTACTTCGTGCCCTCCTGCTGTGTGACTCCCCACCCTAGCATCGTGTCCCCTCCTACCCCAGTTGTGTGACTCCCGACCCCTGCGCTTCGTGCCCCTGCTGCTGTGTGATTCCCCGCCCAGCTTCGTGATTCCCGCTGTGTGACTCCCCCACCCATCATTAGTCCCCACCCAGCTTCGTGAATCCCGCTTTGTGACTCCCCCACCCAGCATTATTTCCCACCCAAGCTTCGTGATTCTAGATATGCATATGGAATGTGGTAGGCTGATAAGGCGAACAAAAACAAAACGACCGATTTATACAGGTAATATATTTGTTTCAGCATCAATGGGTGTACCAATGAACGAGTGTGGTATGTACGTGTTTTTTTGTTTGACTATATGCAACCACATATATTATTATTCCGATTTGGGGAAACTGATCACGTCCACAATAATGAGCAACGGACAGTTGGCTAAATGAGACGTGGTTACATACTGGTACCAGTGGTGTTGTGTGCTGTATTGTTGCTAAATGATGTTTCAGTAATTGCTTGAATGTATGCTGAGAGCCGATTTGACATTCATAGTATTCGAGTGTTAATTGTAATGTATGTCGGTATATGGTTATGACGAAATATATTATCAACTGTTGAATGGTTGCAAATGTGCAATAGGAGTGGCGTGCGTGTGCGTATCTTGTTAGGTTGGATTGTTATTTATTGGAGGTACCTAAATGTATATATATTAACTAGGGACGGACGTTGGCAACGGATGGTGATAGTTGTATGACAGGTAGAAAATGCGCGAGGAAATGTATATAGTGAAATTATATGCCAGACATGGACATTTTTAAATTGAATGCGGATAACCCGTCCGACCCTATTTTTTCCCGCCGACCCTAACTTTTTTTCGTCATATCGGTAATGTTTTTTTATAAAAACAGTATATTTTCACTAACCCATAGTGGGTTAACATAATTATCCAGTACAAAAAGTGTGTCGTGAACGGAAACAAAATCGAGAAAAAAAAACCTACCTACCCTATTTTTTTTACAGGTGTTAGCGGAAACAAACCTTTTTTTGGTTTGGCCTAAGACGTGTACACTCGTTTCACGCTATGTTATTCCTCAGTAGAATCAGAGATATAAATAGCCGTATATGTAGGGTTTTGAATGTCTCTGGTAGAATTAAAGTCATAAGCTGAAGCTAGACAATGTGATGACCATTGTGAAGTTTCGAGTATTCTTACAATGTAAGATTGTTTTTGATCTTGTTTAGTCAAACAAGATACATATATTGTGTTGCAAGCATACTGACAAAATGGTCCGAATGCTCATAAGCTGATAAGAATGTTAGGCGTAAAGGAATACATTTGACATGTGTGAAATACCATCAAAATATTGATTGTACAGAATGACGATTGTTAGTATTGAGGTTGCACCCTATTTGGTAGTGATCCGTTATGTTTTGGGGTGACCGACATATAGAGAATAGTAGGTTAGTGCCGTGAATGGGAAAAATATCTGACAAGGCTTAGGAAACGGGATGGGCGAGGCTCTGCCGAGCCGCGCCAGATATTTTTCCCACTCACGGCACTAACCTACTATTCTATTTATCCCGTTAACACCTACAAATGGCTAAAAAATGCAAAAAAGTAACCCCAGTCACCGCATGTATTCATACGCGGTGATTAGGTCGTATTGACAGGATATCAAAAACGTTTCACGGCACCGTGTTTCACGGCACATACTCACTGTGTTGACGGGATAAATAAAATATGCTGTGCACATTGTCATCAGTTTCCAATGAGTGGCAGCATTATGTTATGACGTGGACTGGGTTCTTAATTGTCACATATAACTATTGTCTATCAAATATATCTAGTAAGATAATGAAATATGTGATGTTTGAAAATAAGTCCTTTGACGATACCCAGAATTTGCTTTCGGGTTTAAAGGTACATGCCCACGTGCCAGGTTATAATATAGGGAGGCATATTTTTTCGTCCATACATCAGTTAAACATTGTTCGGGCAAAATAAACAGTCATGAACCATTTCCGGACGATATAAAAGGCATTTTTATACTTCGTATATCAAACCTGAATTATCACACTGATATCAGGGGCGATAACCGTGTTTCCTTAAAATGTTAACTTACATTACTGTTTCTTCTCTGTAATTATTTTTCAGGTGATTCATTTAATTAGTACATTTGCATATGAAAATAGCCTGATACCACCGCACGTTATTATCAGTAAAATAAATGTTACTAAATGATTATATCTGTATAGCGGGCACTCGTAATTTTTAGAACTGGTGGAATAGTAACACAATTATACACTTATTTATATCAATTCCTATAAAGAACATTTTGTGCCTACTGCGTGGGCATGTACCTTTAATAAAAAGTCCCAGGTAAAATGTAATTAGCCAATGACTCTTAATTGTTTTAACTCTATGTTTTAACTCATCAGATGTATATCAGACATGCTGCAATTATTCATATATAAGATTGTACTCGTATGAACAAGAGAACAGTGCGGGAGTATTGAACAATGGTCTGTGTTCATAGAGTGATCGATAATCTCCCTTCCATTTAATAATTCCAATTGCGCACACGAGTCAAACCGTTTCCGGATACCTTCGGTTTTTGTCATCCGCAAAAAAACAGACATGGCTGCTGAAGAATTGCAGAAAGCGGTTGATATAAAAAAGACTAATAAATCTGCTGCAGTAGACATTCTTAGGAGTATTGGTAATCTCATCTAGACGCCCTGTATTGTGACATATAATATTTAACGTATATTTATCCGGAGTTCACACATTCCCCAATTCCTTGTATTAATTTTTAGCTGTGTCATAAAAATATGGTCATTACCCCACCCACTGTGAATAGCGCGATTAGCAAAATGATCAACAACAACAACAAGAATAGCAATAATATCTCGATTTCTCATATTCTGGAAGTCGGCGTCACTTATCACTAATCACTTGACCCAATATGTTTGGGGGTTAATCAATACTTTTCGCTCTACATAATGTTTATGCCAGAATATTTCGCACTTACAACTACGAAAATACTAAATGGTGATAAGAATATTTTTAATGACAATTTAACATTATAAATCTTCATTTAAATTTTATTTAGTTCCGGGCTCCAGATAAGGAATTTGACATTGGGTACTGTTACTCCATACTTTTGAAATCAATTGGGTATTCTCAATTTTCAATTGGGTATTTTAAAAACGTTACCCCATCAATTTTTTTCAATTGGGTATTTCCATATTTTGATTACAAAAACCGATTCGGAAACAAATCATACTAATTTATATATTAATGGTACTGTTTTGTTGTTCATATAATTAATTGAAGCAGTGTTATACTTACATGTGTATGGTAACACTGCTTCACTTACTTATAAGAATACCAACATGATTAGTTCAAGTTTTCAATGATTCCAAGTACATATAAGGAACTGTTACTAGAGTAATTGGGCTTATGGCATTTGTGACCAGTGTAGTTCCGGATCTGCTAGCACACTTATAGTTATAAGTGATGTAACAAGCAGTATCATGTATTCAAAAAATCATGCGAGATGTTTCATTATCTGAATGCCAAATAGTGCAGATTGATCTTTGCAACACGTGATCCATTTTTGTTTGGCTGACCACGTTTGACAGCAATTCATCAATAATGTCAATCACGATTTAGTTGGGGTCTCCACACACCGAGCTCAACAAAATGACTGTATGATGCCTTGTGCAATGGATTGAGATTCCACCTTTGCATCGGTCGTAAAATAAATCGAAATAAGGTTAACATTGGTGGTAGACTCTTGCAAATTTTTTCTTCCACGTTTGTGTGTTGTGGCCGCCAGTTTGTTGCGCCATGTGTCACCAATTTTCTACGAAACAAATCTGACCTGATCCGATTGTGTTATTTATATTGTCTATCGCTACTACGATTATATTAATTGGTGAAAATCGGGCACCGTTCAACTTGTCCTATTTTAACTTAGTTAATTCGACCGCCATTTTATTCAACGTGTGCGTTGGTCGAAATAGTAATAATGTTACCATATTTTCATTTATTACTCGTGATACTGTCCCACATGTATAATATAAACCTGACACATTCAAAATAATAAAATGTCTGCTGTGCCCGGCCCTCCCCCCAGGACCAATTCCACTGTACCATTTGTTTTATCCGTGCGGATAGTCGTTTACGAATGTCTACAGACGTTTTTCGTTGCATCTCCTTGAGTAGACTCTGGGTCGTCGAAACAAGCAGTTTCACATCGATTTGAATTTAAGAAAATAGACTAGTACTGAGCCTGGATCTCAGGTTCACAATAGTGTCGCATCGCCGTTTTTTTTCCACAATTATTGATTTGAAAATCAGTAATATTTTCCGTAAACGACGTGGATTGTGACAAAAAATTCAGAGGTACACTTTAAATGGGAATTCAATTCCGGCTCGCGTGAGCACTGAAGTTTGTGTTAACTTTCGCCATAATTGATAGGCACCGTCTTATCAGATTTTTTTTCTCAAAATCAATATGGGCAAAAACGGCCGTTGCGATAAGGGTGGAAATTCTAGATTTGGTATCATTAACTTGAACGGTACTCGAAAAAAATGCTGTGTGATGGGTTACTAGAGTTTCGTATCGAGTTGGACCCATTTTTTTCCCGCTGAGAGTTGTGAATCGCTCCCGCTAAATCCTGGAGTTCAAATCGAATACACCCAAAGACTGGTTTCCAGCTGTTATCGGTGAAATACAGCGAGACATTGTCCGCAGCTAGAGCTGGGACCAGACTTTGTAAACAATGAATGGCAGACCACACAGATCATCGGCGATGATTTTGTAGGATTGTATACATGAACGAATATAGCAGTACGCGACAAACTGAAAATACATTTGAGGAGTACGCTACAGGATAAAAAAGTATTGCGCACCAGACATTTTAATTGCTTTTTGGTACGCATTGTCTCTGATTTTAATTGGGTTTTTGCATTTTTTATTTGCGTACTTATCTGGACCTCTGTTAGTTGTTTGAAGCATTAAAAAATAATTAAATTATATAGGAAAACAGGTGCGCAAAATGGACGAAGATCGACTTCCAGAATTATCAACAATTGCAATATCGTAGTGATATTTGAATTTTTAGCCAATTTTTTTTGAAAAAAAATCCAGGCTATTGGATTGGCGAAAGCCGGGCGGGCGGCGGGCGGCGTCCACAATCAATGTTAAGTTTTCGTGTTTGAGTCCATTTCTTTGTTACTGTATCACCTAGGACCACCAAACTTTCACAACTTCATAATCAAAGGGTGCCCACCACATATCACTATCCAACATGTTACTTTTTTAGCCAGGTTTTTTTGAAAAAAAAATCCAGGCTATTGGATTGGCGAAAGCCGGGCGGGCGGCGGGCGGCGTCCACAATCAATGTTAAGTTTTCGTGTTTGAGTCCATTTCTTTGTTACTGTACCACCTAGGACCACCAAACTTTCACAACTTCATAATCAAAGGGTGCCCACCACATATCACTATCTAACATGTTACTTTTTAGCCAGGTTTTTTGAAAAAAAATCCAGGCTATTGGATTGGCGAAAGCCGGGCGGGCGGGCGGCGGGCGGCGTCCACAATCAATGTTAAGTTTTCGTGTTTGAGTCCATTTCTTTGTTACTGTACCACCTAGGACCACCAAACTTTCACAGCTTCATAATCAAGGGGTGCCCACCACATATTACTATCCAACATGTTACTTTTTTTTTAACTTGACCCATTTTTTCCGCGTAGTCGACTTAGCCATTTTCAATGTTAAGTTTTCGCGTTTACAATGTTAAGTTTTCGTGTTTAAGTCCATTTCTTTCGTACTGTACCACCTAGGACCACCAAACTTTCACAGCTTCATAATCAAGGGGTACCCACCACATATCACTATCCAACATGTTACTTTTTTTTTTAACTTCACCCATTTTTTCCGCGCAGTCGACTTAGCCATTTTCAATGTTAAGTTTTCGCGTTTACAATGTTACGTTTTCGTGTTTAAGTCCATTTCTTTGGTACTGTACCACCTAGGACCACCAAACTTTCACAGCTTCATAACCAAGGGGTGCCTACCACATACAACTATCCAACATGTGACCATTTTTTTACCTTCACCTATTATTTCTACGTAATTGACTTAGCCATTTTCAACGTTAACTTTTTAACGTACGTCTGTTTAGAGTTTTTTGGTTAAAACTTTTTCGTTATACTATATCTCTGCAACTGCTTCGCCCATTACCTTGAAACTTCACATGGGTGTTTATCATCATCCATATTTTCATTCTAACCCCCAACCGTGCGGCCCCTGTGCCCAATGTCAAGGTCAAATTACTTTGAATTTTTTTTGTTAAAGTTTTTTCGTGTACTATATCTCTGCAACTGCTTCATCCAATACCTTGATACTTCACATGGGTGTTTATCATCATTGTCGCACCTGCTTGCGGAAAGCGCGATCTGTGCCCAATGTCAATGGTCAAATTACTTTGAATTTTTTTGTTAAGGTTTTTCGTGTACTATATCTCTGCAAACTGCTTCACCCAATACCTTGATACTTCACAGGTGTTTATCATTCATTGTTGCACCTGCTTGCGGAAAGGCGCGATCCTGTGCCCAATGTCAAGGTCAAATTACTTTGAATTTTTTTGTTAAAGTTTTTTCGTGTACTATATCTCTGCAACTGCTTCACCAAATACCTTGATACTTCACATGGGTGTTTATCATCATTGTCGCACCTGCTTGCGGAAAGCGCGATCCTGTGCCCAATGTCAAGGTCAAATTACTTTGAATTTTTTTTGTTAAAGTTTTTTCGTGTACTATATCTCTGCAACTGCTTCACCCAATACCTTGATACTTCACATGGGTGCTTATCATCATTGTCGCACCTGCTTGCGGAAAGCGCGATCCTGTGCCCAATGTCAAGGTCAAATTACTTTGAATTTTTTTGTTAAAGTTTTTTCGTGTACTATATCTCTGCAACTGCTTACACCCAATACCTTGATACTTCACATGGGTTGTTTATCATCATTGTCGCACCTGCTGCGGAAAGCGCGATCCTGTGCCCAATGTCAAGGTCAAATTACTTTGAATTTTTTTGTTAAAGTTTTTTCGTGTACTATATCTCTGCAACTGCTTCACCCAATACCTTGATACTTCACATGGGTGTTTATCATCATTGTTGCACCTGCTTGCGGAAAGCGCGATCCTGTGCCCAATGTCAAGGTCAAATTACTTTGAATTTTTTTGTTAAAGTTTTCCGTGTACTATATCTCTGCAACTGCTTCACCCAATACCTTGATACTTCACATGGGTGTTTATCATCATTGTCGCACCTGCTTGCGGAAAGCGCGATCCTGTGCCCTATGTCAAGTTCAAATTACTTTGAATTTTTTTGTTAAAGTTTTTTCGTGTACTATATCTCCGTAACTGCTTCACCCAATACCTTGATACTTCACATGGGTGTTTATCATCATTGTCACACCTGCTTGCGGAAAGCGCGATATCGTCAGCATTTTGGCATACGTCCGTCCGTTCGTCCGTGTGTCCGGTTAAAGTTTTTTGGTTAAAGTTTTTCCATCTACTATATCTATTTTGTTAGTGTCCATGCCTCGCCCAAAACGCGACATGCAGGCCACGGCCATCTAGTCTACAAAAGTGGGTATAATTATGTTATCCAAGTGTCTATGCTTGGAAAAACCTGGCCTTCGTGGCTTTGCCTCGTTTCTTGTTTTTTAACTTGACCCATTTATTTTTTCCGCGTAGTCGACTTAGCCATTTTCAATGTTAAGTTTTCGTGTTTGAGTCCATTTCTTTGTTACTGTACCACCTAGGACCACCAAACTTTCACAGCTTCATAATCAAAGGGTGCCCACCACATATTACTATCCAACATTTTACTTTTTTTTTAACTTGACCCATTTTTTCCGCGTAGTCGACTTAGCCATTTTCAATGTTAAGTTTTCGCGTTTACAATGTTAAGTTTTCGTGTTTGAGTCCATTTCTTTGGTACTGTACCACCTAGGACCACCAAACTTTCACCGCTTCATAATCAAGGGGTGCCCACCACATGTCACTATCCAACATGTTACTTTTTTTTAACTTGACCCATTTTTTCCGCGCAGTCGACTTAGCCATTTTCAATGTTAAGTTTTCGTGTTTGAGTCCATTTCTTTGTTACTGTACCACCTAGGACCACCAAACTTTCACAGCTTCATAATCAAAGGGTGCCCACCACATATTACTATCCAACATTTTACTTTTTTTTTAACTTGACCCATTTTTTCCGCGTAGTCGACTTAGCCATTTTCAATGTTAAGTTTTCGCGTTTACAATGTTAAGTTTTCGTGTTTAAGTCCATTTCTTTGGTACTGTACCACCTAGGACCACCAAACTTTCACCGCTTCATAATCAAGGGGTGCCCACCACATGTCACTATCCAACATGTTACTTTTTTTTTATTAACTTGACCCATTTTTTCCGCGCAGATCGACTTAGCCATTTTAACAATGTTAAGTTTTCGCGTTTACAATGTTAAGTTTTCGTGTTTAAGTCCATTTCTTTGGTACTGTACCACCTAGGACCACCAAACTTTCACAGCTTCATAATCAAGGGGTGCCCACCCACATATCACTATCCAACATGTTTACTATTTTTTTTAATTTCACCCATTTTTTCTGCGCAGTCGACTTAGCCATTTTCAATGTTAAGTTTTCGCGTTTACAATGTTAAGTTTTCGTGTTAAAGTCCATTTCTTTGGTACTGTACCACCTAGGACCACCAAACTTTCACAGCTTCATAATCAAGGGGTGCCCACCACATATCACTATCCAACATGTTACTTTTTTTTTAACTTGACCCATTTTTTCCGCGCAGTCGACTTTATGTTAAGTTTTCGCATTTACAATGTTAAGTTTTCGTGTTTAAGTCCATTTCTTTGGTACTGTACCACCTAGGACCACCAAACTTTCACAGCTTCATAACCCAGGGGTGCCTACCACATACAACTATCCAACATGTGACCATTTTTTTACCTTCACCTATTATTTCTACGTAATTGACTTACCCATTTTCAACGTTAACTTTTTAACGTATGTCTGGTTAAAGTTTTTTGGTTTTTTTTGGTTAAAACTTTTTCGTTGTACTATATCTCTGCAACTGCTTCGCCCATTACCTTGAAACTTCACATGGGTGTTTATCATCATCCATATTTTCATTCTAACCCCCAACCATGCGGCCCCTGTGCCCAATGTCAAGGTCAAATTACTTTGAATTTTTTTGTTAAAGTTTTTTCGTTTACTATATCTGTGCAACTGCTTCACCCATTACCTTGATACTTCACATGGGTGTTTATCATCATTGTCGCACCGCTTGCGGAAAGCACGATATCGTCGGCATTTTGGAATACGTCCGTCCTTCCGTCCGTGTCTGGTTAAAGTTTTTTCGTTAAAGTTTTTCCATCTACTATATCTATTTTTTTAGTGTCCATGCCTCGCAGGCGCGACATGCAGGCCACGGCCATCTAGTCTACAAAAAGTGGGTATAATTATGTTATCCAAGTGTCTATGCTTGGAAAAAACCTGGCCTTCGTGGCTTTGCCTCGTTTCTTGTTATGCACAGATGTAGGGGCCCGTTTCAACTTTGTACGACTAATAAGTTTGTAATTGTAAAATTGGAATTTAGAATAACATTTGCACTTATAGCCACTGTTGATAAATATTTAGTGGATGTGTTCACATGTAATTATGCGTACATGTAGGCGGAAAATGGTAATCAGTTATTACTGGTATTCGGTTATGTTTCCAATTGCAAGTAGTAGACGGCAACCTGGGGGCCGTTTCACTAAACTTTGTACGACTAAAATGTTCATAAGTGTAAAGTCTGTAAATTGCACATCAACACTGTTTCTTGTAAACAATTGTTGGATTTACATTTATTGAGCCTATGCTCAATAAATGTAAATCCATCAATTGCAATTTCTAGACGATCCTAAATTTGCGCTTACAAACATTTTAGTCGTAAGAAGTTTAGTGAAACGGGCCCCTGATATAGTCAGCCATATGGTAATCGACAGCACTCGGTTTTTGACTGGAGAAATGGGGCTTATGGGATTTGTGACCCTTGTTGATCCAGATCAAATAGCACACTCATGTAGCTTGATAACAATTTATACTCCTTGTTTTTTTATGGAATGGCAAACAATGCGGATCCTGATCAGGCTGCGGATGCACAGGGCGGACACTCAGTCTGTGCAAATTGACATAATCAGACATATGTTGCGATTATCATTAAGTGCCTATTTTGGCCATATGTGGAATAATGTGCTCTCTTATTGTATCCCGGACGAAAGTCGGGGATACTGACACCGAACTTTGTCCGCTTCCGCCGCAGGCATTGTCCGGAGCATAACTCAAATACTGTTTGAAATATTTTCATAAAACTTCACACATGCATAGTCCACGGCCCAAAGGTGTGTCGTGTGTAAGAATGATAACTCTTGCCTCACTAATATTTTAGTTATCTCTCTTTGTTTTTCCATGCATTGATTTCTTGTCCGGAGCATAATTTGAAATTCATTTGCTATGTTTTCATGAAACTTTCACACATGCATAGACAATGATCCAAAGGTGTGTCACACGAAAGAATGACAATGCTTGCCTCAATAATTTTCAAGTTATCTTGCTTTGTTTTTTCACACACTGCTTTCTTATCCGGAGCATAACTCAAATACCCTTTGGAATATTTTCATGAAAATTCACACATGTATAAACCACGACCCAAAGGTGTGTCTCACACAATAACGATGACTATTGCCGTACTAATATTTTTTTTATCTCTCTTTGTTTTTCATGCACTGATTTCTTGTTTATTTTTACTTTTTACATTATTATTCCTCACACCGTCCTTATTCACTTGTTCAGTTACAATTAAAAGTTGCTGTAGTCCATTGTATTTTAGTGACTAGTATTACCATGTCAGATTTTTCAATGTCTTGCATTTTCACAATTTTAGCGAAAATCACGCTTAGTTTTCACAAAGTTATATGTCCCAGGCCCCTTCACAATTTCTGGAAAGAAGGCACTAGTGCAGGGCTATGCCTTTAAAATATGAGAAGTTTTCACAATAAATGTGGAAAATTTTACTATTCAGGTCTATAAGAATTTTCTGTTTTATATAGTGAAAAACTTCTCCCTCGGCTCAAAATAGGGAGAAGTGCCACAATTTAGGGAGAGAAGTTCATCCAAATCGCCCTGTAAATTACTCACTGTGTGTGGATCGTGAATGTTGGGCGTGTTTACAGCGACTTGCAGAGCTCCAGATAAGCTGCGTATTTGCTTAAATACCCAATGAAAATTGCCTAAAACCCAATTGAAATCAGAAGTAGCGAGTATCAAAAAGCAATACAAATTTTGTGGTACCTTTATTATGCTGCAGAAAACAATAAACAGACCACACATACAGCATATTTTTCTTATTTTCCATGAAAACACATCTTGGTATTTCATTAGAATTGTCTCCAAGGAGACAATTCTAATGAAATACCAAGATATGTTTTCATTTCTAAGCAAACTATTCAATAATTGCTGTCTGTTGATGTGCAAACAGCAGTGTGATTTTATTTTACCCAATTAAAATTTCGAAATACCCAATTGCTTCAGAAATGATGGAGTGACAATACTCAATTACTAATTCCTTATATGGAGCCCTGGACTTGTATTTGCAGTGAAGCGGGATGCGGACACGAACAATGAAGAGGGGATGAAGGCCAAGGAGCTAGCTGTCCTGGAGCTGGGGTCCCTGCTGGCAGACACGAAGCAGGCCGAAGGTTAGTTCTGAGTATATGTACAGTACATAACTCTAATTCAGAGCTCCAGATAAGGTGCGTATTTTGGCGTATTTTATACACTTATTTTAGCAGAATACGTAGTTATTATAACAAATTTAGTCATGTGAAAATATGCATTGATTTTCAAATTGAGTAGTGAAAATACTGCAATAATGTTTTAAAATTTATTTTGTTGTGCTTCAAAAAGCAAACACTGTTTGCCTTTTGCACCTCAACTAGGCAAACGTCCAACTGTATTGCAGTACACTGCAGCTCCATTATAACGCGGTCGCTTATAGCGCGATCTCCATTATAACACGGGTCTCTCGTGGATCCCAAAAAAATTATTAAAATATTAAAATAATCGAGAATTTTTTTTAAAAAAATCGTCGGACATCGTAGTCATCGTGTAATTAGTTGATTCGTGATTTCTGCAAGATCCAGATCAGCCTGTACATATGTACAGTCTTGCCAGGATCAACCTTGTTCACCATACCACCAATGTAACGCCTGATCAGAAGCTACACTGGTCACAAATCCCATGAGCACCATTTCTCCAGTCACGTAAATGTACCGCTTATTGTCACCAAGTAATGTCAATGTATCCGTGTTAACACATAATTGTCGCTAATAAATGGTTGCGTGTACGATCGCCTTTCTTTTTCTTTACTCCCAGGTGTAATATTTAGCGTTCTATAAATAGACTGGTGTTTCAGCATTATCTGGGGTATGGGATCACATGGTCTATTGTTTACACTGCAGCCCACGGCAATCTCGCTTAAATCGTAAATTTCATTCATCAATATGACTTGCAGCGTAAACAATAGATCACGTGACCCCACATCCCGAGATTATGCACAGCTAATCGGACACGTGACCATAGGCATTATTTATTATCAATCACTCCGTTTAAGCGTCTGTTGATCGCGAGTAGTATAAATTGTAATAAGCGTCTGTCTATCGCAAGCACTATACAACGTAATAAGCATGATTTTATAAATAACTCATATGTTTAATACATTAGTACAAGTTTATATGTCATAGGCATTATTAATAATTACTTTAACTTCTGTTCAAATGACATGCTTTTATATGGGTCCGTTGCTAATGGAATTCCCGCAATAGTTGGTAACCGAAATGCGGATGATACCAGTAACCCGTGCAGTACCAGTACCCGTGCATGTCCCGAAATTTTATAACGCGGTCGGATTCGATCGCAATTTGAAATCTTGGACCCCGAACACCGCGTTATAATGGAGCTGCAGTGTATAAATAAGTGGATAGGTAATAATAGACTCAAATAAGTGAATGGTTAAATTTGTTTTATGTTTTGATCATTTGTTCCTATTTAATAATGAAGGAAATCAATAATCCATTTGTAAAAATAAAATACACATTTATTTTGAAATCAGGGGGTACAATATTCTTTAGACACAAAGCTTATCTGGAGCCCTGCTTATGCAATAAATGTAATCTAAAATTTGTGTTGATTTAATGATATTTGACTTATTTGTTAAACTTGTTGACTGATTTTGTAAGAAAAGAGGCTATGCTCAATTTTGCAGTTCAAACATTCTTTGTTTACTTTCCACTTCGTGCAGAGTGACCTAAGAATTTTGCTAATGCACTTTATGAAGAAAGTTTAATATATATTTTTATGCAACCGGGTTTCGAAGAAATGGGTGGCATATAGTGTTTGGACTGTCCGTCCGTCACACTTTTTGGTTAACCACTTTGTCACAGTTTCTCAAATATGCTGCAGGTGGCATCCACGTTCGACAGACGCATTTCTTGTTTTGTCTCGTATTGTAGAATTTTCTCACAATTACAATATAAGGATGATCGGTGGTATTTTGTTTTACAAACAATTTTCTAGTCTAATAAAATGATCAAATAGGTAATTTCTATCAATTGTGGACTATACAACAGGTTTCAATTTTGGGGGTGACTTGGGCGAAGTCGTTGCTTTTTTCTCTCGCCCAAGTTGCCTTATGTGTCCGGCAAGGAGAAGTGCACTTCGCCTTAAAAAATCTTGCAAAATATCGGAAATTCTAAAAAAAAGCTGGAACCATAATTTTTCAGGTAATCCCCATTTCCCACCCAGTGAGCTAAATCTCGCTAATTGCAGGCCTGCCAAACTGTTTACAATACCATTTGTTTTACGACACCCGATTGTTTGACCAAATTTTCATGACATGCGATTCACTAAAATCATGCCTACCCGCAATAAAAGTCACAGGTCGATAGTTTCAATAATCCCCTAGCCAAACATTGCTTCTGGCTACGATAATTGTCAGTTCAAAACACGTGTTATTCTCGTGGCGAAGTTATTTATACAGTACAGCCATTCGCTGGTAAGTAAAGGCAGCCCTTAGTGGCATGATTGACAGGTTACTGTTGCGAAAGACGTCGGCAATAGATCTATCAGTGATTGATCATGAACCCGGTATAGTTAACTCCCTCCGAATACTCTCAACCAGACAAACAAACACATGCAAACACGCGTTTTAACGGGCGCCAGATGCGAGTTATTTCTGGGTCGGGCTAGTAAAAATTATAATCTGGGTCGCCCGGTGGCGAACACATTTCGTAGTTGTCTACACACATTTTTGTCAGCTTATGACGCTTTGTGGGATACCATTTCCAAAATAAAAATAGCATCCAATTGTTAGCTACGATTGTGGGTATACCCACTCGAGGGCGCCACCTGACGAACCTAGTCGTGGCCTACACAGCGGAAGGCCCATGATTGCAACTTTCTTTTTCGCCGAAATGAAAGAATTAAATACGAAATTGATATATTCTAATGAAATCCTTTGATGCCGAAAACAAGTATTGTTTATTACATTACTAACTGTTTATTTCAACCAAATATGGCTAACTCTATTGTCAGAAAACATGAAAAAATCTGTAAATATCACGGACAATTTCGGCGATTTCGTACCTACGTAGTTTCGTCCTTTTGCAACTTTTTCCAATCGATGTTAACGTAACCCGATTTTTATGATAATTCAGTTTGGTATTAACTAAATGTACAGAATTTATGCACATCCAAGTTCATAAATGATATTTATGTACAGTCAAACTTGCATTAAGCGACCACCCAAGGGAGACACCAAAAATGGTCGCTTAGAACAATGGTCTCTTAAGACAAAAACGAGAAAAAAAATGGAAATCCGGGTACTGGTATGTCCGATTATATGGTATCATATTCGCAATCGGCAAATCGCGAATATTAAACATTAACATAGAAATAAATACATTACAATACTACCGGTAATGTTTACTTTGCACTTTTCTGAATTATTCAGGCTTTATTTCATCAAAATAGATGAAAGAATTTGAATGTTATTGCGAAATAAAATCGCCCAGCTGAAATCGCAAATAGGCATGAGTTAATCATTAGAGCGAGTTCGAGCTTAAACTATGGTTACTATAGTTGAATTATACTTCAACTAAACAACCGCGAATGCAGACTGGTTCGACTAGTGACGTCATACGTCTACTATAGTTCGACTAGCCAAAAGACGCCTGTTCCTCCAGTTTGAAGATGGCGGCGAATAGGTAAAATGTTCTAGAGAGCGAGAAATTTACATGGAAATTCTCTACTAGACATATGGACAATGCATCTACTATAGTTAAACTATAGTACGAACCGAACTCGCTGTAAGGAACCTAGCGATTCAGAATGAGGTTTCAGGTCAATAATCATAAACAATGCAACATTCACACTTTGACAGTGACAGGGGATTTGTTTCCTTTGTTTGTCACACGCTTGAAGCTAATTTCACCTGGAGAAAGTGACATCCTGTCAATTAATGGTCGTTTAATACAAACTAAAATTGCTTTTGTTTACAAAATAAGTGACCGGCGGTCGCGTTAAGGGAAAGTCGCTTAATACCCTGTCATTATATAGGCCAAATGGTCGGGGGAATTGAAAGTCGTTGCTTAATGCACGTGGTCGGTTGTGCAAGTTTGACTGTACACAGTTAAAGAGGTTCAAATGGGTGGTAACAACATATACTTTTGAGATGAAATAAATTTTTTTTTTTATTTTTCTTTCAAATTCTACAATCTATTTTCAAATTCTACAATCTACTACATTTGCTTCCCAGCCCCCCCCCCCCCCCCCATGTGTCTTTTTTATTTCTCAATGAAAGTATACTTAAACCGTCTCGACGAGATGGCTCAACATGTTGATGCCTCTACCCCTCTAATAGATATGCTTTTGAAAACATTGAGTTAATGTCTACAGTTACGCGATAACTATAAATAAGAGAAAAAATCAGGGAAAATATGATTTTGATCACTTCTCCCTAATTTCCCCTCACTATCTCCCTATTTTGCCTGAATTTTGGCTTAGATTGAACCCTGATACAAATCTAACATCATTATATAATTGTAAAGAGGTTACTGAACAGCCTCACAATAAGACGAAATGCGTATTAACATGCCAGCTGGGACAGCCAGGGAGCAGCTATGCCCGAAGTTCAACATAGCAGAGGAGAAAACACCCCCCTCACCCCCCACAAACGGACAAAGAGGAACATCTCCGTCCGAAGAGGAAGAAAGACATCTCCACCAGCACGGACGAAGAAGACAGATTTCACACCCGGCAAGCTGAAGACCAGCAATACTCAGTATAGACACACTCGTCTATACTGAGTAACCCTACAGGGTTAACAAAGACATCTACAGACAAGTCACTGCCACCCGCGCCATCAACACTGTCCATCCAATCTACTTTCATTATATAATAATTAACAATTTAAGGGTTTATTTTCGCCATTTTAGGAACATGACCCATACCTCTGAAATTGTGAATTTTCGCTGCGTATTCATCCAAATTAGGGAAAAATATAATATTTTAAAATATATATATTCAGTTTTAACTTTTATAAACTCTTTAAGATCACACTGAACAGATATTAATGCCTATACAAGTAACACCTGGTAGACACTTCCAGAATACTAAATGACCACAGAAAGTAATGGCAGATAAATAAAGAATAAAAGAAATATTAATTTGTTTTTGGTAACTTCATTTTCGTTTGAGAATTTGGGAAAACCATACTTTTTGCGATTGGGAATAAGCCGTTAAAAGGCTATAAAAGCGGCCAAAATATAACCCTGAATTTGCATTAAGATCGACATCATCATTTGTTTCAGAGCTGGCCGGTCTCATCAAATACACGCGTCCATTCCTGGCGATGGTGAGCAAGGCGAAGGCGGCTAAGCTGGTGCGGGCACTGGTGGACATGTTCCTGGACATGGAGGCGGGCACGGGCAAGGAGGTAATGTTGTTGGGCCCGGCTCTCATATTACCTACTATCCACTATGCATTTTGTGCTGTTTCACCAATTAGCTCCACATTGTCAGTGTACTCTATGTGTGGCCAGGGATGGAGTGTGGCCTAGGGGTTAGAAACCTCACCTTAGTCATCAAAAATACTTTCATAGTATTTCCATCCCACTGGTCTGTCGGATCAGACTTTAAACTGTGGTCCCGTCTCTATATGACCGTAGGTGGCAGGTGGGAGCACGCGATGGGTAATTTAACGACCGGGGTTCGTCCTTACCGGAATTCCGACTGGAGACCTGGTTTGGCCCTCACATTCGTCTTTGGAATTTTGAATGTGACAGTTGAATCTGGTTATACCCCTTATGTGAGTATTACGATTATTTGTAATCCTATTTTAGGGGAAGGGGCCAAGTGACTTTGGTGTGGTATGGACCTGGCACCAGGTTATTCTAACTTCAGGGCTGAATATATTTTTTCTCGATGTAAATATTCCGTTCTGATTTTGGAATTCCCCCCATTAAAACGGGATCGAACGCTTTTGTCCAGCCTTACATGACCTTAGCTGTTGATGGGCCGTTAAACAAACAAACAAACTCTATATGACCCTAGCTGGTGGAACGTTAAACCCTGTCGACATTGTCAGTGTATTCTACTGGGGTGGGAATTGCAGAAAAATTATAACGTTTCAGCATGGTAAGCCCACTTTTTGCGTATTTGTGGGTTAAAAAATATGTTTATTTAGCCATTTTCAGGATTTGACATTTGGAACTGTTTCCACCTCTGATTCTATGTGGGGCGAACCCATTGTTCAAACTTGCCCAGATTCGTGGAATCAGTTGTAGTCTTTCACATTCCAGGCATGGGAAATTTCCGGATTAATCCGGAAATCCGGATTTGAGGTCCCAGGGACCACTTTTGTGAATCTGGTAAATCCGTTGAGAATGGCGATAAAAAATTACAATTTTCGAGAGAAAAAAATTCTTTTATTTTCCCCAGCGGAATCCCTGTTATACATGTACTGATTTCTTGTTGCAAGTATTATTTTAAATTGAAATGGATTATGTTGCCAATTTTTCCTAATTATAGCATATTTTTTCAGGGGAAAATGTGATCTATTTAATGCTAAATATACCTCAGAATGAAGCACAGAGCATCTAGAATTGAAAACAAATTCTGGGTGGGCATGCCCCCAGACCCCCCAAGTAAATCGCAGTGCAATCCGCTGCTCAAATAAATTTTCAGGATTGGGGACAGTGTTCCACTCCCATGCCTGACATTCGTAATTCACCAGTTTTAGTGAAAATTCTAACTCTCAGTGCTCCAGATAAGTTTTGTATCTAAAGAGTATTATACCCCCAGATTTCAAATTGTATGCATATTGTACTTATCGGTATACCAATATATTATTGATTTTCTTCCTTATTAAATAGGGAACAAATGATACAAAATAAAACAGATTTAAAAATTCACTTAGTTCACTTTTTGCAGCTCAACTAAGTAAATTTTCAACTTTATTACAGCATTTTCACTACTCGATTAGAAAATCAATGCATATTTTCACATTACTGTGAGTATTTTGTACTCCCACTTTTGATATTCTGCTAAGATAAGTGCGTAAAATATGCCAATTCGCACTTTGTCTGGAGCTCTCACTATGAATTTTTGCCGCTTCACCAATTAGCTCCCCATGTATGTTCGACATTGTCAGTGTATTCTATGTGGGGCCAACCCATTTTTCAAACTTGTCCAGATTCGGGGAATCAGAACTTTTATACATTTGTATATGCTTGTTTGTTGTCATCAATTTTAGTAAAATATTCAATCAACATGTATTGATTCTAGTATTATTTGGTTATAATTCCAGCACAAAAATATTTACACAATTACCTAACATTTGATTGGTCCGTAGCAAGTCTCTGTCCAAAATTTATATCCCAGTAAACTCCCATGCCAAACTACTTTCCGTAACCGTCAGGCGCAGTTAAAATAATTCTTAAGAAAACGGAAAATAAACACATTTTTTGCTGAATTTATTTCAAATGCTGGAATTATAAGGAATGAATGGCCTTTTTGTGGAATTTATCGGGGATATAAACGTGGAAAAGTCGCGGGAATACTGGACGAGGCCTTCCGGCCTTCGTCCAGTATTCCCGCGACTTTTCCAAGTTTATACCCCGATAAATTCCACAAAAAGGCCATTCATTCCTATAACCAAGCATGGCACACGGTGATGTTAAAGCAACAAACTATACACCTGTTGCGGATTACTCAAAGCATATTCTAAGGATCTTAACTCTTTCAACACTACATGCCTCTATAGCGGTGTTTGCAAACAGTGTAGATCCAGATGAGCTGACTCATTACGAGCCGTCTCATCTGGATCTGCACTTTTTGCAAGTGATTTCCATATTTTTTAGAACAAATCCCCCCCCCCCCACCCTTTTTCATAAATGGACTACCAGTCTGAAAATCATTTTGTGACAATTGGATTGGTCGGACAATTAACGTATCGAAATCCATTCCACTTATTTAGGGTTGAATGTTTTTTTTCTTCAATGTTTGGTTATGTGAATGATTTGGTCTTGTATTTGAGACACGCTATGTGATTCTGTACAATGGCATCAAAATATGACAAAATTTTCATAGCATTTGCTGTGAAACTTTCTTCAACGTTCAACATTATTTATGGAAGTAAATTTCGTAAACTATTGTTCATGAGATTTCTCACATGTTCTTAGGTACAAATTCACATGTCTTGTCTTGTTTGTCCTATATGTTGATTTGTGTCAAGAGTGTACAAAACAAAAACACCCCCTTTTCATAAATAGACTAGTCAATCTGAAAATAATTTTGTGACAATTGGATTTGTCAGACAATTAACGTATCAAAATCCATTCTAGTTATTTCAGTTTGAAAGGGTTAATTGTCATTGCTTGGTTATCTACCTTTTTTGGTCTTGTATTTGTCCTGTAGGTTGATTTGTGTCGAGAATGTATTGACTGGGCGAAGGATGAGAAGAGGACGTTTCTACGACAAGCCCTGGAGGTAATATGTGGCTGTGACTGGAGAAATTGGGATTATGGGATTTGTGACCATCATGCTCCAGATAAGGAATTAGTAATTGAGTATTGTCACTCCATCATTTCAGAAGCAATTGGGTATTTCAAAATTTTAATTGTGTAAAATGGATTCACACTACTGTTTACACATCAGCAGACCACACTTATTGAACAGTTTGCTTCTAAATGAAAACACATCTTGGTATTTCATTAGAATTGTCTCCTTGGAGACAATTCTAATGAAATACCAAGATGTGTTTTCATGGAAAAATAAGAAAATATGCTATATTTGTGGTCCGTTTATTGTTTTCTATAGCATGATAAAGATACCACAAATTTTTCATTGCTTTTTGATACTCACTACTTCTGATTTCAATTGGGTTTTTGGCAATTTTAATTAGGTATTTACGTAAATACGACGCACCTTATCTGGAGCTCTGGACCACCGTAGACTGCGCGGATGCACAGGCTGATCTGGATTTACACTTGTCGCAAAGCCAATAAGTCCCTGGACTGCGCGGATGCACAGGCTGATCTTGATTTACACTTGTCGCAAAGCCAATAAGTCCCATTTCTCCAATCACAGCCACATATAGTGAACTGTTGCACCATAGTAAAACTAGGCGCTGGAGACGATTCTCGTGTGCTGTCAAAACCAGGTTTTTGTCGAGAAATATTGAAAATAAAACATTTCCAGCAGACGACAACATTTAACTCAGCGTAGTAAGGGTTAAACCCAAGTTAAGTGTGGGTCCCGTGTGTATAAAACTCTGACCACACACTGCATTTTCATTCTTGAAATCACAAAGTTTGATTGGACAAATGGGTTTTATGCCCCACAGTTTTCATTCCAGGCCCCGCCATTGGAACGTTAAATTGTGCCAGGACACATAAAAAATAATGATTGCTCATAAAATAATGTGAATTCGCATTTTACTGATCACGTAATTGGTCTGAGTTGGCTGATGATTGCACACATAGAAACAAACGTGATATGCACAAAGCTGATATGCAACGTTCTAAGTCACTCAAAGATCTTGTTTTCTTGGGTTAACGCTTTCAACACCACAGGCCTGTATAGTGATATTGGCAAAAAGTGTAGATCCTGATGAGCCGGCTTGTGACGAGTCGTCTCATCAGGCTCTACACTACACTTTTTGCAAGTAATTTTCATATTTTAGATTTAAAAAAAAACCACCTCCTTTTCATAAATGGACTAGTCTGAATATCATTTTGTGACGATTGGATTGGTTGCAAAATTAATGTTCCATTCCATTCCAGTTATTTAGGGGAGAATTTTTTTTTTTAAGAGGCAAAATCTATGGAACTTAACATGTAAGTATATTCTTCATTTAGGCGAGACTCATAGCGCTGTACTTCGAAACAAAGAGATATCCAGATGCCTTATCTTTAGGTAAGTAACATATTGGTACATAGAAACTTCCAAAATTAGATATGACGGGATATTAAAAATTGTCTTTGTGCAGATTTTTGTTTCTTTTTGGTATGATCTGTTTATGCCAATACAAGGATAAAACAATAGATATATATCCAGTGTATTTGGTGAATGCTCAGTTATATAATATAACAGTTATCTGCAGGGATTCCGCTGGGGAAAATAAAAAAATCGCCATTTTCGAAAAAACAATCTTTTTATTTTTTTTTCGAAAAAATTGTAATTTTTTATCGCCAATTGTTTATTTTTATCGCCAATTGCGAAAGTGGCGATTGCCAGCGGAATCCCTGTATCTGGTATATCGTAATGACCCTAAATATTTATTTGTTTTGGAAAACCCCTTTGACATATTTTCATGAAACGTTACACAGGCACAGACCACAACCCAAAGGTATGTGTGTGCAAGAAAGATTACTCCTGTCTGACTAATTGTCGAGTGATTATCCCTCGCCGATTGGCAGAATATACCTAAGTCAGAAAATGGGACAAAAGTTGGAATTTTAATTTATCTTCTAACTTAAATCCAACTTTTATCACACTTTCTGATATAGCAAATTCAAAATCCACCTTTTTTCCCTTGTGCCGATAGCGTCCATACTGCTGAAAGAATTGACATTTTCTGAAATTGCAAATTCAAATTACAACTTGTAATACATTTTCTGATATTGCAAGTTCAAAATCAAACTTTCGTTCCATGTTGGGATGGGACGTGGCTTAGAGTTATGGCATTGACTTCAATACAGGCGGTTGTGAGTTAAAGCATCACCATAGACGTGAAAAATACTTACATACGGTTATCGGTAGTATTTACATCCCACTGGTCTGTCAGATGAGATTTTAAACTGTGGTCCCATCTCTATATGACCTTTGCTGTTGTTGGGACGTTAAACCCTAAGTGACTCTTGTGTGGAATGGACCTGGCACCAGGTCAGGATATATATTATAGGAATGAATGGCCTTTTTGTGGAATTTATCGGGGTATAAACTTTGAAAAGTCGCGGGAATACTGGACGAAGGCCGGAAGAGTATTCCCGCGACTTTTCCAAGTTTATATCCACGATAAATTCCACAAAAAGGCCATTCATTCCTTATAATTCCAGCATTTGAAATAAATTCATGAAGAAAATGTGTTTATCTTCCGTTTTCTTAAGAATTATTTTAACTGCGCCTCACGGTTACGGAAAGTAGTTCGGCGTGGGAGTTTACTGGGATATAAATTTTGGACAGAGACTTGCTACGGGCCAATCAAATGTTAGGGAATTGTGTAAATATTTTTGTGCTGGAATTATATGAATATAAATTTTTCTGTCCCATGTTCCGATAGCGTCCATACTCCTGAGGGAACTGAAGAAGCTGGACGACAAAGCCCTACTGGTGGAGGTGCAGCTGCTGGAGAGTAAGATCTACCATGCCCTCAGTAACTTGCCCAAGGCCCGGGCCGCTCTCACCTCCGGGCGAACCACGGCCAATGGGATATACTGCCCTCCGAAACTACAGGCATCCCTGGACCAACAGTCAGGTCAGTGCTGATAAAGGAGCTTACAGGAGTGGTGAATTAATATGTTTATTGATCCTTTCAACACTAGAGACCTCTTTCCTGATAGTCTACACTAGTTACCCCAAATTCTCTTAATCAAACTACTGATAACTCGAAGTCAAATTCTTGGTCACAAGTACGTTACAGGGCTCCAGATAAGGAATTAGTAATTGAGTATTGTCACTCCATCATTTCTGAAGCAATTGGGTATTTCAAAAATTTTAATTGGGTAAAATAAAATTACACTACTGTTTACACATCAACAGACAGCAATTATTGAATAGTTTGCTTCAAAATGAAAACATGTCTTGGCATTTGTAAAACAGACAGATGACTACTGCATGACATGCATGTTTGCTTTGTGATCATGAACAGACATTATCATCGGAGGTAAATGGCAACGAAACCTGTCAAAATTAAAAACATGTAAGGCCGTCCTTAAAAAATTGTTTGTTTCCTGTAACCCGACCCAGAATTTTAGAAGTGGGTCGGTCTGAAGGCAATTTCTTCTTTTTTCTGTCACATGACGTATTGAATTTAAAAATTATTAATATTAAAAAGGTACAATATTTTAACACTTGCATTGCAAGTGTTAAAATATTGTACCTTTTTAATATTAATAATTTTTTAATAATTTTTAAATTCAATATTGCAAGTCTTGCAATAAAAGTATGTCAAAAATAAAAAAAAATAATAAAAATATTTGTAAACAAAATTGCAATAAAAAAAACGCACCGTTTTTAGCGGGTCGGTCGGGTTACAGGAAACGGAGATACAATTATGGATGGCCTAACTTTTCTCTGTGTCCAGGTTAGAGAGGTTTGACTGTTTGGTCGGGAGCAAGCGAAGGGTTATTTAACGATCGGCGTTAATCCTTACCGGAGTGCCGACTTGCATGGTTTGGCCCTCATGCACATTTTTGGCCTTCTGATACTTTAGAGCTAAATCCTGTTGTGCCCAATTAAGAAGTTATAAAATTAGTGCTGATTACTTTTGTTGAGGTTGGAGCTAAGTGAATCTGGTGTGGAATGTACCTGGCACCAGGTCAGGATATTCTAATTTCAGTGCAGAATATATATTTTTCTGTAAATATTCAGTTCTGATTTTGAGAATTTCTCTCACTATGGACAGGTTATATACTTGCTGGATAGTACAACCCGTCGGCCTCACCATAAATGACCATAGCTGTTAATAGGCCGTCAAACCCCAATAATCAACAAATAAATTGACTGTATTTGTGTTTTCAGGTATTCTGCATGCAGCAGAGGAGAAAGACTTCAAGACGGCGTACTCGTATTTCTATGAGGCGTTTGAAGGCTATGATTCGATCGACAGTCCCAAGGCAATAATCGCCTTGAAGTACATGTTGCTCATGAAGATCATGTTAAACACGTGAGTTCGCCCTTTAACACCACACTATACAAACCGCTATTCTAATAATTGCAAACTGTGTACATAAGCCATCTCTTTGCATGCTAGCGGCGAAAATATCCGCCAAACGAATTAGGAGTATGTTTTATTTCTCTCTGTAAATATGTCTTGAAATTTCATTAGAATTGTGTCCTCCGGACACAATTCTAATGAAATTCCAAGACATATTCATGGCATTTATAAGGAGAAATAAAAGAAAATATAATGAATTGTCCTCTGCTATTTTTTAACTATTTATAGCCCACAAATTTCCCAGCATGCAAAGAGTTAACGAGCCGCCTCATCTGGATATGCTCTGTTTGTGGATGCTTTAAATTATCGCCCGGAAGTGCATGTTCCTCTGTCAGACATGAAGATCATGTTAAACACGCGAGTTAGCTTTTCAACTCGTTGGGTGGTTGGACGGGAGAATACAAAGGGTAAGTTTAGGCGACAATGTTTAGATTCTCATCCAAATTTTGGGGAAAAATGGGGCGGGTGGGACACTTTTATTGTTTATTTTCAGGCAATACTAAAACGAGATGTTGAACGGCAAGGCGCAGTTGCGTGCAATAGTGTTTTGTAATAACATGTTCATATTGAAGTATTGCTAATCTGGAGGGGGCGGGTTCCGGGATTGCTCTATTGCGCTACGTAAAGCACTCAGATAAAAAGCTGTGGGAGCGGTATAATACGCGGGCCGCATCATTCTCGTAAATTTTACCAAATGTTTTTGTTTTTTTTTTTAATATAAAACCCTTGGGCCGTTTTATAATGGGTGGGCGGGGATGAGAACTAAATTAATGTAGCTTAATGGTTGGATTACTTTACTTTATGTTACCTCCGATGATCTCTGTATATAGGTTTGCTATGTGCCTGTTGCTGGAAAGTTGTTTTTTTTTTAATATAAAACCCTTGGGCGGGCCGTTTTATTAGGGGCGGGGATGAGAATCTAAACATTAATTTTGTGTAGCCTTAATGGTTGGATTCATCTTTACTTTCATGTATTCCACCGATGATCTCTATATCTAGGTGTTTCTATGTCCATGTGTTGCTGAAATTTTGTTTTTTTTTTAATAATATCTGGGCCGTTTTATTAGGGGCGGGGATGAAACTAAACATTAATGTAGCCTTAATGGTTGGATCATCTAGGTTTCTAGTATTTACATCCGATGTCTCTGTCTAGGTGTTTCTATGTGTCCATAGCTGTTGCTGGAAAGTTAAGACGTTCAACCTTGCAGGTCATATATTTGGAAACACTGTAGATCCAGATGAGCCGGCTCGTAGCGAGCCGTCTCATCTGGATCTGCAGTATTTGTTAGGATGTTTCAAATTTCTACAAAAATAGTCCTCATATGATGTGACGAACTAGTCGAAACATGGCATGAGCAAGTCTATGCCATCTATATGAATTCAACAACATTCAGATTGTAGGAAAAATGTATTTTCTGTTCAGAAGGAAAAATGCAGTTTTAATAACTATTGCAGGTATTGCAATAATTCACAACTAACTTGCAATAGTATTGCGTTTGACATTTTATTATCATGATAGTACTATGGCCAAGGTTACTATTTTGATAGACAATTATAGAAAGATGCATTAAACATATAGCTCTAGCTGTTTAGGTGTGAAAGAATTATAGCCATTCACGTTTCCCCAGGGATGGGTCGTGGCTTTGGGGATATTGCATTGGCCTTCAATACCGGAGGTTGTGAATTCAATCATCACCATAGACGTGAAAAATAGTTGCATAGTATTTCCATCCCGCTGGTTTGCTGGATGAGACTTTAAACTGTTAGTCTTGTCCATGGCTCCAGATAAGTTTTGTATCTAAAGCAGGGATTCCGCTGGTGAAAATAAAAAAATTGCCACTTCAAAAAAAAAAAGAAAAAAAAAAAGAAGGGAATAACCAATAGGATAAAAATAAACAATTGGCGATAAAAAATTACAATTTTCGAAAAAAAAAATTTTTTTTTGAAAATTGTAATTTTTTATCGCCAATTGCGAAAGTGGCGATCGCCAGCGGAATCCTTGCTAACGAGTATTATACCACCAGATTTCAAATTCAATTCGTATTTTGCTTTTACAAATGTATTATTGATTTTCTTTCTTATTTAATAGGGAACAAATGCTAAAAATAAAACATTTAAATAATCACTTAATTGAGCTGCAAAAAGTATTGCAGTTCAAATAAGTAAATTTTCAACTTTGTTACTGTATTCTCACTACTCAATTTGAAAATTAATGCATATTTTCACATTACTGTGAGTGTTTTGTACTCTCACTGTTGATAATCAATGCGTATTCTGCTAAAATAAGTGTGTAAAATATGCCAATACGCCCCTTATCTGGGGTTCTGTCACCATAGGCGTGAAAAATACTTGAATACTATTTCCATCCCACTGGTTTGTCGGATGAGACTTTAAATTGTTTGTCCTGTCTCTGTCACATTGCTGTGAGTATTTTGTACTCCCAGTTTTGATAATGAATGCGTATTCTACTAAAATAAGTGCATAAAATACGCCAATACACACCTTATCTGTAACTCTGTTGTCTCAAAATGACCTGGAACCCATTCACGTTTCCCCAGAGCGGATGAAGTGCAGGCCATCGTGAGTGGAAAGCTGGCCCTGAAGTACTCGGGCCCTGAGCTGGAGGCCATGCAGAGTATCGCCCAGGCGAGCCACAAACGGTCCCTCGCCCACTTCCAGAAGGTACACCCCCACACCCACAGCCACATACGAGACACGCCCTGTGATTTTGTACCTACGGACATCTGCGTAATTTCATTAAATACGTTTACAAAATTTACAATATTTTTCATAAATAAAGTCAAAAGTTTACAAAATTTTCAGAGTACATGCGGAAATATTCCGCATGTACTCTGAAAATTTTGTAAACTTTTGAAGCCATTTACGGAAAATATTGTAAATTTTGTAAACGTATTTCATGAAATTATGCAGATGTCCGAAGGTACAAAATCACAGGGCGTGTCTCATATAAGGTGGTGGTATTTTTATATCATCAAGTTTATTGTTCAAGGAAAGGAAACGCATAGGAATTCCTCGGTTCACTGAGCACAATCATGGTTCTGAGAACCAAATTTAAAGTCGGTTTGATTGACCGAGATTGACCAATCACAGGTCTTGATTTTGAATTGTTTAATAAGCACTAAGCCTCTACCAGACAAGGGATGGGTCGTGGCCTAGGGATATGACGTACCGTTTATTTAGGTTAGCTGATTACCGTGAAATAATGCACAATTGATTGGGTCCTTACGCAATACAAACGAGTGAGCGTAGCGAACCGTGTTTGTTCAGCTCCACTGGTTAAATAAACGTTTTCTGACATTTCACATGGATACGTTATAAAAACAAAATGAATCGAGCAGAAAATATGGCCAATAGGTGTGCGAATTAATTTTTGGAGATGGGGCGTTGTTACGGCGAATGTCTCGCGATTCATGGGGTGTGTCTGAGAGCTGCATTTGATTAGCCGAAGGAAACCTGTCATTGCGACGTTCGTGATGTCATTTCTCCATATATGGTAAGCATCGTGAGGTACACCACTCGGCAGCAGAAGTTTACACTATGTAAACTACTGCTGCCGAGTGGTGTACTTCACGGTTATATTTCTGTAAACTACCGGTTGAAATGTAAGAAATTAGACTTCAATACAGGAGTTTGTGAGTTCAATATTCACCCTAGGCATGACAATTCTTACGTAGTATTTCTATCCCACTGGTCTGTCGGATGAGACTAGTCCCGTCTCTATATGATGACCTTAGCTGATGCTAGGACGTTAAATCCATCCACTTTCACTTTTCCACCTATTGTACTTTCTCTTACTAGTATCACCTAAACCGCTTCACCAATTTTGATAATAGTTGGCCACAATGTGTGTCTAGGGATGGTACTTTGATTTGCATACGACCCACATCCGACCACCTAAGGTCACTGACGACTTATGTTCACCTTGTTTGTGGTGGGTGGCAGGTGGGAGCATGCGATAGGTAATTTAATGATTGGGTTTCATTCTTACCGGAATCTCGACCGGAGACCTGGTTTGGCACTCGTGTACGTCGTTGGAATTCTTGTATGTGACAGTTGAATCTGGTTATGCCCCTTATGTGAGTATTACAATTATTATGCCACCGGGTTTCGAAGAAACGGGTGGCATATAGTGTTTGGACCGTCCGTCCGTCTGTCAGTCCATCTGTCCATCCGTCACACTTTTCGGTTAACCAATTTGTCACAGTTTCTCAAATATGCTGCAGGTGGCATCCGCGTTCGTCAGACGCATTTCTTGTTTGTAATGCTATTACTTTTAGGGGAAGGATGCAGAGACTTTGGTGTGGTATGAATTTTGCACCAGGTCAGGGTATTCTAATTTCAGGGCTGAATATATTTTTTTCGATGTAAATATTCCATTCTGATTTTGGGATTTTTCCCCCCAATGCAGCAGGTTAAATACGGGATCAGACCTGTTGGCCCAGCCTTAAATGACCGTAGCTGTTGATAGGCAACAAACAAAACACACAAACGTACACACATATACGTATGTATGTGCGTGCATACATACACACGCACACACGCACGCACACACGCACACACGCACGCACGCACGCACGCACACAACACACACACAACACACACACACACACAACACACCCGCACACACACACACACACACACACACATACATACGTTGGTAACACTTTTATTATCACGGCTGACAGCGAGGGGATTAGCTTTATAATAGTGATAACGATGCCCTTGTTATACACAGACCCTGAACACGTACAAGACGCAACTAGGGGATGATCCAATCGTGTCCGCCCACCTGAAGACCCTGTATGACAACCTGCTGGAGCAGAACCTGTGCCGGATCATTGAGCCGTTCGCCAAGGTGCAGGTCCAACATATCGCCAACCTCATCAAGCTGCCTGTCCATCAAGTGGAGAAGAAATTGTCTCAGATGATTCTCGACAGGAAATTCCACGGTAAGACCACACATGAGATGTGCCCTGTGATTCTGTAGCGGAGAGATTTCTTAAATGACATTTCTTGTTGACGAAATTGTCATAGCAAATGTGGAATTCTATTCCGCATTTGCTATGAACATTTTGTCAGCTTTAATTATGAAAATTTTGTCAGCTTTCAACGTCATTTACAGAAAATATCAGTTTCTGTAAATATATTTCTGGAAAAATCGCATGGCAGTACAAAATCACATGTGCCATGCTGGCATGGTGAATTTACAATAAATCTTTTTTTTTATTATATTAAATTTTAGCAAAATCTAAGAATGAGCCTTCTTTTTATTTCATAAATTTGGTAGATTTAACCGCCCTACAACAGCGCCACCGCTCTGTAACAGCCACTATTTTATATCCCAAATGGACAATTTCCATCATATTTAACCTCCCTACAACAGCCACCTCTCTAAAAGAGCCAATATTTTATATCCCAAATTGACAATTGCCACTATATTTAACCTCCCAACAACAGCCACCTCTCTACGACAGCACCTCTCTACAACAACCCGATCTGTAACAGCCGATATGTTATATCCCAAATGGATAATTTCCACCATATTTAACCTCCCTACAACAACCACCTCTACAACAACCCCCTCTCTGTAACAGCCAAAATGTTATATCCCAACATGGAAAATTTAACCTCTCTACAACAGCCATATCTCTCCAACAACCCTCTCTATAACAGCCAATATTTTAGATCCCAACATGGACAATTGCCTCTATATTTAACCTCCCTACAACAGCCACCTCTCTACAACAGCCTGTTTTGTGTCTTCCCATGGCTGGCTGTTGTAGAGACGTTGTACTGTACCATCGTTTCTTCATCGCAGGTATTCTGGACCAGGGTGCCGGAGTATTAGTCGTATTTGATGAGTCGGAAGCTGACAAGACATATGAAACGGCCCTCGATACTATACAAAACATGGGTAAAGTAGTGGACGCCTTATACAACAAGGCCAAGAAATTGTCATGAGACGATATTACTGAACCGGGGCCAGTGTATGAGATTTCTGCATTATTGATTATGGGAATATGACGAATTTGATGACAAAAGAGCTTGTGACATCTTTTATAAATGATGTCGTCGAAAGTTGACAAAAAATCCAGAGCACACACGGAATAAATTAATACAGTTTACAGAATCAATATGGGCAAAATACAGTTTTGATAATGCAGAAAATCTCATAGACTCGCTCCAATATATTATAGTGATGCTGGCGGAATAACTTACGGAGACGAGTGTTACATTCAATGACGTTGAAGTGTTGATGGTTTTGGCCAAAGGAATTGTTTTGTTTTCATACAGATAATAGCTAGTAGTTAGAAGTGCAAACAAAAATCCACTTATTTATGTGTAGGATTTGGTGTAGAACTGTTTCGTGGATAAATACTGGAAGGGGGTTTCAAATGAGAAGGGAGTTGTATTTGTGTGGGCTGATCTAGGTCTATGGTGGTCACACTGCACAAGGTTCGTTATCAGTCGGCAATTGAAAAGTGATACTGGTGGGGTGTGGTGCTACATATTTACTAAATGGGAAACAGTTGACGACAATATTTATTTTCCACATGGTAGGAGTTAACCGTTTAAAAAAAACATTATCAAGCACGAGTCGGTGCTATATTGTAATTATATAGCATTACGAGCCGTCAGTTATCCATGTATATGCCAGGTCTCCAGCTGTGACACGCCTGGGAATAAAGTTATGTTCAGATTGTGTAGTGTGCTTTATTATACCCCAGCTGCTGTTGAAAACGGACTTGTTTATTATACCCCCTGCACTCGAAGTATGTCGAGTGGTATTAGTTTTCGTCATTCCGTCTGTCCGTCCGTTCGTTTGGGCTAACAAAAAGGGTTTAGGGGCTAGGGGGAGGAGCCTAAGACAATAGAATACAATATACTTATTCCGTATAGCCCCTAAGCCTACTGTTGTTCAGGGCTATTCCTTTGATCTTTTAAAGAACAAATAGCCCATACACCGAAAATGTCTGTCCGATTTGTGTTAAAAGCTTTCCAGGTAACTATATTATCTCTGCAACCGTAAGTCAGATTGACTTGATGCTTTGTTATCATCATCCATATTTTCCTTCTATAGCACACCCATGTGGCTTTCATGCCAAATGTCAAGGCCAACTGACTGAAATATTTGTTGGTTGGACAAGGCATCGGTCGGGGGTATCCGTGAGCCCCTGTTCACTTGCTCTAGTTGTTATCACGCCTGCTTACAATGAGCCTGATATAGTTGGCCATGCATTCATGTGCCTAGATTTGCTTTCTAAGTTTCTACATCACTGACTTCCATATTACATGCAACGCCCCTGCTTGCTATTAAGCAAGCAGGGGCATTGCATAATGTAATATGGAAGTAGCTTCGTAAAAATGCATACTACTTTAAATTATATAGTTTTATGTACCAGGGATTCCGCTGGAGAAAATAAAAAAATGGCACTTCAAAAAAAAAGAAACAAAGAAACAAAAAAAAAAACAAAAAAAGAAAAAAAAAAAAAGAAAGGAATAACCAATAGGATAAAAATAAACAATTGGCGATAAAAAATAACAATTTTCGAAAAAAAAATTTTTATCGCCAATTGTTTATTTTTATCGCCAATTGCGAAAGTGGCGATCGCCAGCGGAATCCCTGTGTACTATATATCTCCACAACCCTACGTTTGATTGACTTGAAACTTCACACACATGTTCTTCTTTATCATCGTCCATGTTATACAGCCTGACCATGCGAACTCGTCGCCCGTGGTCGAGCGAAAAAGTTTTCCTAAAATTTGCATAATCTCCACAACCCTAATTCCAGTTGACTTGAAACTAAATATACTTCTTTGTCGTTCATTCTATAGCGCACACATGCGGCCTGCATGCCCAAGGTCAGGGTCAAATTACTTTGAAATGGGTTTAAAATTTCAACAATTGCATACAGTTGTGAAGCACTTTATATCTATGCGACCATCAGTTAGATTGACTTGAAACTTGATATACTTGTTTATCATTGTCTTTATTTTAATAATTATATAACCCACCCGTGTGATGCTCAAGGTCAAGGACAAATGGCTAGCAAATGGCTTGGTGGGGTCGACATGTGGGGTGAGGCCATCTGGTTGCGAAAAAATACCCCATATCAGGACATCATATTTGGACATCATTTGGTTTGGAAAACCCCTATAAATAGTGGTTTTCCAAAACAAATGGTATCCAAATACACTGCTATTGTGATAAACTAGTACAAGTACACTAACCCCAAATAACAGTACACTCTTTATTGTGGAAAACCATACATTTCCCATAATAAATGGTGTCCGAATATATAGGGTTACAGGGATGGGCCGTGCTCTAGGGATATGGCATTGGAGTTCAATACCAGTAGCCTATTTCACCAACATCGCAAAGTATACTTATCTAGCTAAGTATACCTTGAGGGAGAAATCATTTATTTTTCCCGAAATTGATGATTTCATATAGAACTAACGACTGCATATATTTGATGATTAAAAGTATGCAGAATTATTATACTGAATTTATTACATTATCACAGCCAAAATGGCTGTGATAATGTAATAAATTCAGTATAATAAAAATTAATAAATTTATCCTAAAATTGAAAATTTCTCCCTCAAAGTATACTTTGCTAGAAAAGTATACTTTGCAATGTTGGTGAAATAGGCTACAGAAGTTGTGAGTTCAATCCTCGCCCTATGCGTGATAAACACTTGCCATAGTATTTCCATCCCACTTGTCTCTCAGATGAGACTTTAAAGGCACAAACTGTTCTTTATATCAGAGACATCATCCGAGACATTTTCTGGCAAAATATACATTCATTCACCATTACCCCACGTATTGATTGGCATTAGTATACATTTTGTATCGGATGTAAATTTTCATACTGATATAAGGGGCGATAACCGTGTTACAGCCATTACTATTTATTATCTGTATTTATTTTTTGATGTGCAATGATCATACATGTCCTTTATAATCTGTTGAAAATATTATTTTTTTCAAGTGACACATTTAATTAGTATAAATAATTAAAAAGTATCGTACCTCATTTGCGTATGAAAATAGCCTGATACCACCGTGCGTCATTTTCAGTAAAATAAATATTACTAAATCATTTTATCTGTATAGCGGGTACTCGTAAGTTTTATAACTGGTGGAGTGGGTGGAAGGTGGGTGCAAGCGATGGGTAATTTAACGATCGGGGTTCATCCTCACCGGAATTCTGACTGGAGACCTGGTTTGGCCCTCATATACGTCTTTGGCATTTTGTATGTGACAGTTGAATCTGGTTATACCCCTTATGTGAGTATTACGATTATTCGTAATCCTATTTTAGGGGAAGGGGCCAAGTGACTTTGGTGTGGTATGGACCTGCCACCAGGTCTGGTTATTCTAATTTCTGGGCTGAATATATTGTTTCTCGATGTAAATATTCAGTTCTGATTTTGAAATTTTCCCCCCAATGCAGCAGGTTAAAACGGGATCGAACACGTTTGCCCGGCCTTACATGACCTTAGCTGTTGATAGGCCGTTAAACACTAATAAACAAACAAACAAAATAACTGGTGGAATAGTGACACAATTATACACTTATTTAATTCCTATAAAGAACATGTGCCTACTGAGTGGGCATGTACATGTACCTTTAAACTGTAGTTCCGTCTCTATACATCCTTAGCTGTTGCTGGGATTGTAAACCCATTTACGCTCACTTTATGTAGGAATAATTCCAGCACAAAAATATTTACACAATTCCCTAACATTTGATTGGCCCGTAGCAAGTCTCTGTCCAAAATTTATATCCCAGTAAACTCCCACGCCAAACTACTTTCCGTAACCGTGAGGCGCAGTTAAAATAATTCTTAAGAAAACGAAAAAAAACAACATTTTCTTGATGAATTTATTTAAAATGCTGGAATTATAAGGAATGAATGGCCTTTTTGTGGAATTTATCGGGGATATAAACTTGGAAAAGTCGCGGGAATACTGGACGAGGCCTTCCGGCCTTCGTCCAGTATTCCCGCGACTTTTCCAAGTTTATACCCCGATAAATTCCACAAAAAGGCCATTCATTCCTATATTATTATCCACTCGGCGATAGGCAAGAGGGGATATAGCGTTAGTCCATGTACGTGTGTGCATTCGTATGTTAGTAACACTTTTCATTTTTCAGTAACTTATGAACCGTTTCACCGATTTCATATTTCATACAATATGTGTGTCTAGGGATGGTGCTTTGTTTTGCATATGATCCACGTCCGACCGCCCAAGGACACTGAGGACTTATGCTCATCTTGCTTGTAAGGCAAAAATGTTTAAATATGTTTACATTTTTTTATTATTATTATTATTATTATTATTATCAAGGCTGCCAGTGAGGGGATTAGCTTAGTGATAACGATGCTCTTGTTATGGTATGTGATTATAATACCTGAGCTCATTTTCACAATTTGTGCTCAAAATGAAGCAGTGAGCACAGCTCAACCAGTGAAGCTTCTGATTTTGAGTATGATAACCAAATACATACTCTGATAGTTTTATAATAAAAATTGATAATTAACCCTTTCACCCCTAAGTAACTGGGGCCCGTTTCACTAAACTTCGTACGACTAAAATGTTCGTAAGTGCAAATTCAGGATCGTCTGTAAATCTCAATTGATGGATTTACATTTATTGAGCATAAATTTGCACTTACGAACATTTTAGTCGTAAGAAGTTTACGGCCGCCAAGAATTGAATTAATGTTAATTTCCAACAAATCCAATTGTCACAAAATGATTTTCTGACTAGTCCATTTATGAAAAGGGGGTGTTTTTTATTTCTCTAAAAAATTACTTGCAAACAGTGCAGATCCTGATGAGACGGCTCATCAGGATCTGCACTGTTTGCAAACACCGCAATAGAAGGATGTAGTGGTGATACTAGGAACACAAATATCCAAAACTTCTAGTATCGGATTGCATATGGAGTGAGTCCAAAAATGTTGCTTTGACTGGAGAAATGGGGCTTAGGGAATTTGTGGCCAATGTAGCTCCTGTATCCTGATAACAATCTATATTGCTTGTTAGAAGCATGACGGGTGTTGCATTGATGAAATGGCGAACAGCGCAGGTCCTGATCAGACACTGCGGATGCACAGGCTGATCTGGAGATACATTGGTCGCAAAACCCATAAGTTCCATTTGTCCAGTCAGGCAGTCACAGCCACATTTCCGCTCAGGCTGATCTTGATTTACACTGGTCGCAATGGTTTGCCATGAATTGCTCCGTTTTATGATTAATATTGATCCAAATAGTAAACAATTTGATACAAATGCATAATACATCAGTACACGCGATATCATTCGATATATCGACGTTATATTACGTGGCTGTGACTGGAGAAATGGGCTGTATGGTTTTTGCGACCAGTGTAGATCCAGATCAGCCTGTGCATCCGCACAGTCTGATCAGGATCTGCACTGGTCGCTATTCCATCAATGAAACACTCATCGTGCTTCTAACAAGGAATATTTATCATTACCCAGCTACATGAGTGTGCTATTTGATCATGAGCTACACTGGTCCACAGGTTGAAGTAACGAACCGAGGTCTATAAATACATTAAATATGCCTAAAAGCATCAATAAATGAAGAAAAAAATAAGCTAATTTTTTTGTTTACTCCCTTATTGCAATAAGGGGTATATGGAGGGAGTAAACAAAAATGTTTAGCTTATTTTTTTCTTCATTTATTGATGCTTTTAGGCATATTTAATGTATTTATAGACCTCGGCCCGTTACTTCAACCTGTGCATTGGTCGCAAAACCCATAAGCCCCATTTCTCCGGTCACAGTCACAAACAAGCATGGTACAGTCCATATAATGAGAAGGGGCAGTTTTCTAGGATCAATTCAATTGACAAGATTTCACCCTGTTCTAACGTGAGATTTAATTGTTTCAAGCTGACATTCAATGTTTCAGTTTCCGCAGGTCGCAGTCTGTTGTTATGACCCCGTTCTGAACATTTCCTTGAACTCGCGCTGAAAATCGAGCTATTTGATTGGTTGAAGCTGCTGAACTCTGCTGCGGCGAAACCAATCAAATAGTTTTAGTTCGGATTTTAAGAATATGTTCAGAATATTTTATAACCACATAATCTGATATTCCAATACATAATAGCATACATACATGTATCCACAACACGATTATTCAAACAAACTATGATGCCGAACCTTCCATCATGCAGGAATGTGTGATTTTCAAAGCATTTTTGTCGCGTCATGTGATTTTGTCCCTTCGAACGTGTGCGATTTTTCACAAAATCTATTTACTGAGACTGTGATATTTTCAGTTTTATGCAGCAGGTTAAATATGGGATCGAACCCGTTGGTCCGGGTTTAAATGACCTTAGCTGTTGATAGGCTGTTGAACACCAATAAATAAAATCTATTTATCACATAAACACAACATTGTACATTAAAGCGGTACAGATCACCTACTGTGTTTTCTGGGGCGGCCTTATTTACATATTTATTATGCTACTGTTACGTGTATTATGATGTTCACTGTGTTCTTACACTGTGAAAGTCTATGTTATGCAATATTAACCCTTTCACCCCTAAGTAACTGGAATGTATTTGGTATCACAAATGGTTTTCAGACTAGTCCATTTATGAAAAGTGGGAAGGGGGTTTCTTCTGACAAAAATATGAAAATTACATGTACCGGTACTTGCAAAAAGTGCAGATCCTGATGAGACGGCTCGTTACGAGCCGGCTCATTTGGATCTACACTATTTGAAAATACCACTATACAGGCCTGTGGTGTTGAAATATTAGAAGTGTATTTTGTTCATGCACACAACACTTTTGGAACATCCCTCATTCCTGCATGTTATGTTTATGCCAACAAATCGAGCACACACAATAATCCTCAACTAGTATGACTACACTAAATACTGAAAATGGCCGCCAGCTAACAAAAGGGATCTTATGGCATTCTCAAAAATTGTAGATCCCCTATCCTGTTTACTGTTGGGGGGAGGGACCAAGTGGCCAAGTGTTGTATGGACCTGGCACCAGGTCAGGTTATTCTAATTTCAGGGCGTCCCGCGCAGGCACCGGGGCGGGATCAACTGATCCTGAGAATAGTGCTGCAGTAGCCATTGCTTGTCGTAAAAGGCGACTAAACTGGCTTAACGATTGGGTTCATACTTTCCGGAACCCACTATACCGGATTTGGCCCTCATGTACATTTTTGACTTTCTTGTATGTGAGAGTTGAGTCGGGCTATGCCCCATATATAAAAGCAAGATTAGTGCTAATCCTATTACTTTTAGGGGATGGGATAAATGATGCTGGTGTGGCGAGGGCCTGGCACCAGATCAGGTTGTTCTAATTTCAGGACTGAATATATATTTTGATTGTAAATATTGAGTTCTGAAGTTGGGATTTACCCCCCTTGGACAGGTGGATACGGGACTCGACCCCGTTGACCCGTCTGCGTGTAGACTCACTGAGGCTTGTACCTCTATGTCAGAAAAGCGGACGTTAAACCCTATTCACTCACTCACTCTAATTTCAGGGCTGAATATCTGAATATATATTTATTTTTATGTGAATATTCTGTTTTGTTTTGGGGATCCCATAAGTCCACCCCCCCCACCCCCCAAATGTAGCAGGTTATATGTGGGATCCTTAAATTACCTTAGCTGTTGATAAGCTGTTGAACACCAATACATCAAATCAAACCGTATTTTGCACATACACGGTCACATTAGAATCAAATCAATTCACTGACGGCATTTACAGGTCTTGACAAATCCACTCATCCGCTCATAATGGAGAGTGAATTTTCAATCTGGACGAGTGGCAATTTGAAGAGACAGTGCAGTATATACATTAAACATATACATGTATGAGTTGAAGTCCAATCTGGACGAGTGGAGTATACGAGGCCTGTATTTAGGCCAGTTCTGTGAAAGAAATGTGAACAGCGCAGGCCCTGATCAGACTGCGCAGGCTGATCTGGGGCTGTGCTGGCCGTAAACGCCATAAAATCCCTTCTGTCAATTAACAACACAATGAAATATACACATATACAGGTACATGTATATCCTAATTGTACACAGTAATTATTACACGTAGATCGGCATTGTGATGCCATTCGTTAATATCGCCTGTTAATATCATGTAGTATATGTGCATTAACATGTATGCTGGTGAATTTTTATGCACCACCATGATAATGGAGGGGGCATTTAGTGTTACCCTTGTCCGTCCATCCCATCCTTCCGTCTGTCCGTCACTTTTATTGTAACTTAGTTTAAACAATATTTTATTTCATATATAGCAGGTTACATATACACAAGACAAGTGATAATAGGATTAGAAAACAAGCTTTATAAAAGCTTATGTGAATTCTTCTCCTTTATTGTAACTTGTAAAACGTTTAAACCGTGCTAGCTACAGACCTGAAACTTGGTATGTAGCTTCCTTATGATGAGTAGGTGAGCAAAGTTTATTTCGATTTTTATTCGACCCCGAGTCATGGATTATCTCCCCCTTTTCGACTTAGAATTTCACCATTTGCCTTCTAATTTGTCAATCTTCTAAATTGTAATAGCTGGAGGCTTGATGCTTGGTGTGTAGATGCACAAAGTCGTTGTAAGGACACAGTGTGGACATGCCCATGCTTTGCTATAAAATTAATATACATGCCCATTAGGCCATAGTAAATATAATTGATAGGAGTGTGTTGTGTCCTGCCAACCTATATTGCCAGTTAGAAGCATTATGGGTGTTTCATTGGTGGAATTGCGAACATTGCAGATGGATAGGCTGATCTGCATCTACACTGGTCGCAAAACCCAGAAGCCACTTTCTCCAGTCACAGCCACAAATTAACATGTAGTTGTCCATGCCAATTAATAGCACAGGCGGATAAAGCGTGGCAGGGGTGGTAAAATGGTTTATGTTTAGAAACCAGTGTCTCGTTTGACTAAACATTTTATGACTAAAATGTTTGTAAGCGTAAATTTAGGATCGTCAGGAAATTTCAATTGATGAATTTACATTTATTGAGCATAGGCTGCATATGCAGCCTATGCTCAATAAATGTAAATCCAATAATTGTTTACTAGAAAACATTGTTAATGTGATATTTACAGACCATCATAATTTTGCACTTACGAACATTTTAGTCTTACGAAGTTTAGTGAAACGGCCCCCAGAGGCTCGTTGGACTAAACATTGTACGACTAAAATGTTTGTAAGTGCAAAAGTATGATAGTCTGTGAAGTTCACATATGCAGCCTTTGTTTAGTAAATGTCAATCCAGAATCTGATTAATGGAATATACCAAAAATACCACGGAGCAGTTCATGAAAGATATTTAGGGTGAACAGGGGCCCGTTTCACTAAACTTTGTGGGACTAAAATGTTCGTAAGTACAAAATTATGATAGTCTGTAAGTTTCACATTAACCACGTTTTCTTAACAATTAATGAATTTACATTTATTGAGCATAGGCTGCATATGCAGCCTATGCTCAATAAATGTAAATCCATCAATTAAAATTTCCAGGCAATCCTAAATCTGCACATACGAACATTTTAGTCGTACAAAGCTTAGTGAAACGGCCCCCAGCAGAAAGTCAGAGAAACAAAAATTGCCATAAAAACAAAAATATCGCCTGTAAAGGTCTATTATAGAGAAATAAAAATTGCTATGAAAACATTTTGTTTTGTTTTCATGGCAATTTTTATTTCTCTGACTTTCTGCTGGTTTCTAAACATAAATAGAATATTTTTAACCATTTTACCACCCCTGCCACGCTTTATTCACATGTGATGACCAGTTGGTGAAACGGTCGCGACCATAGCTGTTGATAGGCTGTTAAACACCAATAAATCAAATCTATTCTAATGTTAGCAAACAGTGTGTATCTACATGAGCCTGTCATCTCATAGATCTGCAATTTGTAGATAGTTTCTGAATTTTGTCAACCTATTTTCCAACAAATGGAATACTCTGGCAGGGCTCCAGATAAGGAATTAGTAATTGAGTATTGTTACTCCATCATTTCTGAAGCAATTGGGTATTTCAAAATTTTAATTGGGTAAAATTAAATCACATACTCAACAGACAGCAATTATTGAATAGTTTGTTTCGAAATGAAAACATATCTTGGCATTTCATTAGAATTGTCTCCTTGGAGACAATTCTAATGAAATACCAATATGTTTTTTCATGGAAAAATAAGAAAAATATGCTATATTGTGGTCTGTTTATTGTTTTATGCACATGATAAAGGTACCACAATTGTTCTCTTTGCTTTTTGATACTCACTACTTCTGATTTCAATTTGGTTTTTGCAATTTTAATTTGGTATTTACGCAAATATGCAACTTATCTGGAGCTCTGCTCTGGAAAATAACATGGAATGTTCCATTTCAATCTAATGTTTGCAAACCCTTGTAGGTCCAGATGAACCGTATGGTTACGAGCCGTTTCATCCGATTCTGCACTTTTTATAGATAGTTCCTGACTTTTTACAAATAAACCTCTTGACAAGAAATGGAATAGCCTGAACATTAACATGGAATATTGCATGCCCTTTAAGCCATTATAAAATAAATACTAGATTCTCATCCGTTTTTTTTATCAAAATGGGGACTGAGGGGTGGGGGGTGGGTGAATAAATACCGACCATCAACCATCGTTTGTGTTAATTCTTTGCATGCTGGGAATGAAAATAATGGCTATACTCTCTAACTTAATAGCAAATGACAATTCATCAATGTCTTTCTTATTTCTCTCTGAAAATATGTAATTACCCATCGCATGCTCCCAACCACCACGTATTAACAAAAAATCGGGGCGGATCTTAATTCTTGGGGTAGGCGGGGATGAGAATCTAGCATGTATTTTATAATGGCCTTACGTAAAACCCTTTCAACACTAGCATGACTAGAGACCACTTTCCTAATATTTGCAATCAGTGCAGATCATGATGAGCCGGCTCATCAAGATTTGCACCGTTGGTTGATTTTTTTTACAAATTCCTCCCCTTTTCTACTTAATTGAAGTGAACATGGAATAGTCGAAATACATTTCCGACTAATCCAATCATCACCTAATAATTTTCAGACTAGTCCATTTATGAAAAGGGGGTGTTTTTTATTAAAAAATTTAAAATTTCTTTCTTTCAAGAAATGCAAATCCTGACGAGCCGGCTAATCTGTAGCCTATTTCACCAACATTGCAAAGTATACTTATCTAGCAAAGTATACTTTGAGGGAGTAATCATTTATTTTTCCTGAAATGCATTATTTCATATAGAAATAACCACTGCATATATTTGATGATTAAAAGTATGCAGAATTATTATACTGAATTTATTACATTATCACAGCCAAATTGGCTGTGATAATGTAATAAATTCAGTGGCTGTGATAATGTAATAAATTCAGTGTAATAAAAATTAATAAATTTATCCTAAAATTGAAAATTTCTCCCTCAAAGTATAGTTTGCTAGAAAAGTATACATTGCAATGTTGGTGAAATAGGCTACTGGATCTACACTGTTTGCACACGCCACTATAGAGGGCTGTAGCGTTGAAATGGTCAATAGGGGGGTGATAGTGAATACAATAGTCTGAAATTAACGTGGAACATTGGTGCCATTTACTTAATAGGGGTGACAGTGTTAATGTTGATTCATGCATTCTAACACATGACAACCGGTTCTTCTTCCTCCGTGTCTGTAATGAGTACGTAGTCTTTTAATGCTTTAGGCATTGGAACGTCTAGGATCTTCCGCACTATATTGTGTGCAAGTCTTTTGCGGATGCACTTCCGGCATAGTTGCTGTAATGAGGTAGCTGTCTGCAACTTCCGTCGCAGCCACTGGACTATTTCCTCGTGTTCGGTCCCGATTCGCGTCGGAACGTAACCCGAGTCGAAGTGAACACGCGCTGAGAAATCGACGTACCCGTATGTAGCTAGCAGACGACATATTTCGAAGTGTCCCTTTTCCGCCGCTAGGATGAACATGGATTTGTATATTCCATTACAAAAGTACTTAATTGGTTGTTCTAAATCACAGTTGTGTGTCAACATCAGTCGAACGACGTCAATTTTGTTACTAATTATAGCTTCGTAAGCGGCCGTTTCACCCTGGTGGTTGTAGATGTCGTGACGCGCACCTGCGGCTAGAAGCGTTTCCACGACCGTGGTGTAGTTCCGTTTTATGGCGATGTGCAGCGCCGTGTCGCCAGTTTTAAATTCTCGTCTGTTCAGATCACAGTTGGCACGGATCAAGCGGGAAACTGCTTCCTTGTGGTTATAGCAGACGGCTTCCATGAGCGGCGTCCGCCCCCAGTAATTCTGGACGTCCACCTGACTGCGGGACGATATCAAAATGTCGATGATGTCCGCGCAGCCGTTCCGCGCGGCGTAGTGGAGAGCCATGTCGCTGTTTCTGTCCGTGATGTTCAGGTTGCAATTGCCCCTCAGCAGACGAAGAACGGCGTCCGTTTTGTTGTTCCGTACGGCCTTCATGAGCGGCGTCTTCGAGGTGATATCCTGGATGTCGACGTTGACGCCGCGCCGTATCAACACGTCCAGGAATTGGCTGTACCCGTCGTCGGCGGCGTAGTGACACGGCGAGTTACCGAACGTGTCTTTAACATCGAGTTTTGCACCAGCAGATATTAACAGCAACATACACGCCATTTTATGACGCAACACCGCGAAATGCAACGCCGTTCTTCGTAGGGTGGACGTTGTTTTGTTAACGTCGCATTTGGATTCGATTAAATACTGCAACATGTACGTGTACCCCCTATACGCAGCAAGATGTATGGGGCACAGATCCGCATGGTTCTTTTTCCTCACCTCCACAAATTTCGCGTTCAAGTCGTTCTTGTACTGAGTGACGATTCGTTTTAACACAGTCAGTTCGTTATTCAGCACTGCGTCGTAGAATTCGAATCCTGCCATTTGTGTTCTGAGCAACATGGAGAGTTGAATGGTTATAAACAATCCAATATACACACCAAAACAATCGGGCGAACGCGAGATCTATACGGATCTCGGTCAACACAGGCGCGGGGGTCGATTGCCCGAACTCCAGTCCGTCCTTCTGCTGATTCCGGAGTGGAAATCACGCAGCATACCCCGTACCGAGCAGAATTCACGCCAGCTGACACGCCAAACGAACCATCATCACACAAATATGGCGGATCTGTTGGCAATTTTATATGTAATATCCCATGAATTCTCTCTCGTGACGCACGAACTCGAAACATAAATTATCCTAAGTGACCCGTATCGATCTTGAGCGGCTGGTGCCAGTGGAAGAATGATAACTGTAGAAGCCGCAACGAGAGCCGAGTTGGCAGCGGTTATCTACCCTCCACCGGATAGAATTGGTTGCTTCACGTGTCGTATCTGGCCGTGACAGGAGAAATTGGGCTTATGGGATTTGTGGACTTTTGATTTTCTAGCGCACCATAGAAGCCTGATAAGGATCAACACTATAAATTAGAAGCATTGCGGGTGTTTCTTTGATTAAATTGCGAACAATGCAGGCCCTGATCAGACTGCGCGAATGCGCAAGATGATCTGGGGATACACTGGCAGCACAGTTCGCAGTCTGATCAGGACCTGCGCTGTTCGCCGGATTTCCGTTAATTTGACCTACTGTCTGTTCCACGCTTTGTTGTCGACGAACGTTTGGCTATTAAGCGTATTACATGTACATGTAAATCTAAAATATATAAAGTATAAAGTACTTCTTCATCAATAAGAAAAAAGCCACACTCCCCAAAAAAAAATGTATATAATGAAATTCCATAACATATTGATTTTATTGCGAAAAACGGTTTTCCTATGGGAAATTAACATACGGCAAAAAGGAGGAGGGTCGAAAAATGGAAAAGTTTGGAAATTGACTGAGAAACTTGATGAGAACTTGCTTGGAAATGATGTAAATAAGAAAAGAAGTTGGATTTTAAAAATCGGTCCACAAATAAAAATTATTTCTAAAAATATATGTTTAGCCCCCATGTTAAATTCGCATAGGAGAATGTTTTTTTCGCAATACAATCTATATTTGACGGAATTTCATAAAATCAAATATTTTTGGGATGGTGACATTGTTTATTATTGATGGAAAAGTACTTAAATATTTTTAGATTTAATGTGCGTAATAGCCAAAAGTTTGTTGGTTGCAAAACGTGAAACAGACAGTAGTTATCTTGATATTAGTTGCTGATGTTGTTGCGAACAAAAAAAAACATTAAACAAAAACAGACGACACAAATACATTCTGGTGTTAAATTTTAATTAATTACGTTGTACCAAATGACGGAGATTGTAGATACAATGGAACCTCTCTAAACCGGACACAAATACAATATATGTGATCTCATTTTGATAGGTTTCTTGGCAACGCATTCTCCGATACCAATGCATTTTTATGATTGCAAAATACATAAGTATGTCACAGAATGGTTAGATGCCGGATTTACAGTGGAACCTCTCTAAATCGGACACCCTGGGGACAGTGTCCGGATTAGAGAGGTTTCACTGTACATGTATATGGTGGATCGTGACGGAAATTTCGTTTCTCCCTTCGCTGCGCAGAGAGGAATATTAATATTTATAATATTTTATTTTCGTGGCATAGTATAGAGGCAGACATTAACCCATTCCTTTCGGAATACACATTTAACGGTATGAAATTTATTAAATATTTTATTTTAATTTTGTTATTCGTCCATCCGTCTATCCCACGTTACAGTTTTTGGGTACCCATTATCTCTATAACGGTAAGTCGGATTGACTTCAACCTTCATATACTGCCTTATCATGATCCATATTTCCATTCCATACCACACCCATACGGCGTTCATGTCCAAGGTCAAGGTCAAATTACTTAGCAATTTGCACCCGTAAGATTTGCGTTAAAGTTTTCGCGTACCCAGTATATCTGCAACGGTACATCGTATTGACTTCAAACTTCATATAATTCCTACATCAAGTACGATGCATAGCCTATAGAAATGGGTGGGTGGTGTACAAACTCATTTTTTGTACCAAAATGAATGCAAACAGTTCCAAAGTGTGTGTAAGTAGAAACCTGTTGGATTTATGTGTGGGAAAACCCAATAGGAGGCCAAATTCGGCAACTTGATCCGTATAGGGGCTTTAACGTGAGTAGCAACTAAATAAAAATCTCCTTACAAACTTTTTTATCCGACGAAGTTTATTGCAACTGGCCGTTGTTCTCGCGTACGGCGAACACTAATACATGTAGTATGGACCTTATATTTGGCTGTGACTGGAGAAATGGGGCTTATGGGATATGTGACGAGTGTAGCTCCTGGTCAAATATAGAGAATAGTAGGTTAGTGCCGTGAATGGGAAAAAATATCTGGCAAGGCTCAGGAAACGGGATGGGCGAGGCTCTGCCGAGCACATCCCGTTTCCGTGCCGCGCCAGATATTTTTTCCCATTCACGGCACTAACCTACTATTCTATTTATCCAGTCAACACCTTCAAATGGCTGTAAAATGCAAAAATTGTATTGACTGGATATCAAAAATGTTTCACGGCACCGTGTTTCACGGCACATACGCATTGTGTTGACGGGATAAATCACACTCCTGTAGCCTGATAACAATCTATATTGCTTGTTATAAGCATTATAGTATATACAAATGTGTGTGTGTGGGTACATCAAATACGATGTATAGCCTAATGGGTGTGTGGGGTACATCAAATACGATGTATAGCGTAATGGGTGGGTGGGGTACATCAAATACGATGTATAGCCTAATGGGTGGACGGGATACATCAAATACGATGTATAGCCTAATGAGTGGGTGGGGTACATCAAATACAATGTATAGCCTAATGGGTGGGTGGGGTACAATAAATACGATGTATTGCCTAATGAGTGGGTTGGGTACATCAAATACAATGTATAGCCTAATGGGTGGGTGGGGTACATCAAATACGATGTATAGCCTATAGACATGTGTGGACGGGGTACATCAAATACGATGCATAGCCTAATGAGTGGGTGGGGTACATCAAATACAATGTATTGTAATGGGGGTTGTCTAATTGGGTGGGTGTGGGGTACATCAATACGATGTAAGCCTAATGGTGGGTGTACAAGGTGGGTGGGGTACATCAAATACGATAAATAGCTAATGGTGGACGGTACATCAAATACTATGTATAGCCTAATGGGGTGGGGATGGGGTCATACAAATAGCTATGTATAGCCTAATGGGTGGGTGGGGTACATCAAGTACGATGCATAGCCTATATAAATGGGTGGGTGGGGTACATCGAATACGATGTATTGCCTAATGGGTGGGTGGGGTACATCAACTACGATGTATAGCCTAATGGGTGGGTGGGGTACATCAAATACGATGTATAGCCTAATGGGTGGGTGGGGTACATCAAATACGATGTATAGCCTAATGGGTGGACGGGGTACATCAACTACAATGTATAGCCTAATGGGTGGGTGGGGTACATCAAATACGATGTATAGCCTAATGGGTGGGTTTGGTACATCAACTACGATGTATAGCCTAATGGGTGGGTGGGGTACATCAAGTACGATGCATAGCCTATATAAATGGGTAGGTTGGGTACATCGAATACGATGTATAGCCTAATGGGTGGGTGGGGTACATCAAGTACGATTCATAGCTTATATAAATTGATGGGTGGGTACATCAAATACGATGTATTCCTTAACAATCCAATATGTAAATAATACCATATACATATGGACACGCAATGTGTGTTTGCTGGTGAGACAGTTGGCTTGATGCAATACACGATTCGTGCGAGCGCTAGCGATGAAAACAGTTTATTAACAAATCAATATGTGAACTATAACTTACTTATTGTTTACCCAGACCTTTCGCAAAGCTCCGCCCCCAAACGTGATGTTGAATCGCTATACTAGTATGTGATTGGCGGTGTGACACGAAGTGAGCGCGTGAGTGGGCGTAATATGCTTTGCGTCTGATGACCTGATGGCAACAATGCATACAATCAGTTCTAAATATAGCGCTGAACCTTTAATGATTAATGTAAATCATATTGGCGACAGCGTCGCAATATGCGATCGATTGACACGAAATGCCGTTCTTTCATTGGTCAAGGATACTTGGGTAAACAATAAACTACATATTCGGGAAATATGTACATATTTATAGTTAATGTTAACTTAAATGTTAATAAAACTTAAACTTTAAGTTGATATTTATCAGTTTTATTTTTGAAAATCCCACAGGAAATTCCACTTAACAACAAAGAGTATGTAGTCGTCATTGTTTATCAAGTCAATAATGAACGCATGATTTTGTACACTATATTGTATATTCTTAATGTATAATAATTCCAGCACAAAAATATTTACACAATTCCCTAACATTTGATTGGCCCGTAGCAAGTACTGTCCAAAATTTATATCCCAGTAAACTCCCACGCCGAACTACTTTTCCGTAACCGTGAGGCGCAGTTAAAATAATTCTTAAGAAAACTGAAAATAAACACATTTTCTTGATGAATTTATTTCAAATGCTGGAATTATATGGAATGAATGGCCTTTTTGTGGAATTTATCGGGGATATAAACTTGAAAAAGTCGCGGGAATACTGGACGAGGCCTTCCGGCCTTCGTCCAGTATTCCCGCGACTTTTCCAAGTTTATACCCCGATAAATTCCACAAAAAGGCCATTCATTCCTATATAATTGTCTCGTTTTCTAAGAAAGCATTCAGCTCCAGGGGATCGTTTCACTAAACTTCGTACGACTAAAATATTCGGAAGTGCACATTTAGGATCGTCTGGAAATGTTAATCGATGGATTTTCCTTTATTGAACACCCAGGACGTAATGAAGCGATTTTTGGCGCCAAAATAAGAAACCCCTACCGTACTACGTAGCATATTGCATGTAGTCGAATACAGATTTTGCTAGTAAACAGAGAACCGTTTCACAAAACTTCGTACGACTGAAATGTTCATGAGTGCAAATTTATGATAGTCTGTAAATTGCACATTAACAATGTATTTTTTGTAAACAATTATTGGATTTACATTTATTGAGCATCGGCTGCATATGCAGTTCCAGACTATCCTAAAGTTGCACTTACGAACATTTTAGTCGTACGAAGTTGAGTGAAACGGGCTCCAGAGCTTGCAATGTTTTTTCCACATGCCAACAATTATTTGATTTACATTTATTGAGCATAGGCTGCATAATGCAGCCTATGCTCAATACATTTAAATCCACCAATTTAATTTTCCAGACGATGCTAAATTTGCACTTACGAACGTGTTAGTCGTACGAAGTTTAGTGAACCGGGCCCCATTAATCCACATAGTAATAATATTGACGTTATGGAATGATGGAAAATCCTTTTGACGCAAGTGACCACGGACGGACGGATGAACTTGACGAGCAAAGCAACATGCCCCCTTGTTATCGCATACGGGTGGGGCGGGGGTGGGGGAGGGGCTATGGCATACACATGACGTCACAAACAACTCGTCGGTATTTCAGTTTTATTACTTAATACAACATATAATGCAAAAACAATGAATTAAAATATGGTACAAAATCAACAGTAACAAAACTAATGTTAAACATTGCCAAGTGTACACTACAATCATTTGAACTACATGTATGTCGAAAGCTTTACATATTTGGGCCTCGCCGAGATTCGGCGGTGCCCTATAGATTTCGCCCTGTCTGTCTGTCCGTGTATTTTTGGTTTTGTAAGTTCTTGTAAGAGTTTCTAAAATCATCTATAGGGGCTCTAAGTGCGTCGACAGACCACATTTTCTAGTTAAAGATATTTTTTTATTTCCAAATACATATATCCGAATGAGTGATATCACATATTATAGGAATGAATGGCTTTTTTTGTGGAATTCATTGGGGTATAAACTTGGAAAAGTCACGGGAATACTGGACGAAGGCCTTCGTCCAGTATTCCCGCGACTTTTCCAAGTTTATATCCCCGATAAATTCCACAAGAAAACGATAGGTCGGAAAATCTGTTTAATGGCGACGCGCTAGCGAAGCCATTAAACATGTTTTCCGACCTATCATTTTCTGATATACGCCACAAATTTAAAAATTACAATGCGGTTAACCTATGTGTAATGCACTCCTTTACTACTGGCGTAGGAATACAAACATATTGAAATAATTTGCGACCGTTTATCCACAATGATATACCTGTAATGTATGACCATCAGCCAATCAGATTGCGTAATATTTATATAGTGCATTAGAATAAGGATATAAACTACTAACAAATGCAACACCCCATAGAATATAAATGCAAAGGTATGCAACAACGACGTACATTTCATATTTTCTGAAGTTCACTGTGCGCGTTAAAGGTACATGTCCACTCAGCAGGCACATAATGTTCGTTATAGGAATTAAATAAGTGTATAAATGTAATCACGTCACTATTCCACCAGTTCTAAAAATTACGAGTGCCCGCTATACATATATAATTATTTAGTAATATGCATTTTACTGATAGTAACGCGCGGTGGTATCCGGCTATTTTCATATGCAAGTAGTATACTACATGTACATGTAATTAAATGCGTCACCTGAAATAAATACAGTAGTAATGTCCGTTAACAGTTCACGGCTATCGCCCCTGGTATCAGTGTGAAAATTTACGTCTGATATAAACTGTATAATAATGTCAATCAATGCGTGGGGTAATGGTGAATGAATGTTTCTTTTGCCTGAACATGTCTCAAGATGATGTATCTGATATTTTGAGCATGTGTGCCCACTGAGTGACCATGTACCTTTAAAAAAGTCTCTCTATCTTATAATGCGATGACATATTTGACATACAGGACATCGCTTTGACATAAACTGTAAGTGACATGCATTAACAGTTTGACATAGAACACCGTTTTGACATAGACCACTGACATATAATATTACTCTAACATAGATATATTAAACACGTTGGCTACCGACTGAGAAAAGGGGCCTTATAACGTGTGCGACCAACATAGCCCCAGATCAGCCTGCGCATCCGCGCAGTCTGATCAGGGTCTATGTTGTTCGCCATTCCGTTCGCGAAGTACACTAGTTATCGTGAGCGGATTAGGTCTTATTCCGACTGTGATAACCCGAATTTTCTGTCTGTAATGCAGGGCAACTTACAAGACAGAAAACTCGGGTTAAAGGGATCAGGATTGTTTAAAAACTACTATAAAAAATAAAAACGTGTTTTCATCATGGCCCTGTGTAAAGTGGTTCAACTATAGGTACAGTATATATCAATACTAGGATCGCTGGGTTGTTTCTATTTTCACCCATTTAGGTACATACATTTCTGATTTTATATCTTGTTGCGTTCAACAAGATTGAAAATCTGTTATTTATATACCGATCTCGGTGAAAATTGAAACAACCCAACTGACCTAGTATCGTCATATATCTTCAATTAAACCACTTTACACAGGGCCATGATGAAAACACATTTTTTATATTTTGTTTTTTTTCTTCAAAAGAATTCTGAATTTTTTTTCTTCAGCGGTCATAGTATCGTCATATATCTTCAATTAAACCACTTTACACAGGACCATGATGAAAACACATTTTTATTTTGTATATTTTTTTTTCTAAAAGGTCCTGATATGCCCCTTTAACTGCGTGTACGGTTGTAAGGTCCATTTTATCATCCAGTGGCTCACATTCAGAATAGCGGTCTTACACGACGGCCTGCGTTAATATTGCCCAGATGTCAACGTTTCTGAACAGCTATTGGCAATCACAACTCGCAATCAGGCAGTTTGATTGACTGAGCATGAGCTGCAGCGCAGCTCAGTCTCAGCCAGTATTTTTAGATAAAAAGCATGACAAATATTGGCAAGATTAACGCAGCCGTTAGTGTAACCATCGTACCGCTATATGTCATATTACAGAGCTCTAACAGAATACCGAGCTCTAACATCGAGCTCTAACATAGACTATCACACAGAGCTCTGAATCTAGTATCACTATGACACATAGTTTTAATATAACATAAGATTTAACGCGAGAACACATAGCTTTAACATAGAATATATTGCTCTAACATAGAGCTTTGAGAACTATCCAATATCACGCTGGCATACAGTTGTAACATATCTCATCGATCTGGCATACAGTTCTAGCATCGCTCTGACATAGAGGGCTCTTACTTACGATACCGCTGGGCACTTGCATACACGATATCTGAGCCTTACATACAATATGTGGCTGTGACTGAAGAAATGGGGCTTATGGGCTTTGCGAGCAGTGTAGATCCAGATCAGCCTGTGCATCCGCACAGTCTGATCAGGATCTACAATGTTCGCCATTTCATCAATAAAACACATGGCATGCTTCATACAAGGAATATAGAGCGTTATCCGGCCAGATGAGTGTACTATTTGATCAGGAGCTACACTGGACACAAATCCCGTAAGCCCCATTTCACCAGTCACAGCCACATATATCTCACCTCTAATGTACGATATCTCTGAGCCCTTACATACGATATCTCTGACCTCTTACATACTGAGTTCTTACATGTATTACATACACAATCGAAATCCTTCTTTCTTATCTCTAACATGCAACATCTGTCTGATATAGAGCTCTAACATACAATGTCGCTCTCACGTGGTGCTCTGGCATACATCTCTACCATGCAACATCTGTCTGAAATAGAGCTCTAACATACACCGTCGCTCCAACGTAGTGCTCTGGCATACTCTTCTGCTCTGATATATATAATATACGCTATCTCTCTGACGTAGAGTGATACATACGGCATACATACGGCTCTGTTATAGACCTCTAACATACATTTTAACTCTCTGCCGATGAGCTCTGGCATATATTACGGTTGCAGAACAAAATATACAAATCACTCTGTCACGCAGCTACACATCCGCCTCCGTTAATCGTGCCAATATCTCGTCGTTTCTGAACATCTATTAGCAATCTCAACTCACAATCAAGCGGTTTGATTGACTGAGCCTGAGCTGTAGCACAGCTCAGGCTCAGCCATTCAATCTGCTTAATTTAAAGGACGATAGTCCTGTATTTTGAAGAACAAAAAAAGAATTATTGGCCAGATTATCGCAGGCGATGGTGTATGTATAATACAGTGTAAGCTCGTACAGAGAGTTGCAACATGAATTACATGACCGATAATTTCAATCAATGAAATGTCCAATATCGGGTCACATGATTGTGGACAGAAATGATATTCACCTGAATATAAGTCTCCGACTCTTCTACAGGGGCGGATCTAGGGGGGAGGGGATTCCAGGGTTGCAACCCCCCTGTTCAGCCACGGACGTTACATAGAACACAGTTTACCACCAGTTGGAGTCTGAATTTAAATGCCGTAAAACACAGGAAAGTGCATTTATGATTTCAAAATTTGTCCTGGGGGCATGCCCCAGGATTCCCCCCACCCCTAGCATACTCGCTTCACTCCGTGGAGCTCGAAAATAGGACAACCCCCCGTTCCCCAAATGTTGGATCCGCCCATTGTTTAGTTGCGCGAGACAAGTCCGAGAATGATATTCGAAATGTGATATTCACCTGCAGGATACCACATTACGAATAACACTCTCGGACTCTTCTCGCGCAACGAGACGAGTCCAAGACTGATATTCAAGTGTAGCAGCATATGCTTCATCTTCTGCTTCTGCCGTTTACAGGCCTCCTTCAACTGATTGAAGATTTGCCCGGTTATGCAATCACGCATTCAAAGCATGAGGCAATCCGTGCGTTGCTTTATCATATCAGTTCTCATTGCTGTAATATGGGTCATATAGTAAAATAATTATTGTCTTTTGAGTGGGTGTACACGAGATTTACGGACCTTCGAAAAGTCATCACCTCGGTCTTCCTCAGGTCCGTAAATATCGTGTACACCTCCTCAAAATACACTAATTGTATAGTGAGTACGCTATGTGATCGGTAGCATTTATGTTTCCATGTTCCAACGTGAAAAATGCGAAAATCTTGGAGCTTGGAAATATGTTACCTGATAAATAGACTACCAGGCTACTGTAGAGCCTTTGGATATCAAGTTTATCATCAGGCTGGTTTCACGAAACCCGCCCATATTTTACAGCTATGTAAAAATGCAAACACAATATTGTTTTCGATACTATTACATTTTATCCAAATTTAAGAATGAACCGCCTGCGCTATTCTTGCCAATGTTTGAATTTATTTTTATTTAACAATACTTGACAATTGCGCTTGAAATCAAGCAGCTTGATTTGCTGAGTCTGAGCTGTACTACAGCTCAGGCTCGGCCAATCAAACTTCTTGATTGCGAGTTGACATTACCAATAGGTGGTAAGAAACGATGACATATTGGCAATATTTATTTAAAAATAATTGTGCTTGAAATCATGCAGCTTGATTGGCTGAGCCTGATCTGTGCTACATCTCAGGCTCTGTCAATCAAGCTGCTTGACTGCTTGACGGCAAGATTAACGCATGCGGTTGTGTAAGGTTAACCATGAACTACTACAGGGTATGTGCTTCCCATCCAGTGACTACGGTGTCCTGTTAGGGCCACCTTGTATTTTCGCAATATCGACTTATACACCATTGCCTGAGTTAACCTTGCCAATGTGTTAATGTTTCTGACACCTATTATGTCAACTTGCAATCAAGTTGTAGCACAGCTCAGTCTCAGTCAATCAAGCTGCTTGATTTCAAGCAGAATAGTCAAGTATTTTGAAATAAAAAAATAGCAAGATTAGCGCAGACGGTGGTGTATGCATGTGGGAATTAATTAATTAAATAATTATACGTCCCTCGTGGGGCTCCGTATTGTACAGTTATAGTACGGGAAAGTGCAAACAAGCGATAATGTCACACAATAACAGGTGTGTTAATAGCGCTCTGTTTATAACTGCCAATAGCTAATTCCGCAATAAGAAAATAATGCCATATTGAGTGTTCGACCAGTGTAGACCCTGATCAGATTAAGCACCCGTTATGTTCACAGGTTCTTGAAGAACGGGTCTGTTCAATCTAACAATGGTCATTATGTTTGTATCATATGGGTATTCTGATGGATTTGGGTATTTTTTTTATCGTTGGGTTTGGGTAATTTACATAGTTTTGTGCATCTACTAATGCAACTACATTGCACACGACAGAAGTCGTGAGTTATCTACACATTCACCGTTCCGAACATTCCAGGAATGCCATAAATACAAATAATTAATGCTAGCTCATTAGAGCTATCATTAAATATGTAGAGCTGGCTCCAAATCATTTGGAGAGCTCTCTAAACCATTTGGAGCTAGCTCTAAATATTTCATACTGGCTCTAATTATTTAGAGATAGCAGTAATTATTGAGTTTATTGAATGTTAAATCTACATATGCTCAAATAAGTAATGCTAGCTCGAAATCATTAGAGCTAGCATTAAATACTTAGAGCTAGCTCCAAATCATTTGAAGATCTCTCTAAATCATCTGGAGCTAGCTCTAAATATATAATGGTTGCTCTAATTATTTAGAGCTAGCAATAATTATTTGAGTTTATGTAGATTTGGCGTTCCATGAACGCCAAATCTACATAAACTCAAATAATTATTGCTCTAAATATTTGATGCTAACTCTAATTATTTAGAGCTACTGTCTGTTTCACGAAAGCTGCCCAAATGTTACGGCCATATAAACAATTCAAAGACAATATATTTTTCGATAATATTAAATTAAAGGAAAATTTAAGATTGAGCCTTCTTTTTAATTCGTGAAATTTTCGCAAATATTGATTTTATTGCGAAAAAGCAATTTCGCCATGTTAAATCCCTAGGCTATACAGTGTAGACATCTTCACAGAGTGAAGATGTCTATGGGGATTTAACCACAGGGCTACTAAAATAATTCCATTGTATTCAATCTGTATAGATAGAGTCTGTACTACATGAATTCAAGTGGGTGGGGGATATTCAACATTGCCTGTGGATTTAACATGGGGAAATTTTTAGAATTTCAGAAACACTGGGCCGATTTTAAAAATTTAACTTTTTATTTTCTTAGTTAGATCATTTCCAAGATATCTAGCCAGGTTTCGGCGACAATTTCCAAAATTTTTCGTTGTTTTGACTCCTCCCACACTCCTCTACCCCTTTTTCCCCCATGTTAAATTCCCATAGAGAAATCAATTTGTCGTAATAAAACCAATATTTGACCAACTTTCACGAAATAAAAAGAAGGCTCATTCATAAATTTTTCTTTAATTTAATATTATCTAAAATAATATTGTTTTTGAATTGTTTATATGGCCGTAAAATTTGGGCAGCTTTCGTGAAACAGACTATAGTAATACTTATTTGACTTAATATATATTTTGCGTTCCATACAGACTGGCTCATGATCAGTAGCCGATTTACAAACATTGCAAAGTATACTTTTCTAGCAAAGTATACTTTGAGGGAGTAATCATTTATTTTTCCTGAAATACATTATTTCATATAGAACTAAGAACTGCATATATTTGATGATTAAAAGTATGCAGAATTATTACACTGAATTTATTACATTATCACAGCCAAATTGGCTGTGATAATGTAATAAATTCATTATAATAAAAATTAATAAATTTATCCTAAAATTGAAAATTTCTTCCTCAAAGTATACTTTGCTAGAAAAGTATACTTTGCAATGTTGTTGAAATAGGCTACAGATAACTCACACCTGTGATCTAATATGTACGGACTGTATCTATATATATAATGTCTGTTCGGCTTCCACTGACTTAATTAATTGTGAACAGTGGAAACCCTGATCAAACTGCAGTGTGCGTATGTACAGACTGATCTGGGTCTACACTGACCCCAAATTCCATAAGCCCCATTTCTGCAGTCATGGCCGCGTATGGGTTTTACAAATCCCGGTTCACGCACTAAATTACAATTGAATTAGTCACATTTTCAGACACACTACCGCCTGCGCAAATCTTGCCAATATTTGTATATGTCTATATATATATTTAAAAATACTTGAATAATTATGTGCTTGAAATCAAGCAGCTTGATTGGCTGAGCATGAGCTGTGCTACAGCTCAGGCTCATACAATCAAATTTATTGATTGCGAGTTGGCATCGCCGATAGGTGTTCAGAAACGTGGACAAGATTAACGCAGGCGATTGTGTAGCATGCATTTACTACTGGATGGCAAGTACAAAAGCCATACACAATTAATGTACATGTGCACAATAATTGAGTAAAATGCTCAGTATATACACGGTGAATATGTCTTCAATTCGGAGAATATTTCCGTGAAATAGCTCGGATCACTGTTAATTTTCAACATTTTCGCGCTTTGATTGTTGATAATGGAAACACATCTGTCCCAAAACGTATCCCTGTTCTCCTCCACAAGAAACGGTTTAAGCGGGTAGCTGATCTCATTGCCCATGTAGGAGTACGAGAGATACAAGCACGTGAGAACCTTCGCCTGCAACTCGTGCTCGCTGTCAATGTCAGTTGTGACGATCTCGCGCGTCAACATGTACACAAAGACGACATTTGCCGGGTTGATGAACGCTATATCCTGCCAGCCCTGTAACAATAGCGCCCGGTCCACCGTGCGCAGCCACAATATGGCATCCATTCCCTCGAAGTGCTTTAACCTGTAGCATCGCTTACGTAGATATTCCCCCAAACATTTCAGTAACTCGGATGTCGACGCCTGTATAACCGTTTTCCGCGGACTCGTGCCTTTGTCAACCTTTTTCACTACTTGACTTTCAGATTTGTGGAAATTCTTGTTATTGTAATTGTTATTTATGTTATTGTTGTTGTTATTGTTATTATAACTGTTTAGGTTATTGTTTACATTCACACCGTTGTTGTTTTTCAGACTGTACAACTGGGTTTCGCTTGTTTTTAGGTTGTAACAACTTACCGATTTCTGGAAGTTTTTGTTGATGTTCAGATTCTCAATGTTACAAGAATTCTCAACTTTCCCGGGAAGACATCCTATCGTCGAGTTTCGGAACTCATTTTTCTCCTTTTTCTTGCCGCCATTCACCGTCAACCGTTTCCAACTAAGTCCGCTCAAGAATATGGAATGCTTTTTCTGATTCTTCTCCTTAATTTCCTTGACAATGGATGTATTACTCTTGGTATTGTTCAGTACATCGTAGTTGAAGTTGTTCAGATTTATGTCTTCGTAGAATGGCTTTCTTGGCCGGGGCGAAAATGATAGAACAGTACCCATATTGGAGTTTAATCGGCTTCCAACAAGTTCCCACGAAAACAAGCCGAGAAAACGACCGGCCTATACTAACCGCAAGCAACACCAGTAACCGCTACGTAATATATGTTGACAGTCGCGGTCAATATGGCGGCCAGCGACAACCAGCCAGAATCCGTGTGAGGCTAGCGTCTTCAGGCGACTCTTCTTAAATAGTACACACGGATAAATTCCTCAAACTAGTTAATTATCAATAACACGCAGTAACGTATATAGTCGCTAACCACTGAAATATGATGATTTAACACGATCAATCCTCCATTTCATCCCGTCATTTTTCTGCTTCCACGAAAACAACTAAATCAATATCTAGACATGACCATTATCATATTCCAACAGATTCCATATGACGTCATCACCATGGAGACATTAATATTCCAATACGACTTGGCATTCATCGGCAGCACTTGTACCCGGCGCTCTATGGGAATATTGGTGTTCAATCAGAAGAACCGGGTTCAAATCGGCATCGATTTTTGTGAACACAGTGCCGCGCCTTGAATAATGCACGCAATTGATATTGGAAAACGAAGCAGAGTGCACGAATGACACTCGAAAGAAGCAGGAATATGGCCGTGTTGTCTCATCGGAGAGATGGATCGATGGAGTGACTAAGCTCAATACGGTTCTAGAGGTCATACACCAACGCCTGCGCTAATCTGGCCAATAGTTGCAGAGCTCCATAAGGTGCGTATATAGAGAATACCAGGCTACTGTCTTTCGATATCAAGTTTATCAGGCAAGGCTAGGAAACGCGTAGGAATTCCGAGGCTTGCCGAGCCGAGCCTGATAAACTTGATATCGAAAGACAGTAGCCTGGTATTCTATTTATCAGGTAACGTTTTATGCTCGAAAAAGACCAAAGATGACGTCGTTATATATGGATAGAACGGGGACTTGTTTACGTTGTGTCATTACACTCACGTCATTCGGTAACGTCACGTGACGTCATCCGACCAATGGAACGTCACTATTCACTTCATTGTAACCCGGATGTTTGTATGAGGTCAATACCTGATACAACAATATGTTATCAGTCAGTACGTATTCGGCCAATACAGGGCAGGTTACCTGATAATGGCGTATTCTATGCACTTATTTTAGCAGAATACGCATTGATTATCAAAAGTGGGAGTAAAAAAAATAATCACAGCAATGTGAAAATACGCATTGATTTTTCAATTGAGTAGTGAAAACATTGTAATAAAGTTGAACATTTACTTAGTTGAGCTGCAAAAAGCAAACAGTGTTTTTGCAGCTCCAATAAGTGAATGCTTAAATTGTTTTATAATTTGTTCCCTATTTAATAAGGAAGACAATCAATAATACATTTGTAAAATTAAAATACGCATTGAATTTGAAATCTGGGGGTATAACACTCTTTAGACACACAATTATCTGGAGCTCTGTAATAGTTGTCAGACGTTTTCTATCAAAATTCTTGTAGGGATGGGCTGTGGCTCAGGGATAGACTACAGGGCCCCGTTTCACTAAACTTCGTACGACTAAAATGTTCGTAAGTGCAAATTTAGGATCGTCTGGAAATTTCAATTGATGGATTTATATTTATTGAGCATACACTGCAAATGCAGCCTATGCTCAATAAATGTAAATCCAATAATTGTTTACAAGAAAAGATTGTTAATGTGACATTTACAGACTATCATAATTTTGCACTTACGAACATTTTACTCGTACGAAGTTTGTAACACGCAATCTAGATCGTTATCAGGCTACAGGAGTGTGTTATTTGATCAGGAGCTACCCTTGTCACAAATCCCATACGCCTCATTTCTCCAGTCACAGCCACGTATGAGACACGCAATGTGATTTTGTACCATTTTCATGAAATATATTTACAGAAACTGTGATATTTTCTGTAAATGACGTCGAAGATGACGAAATTTCCATAGCAAATGCGGAATTATTGCCATGAAAAATTCGTCAACATTTCGACGCCATTTATGAAATATTTCGTAAATATTGTTCATGAAATATCGCACATGTTCTTAGGTACGAAATCACATGGCTTGTATCAAATACATGTACATGTATGTATCAACAGGCACATGTGCAATATTTATATTCTTCCTTTTTGTAGTAAAGCCATAAACCTATCAAGTGCGTACAGTGGGGTCAGCGTGTAAGTGCAATTACACGCTAACCCCCCCCCCAACCCCGCCCCCACTGTATCTTTATGGAACGCCAACTCTACATAAACTCATAACTACATATTACAATTAATGATATCTCTAAATAATTATAGCCAGCTTCAATTATTTAGAGTAGCTCGAATTGATGTATAGCTAGTTATAATACATTTGGAGCTAGCTCCAATTCATTTGAAGAGCTTTCTAATTCCTTTGCAGCTATCTCTAAATCAAATGGACATAATCCCCCCCCCCCATGATTTTTGACACAGGAGAACAAAATCACCCCCCCCCCCCCCGTCTAAAATGCAGTTAGGACAAAATCCCCCCCCGTCTAAAATGCAAGTAGGACAACCCCCCCCCCACCCCCGTCCAAAATCACAGGTAGGACATAATCCCGCCCATCCCATCAATATGTTTTGAAAGAATCATTGCATTAATTGGTTTTCAAATGTCACCCTCTAATCCTCTTTAATCAGGGTAATTGAATTGCCTGATTTCTTTCAAGTACTTGATTAAGGATTACGTTTTATTAAAACAAACAGAAATGAATGATTGTTACAGGATTTACCTAGTATCGTTTTGGCGAATACATGTAATTCTTTGAAATGGTAATCAGAATATGGTTTGGGACCGACATCAGTATACAAATGTACAAACGATACATACATCTTCTTGTTTGACGTTTATTGTGCAACTGAAAATACTTTATTAAATGTGCTTGTTTGATTGTGCAACTGAAAATACTTCATTAAATGTGCTTGATGTTTGAGGTTTATTGGGCAAATCAAAGTACTGAATATGAGGGGTGGGGGCGGGGGTGATTTTGTCCTAGGATTTTGTCCTAGGGTTGCACCCCACCCGTTCAGCCACGGAGTTTACATATATCACAGTTTACAACCAGTTGGAATCTGGACTTAAATGCCGTGAAACACAGGAAAGTGCATTTCGAAGAGCTCAAAAATAGGACAACCCCCTAGTTGCGAACGGTAACTCTTGCAATTACTCCCGTACCGTCCGTAGCTAGAGACTTCAATACTTTTCCATATTGACGTCTCGTGAGTTCATATTGGTCAGTGCCGGAACTCCGTTTCAAATCGCAAAATAGTTCCTTCTAAATCGCCATTAATTTGTTTATTGTATTTATATGTTGTATATGTTTGAGACGCATATAATGTGAGAGTGATGTACGTAGGATTGAATATTTATATAAAGTACTATATCCGATCCTGTTATTCTTGGTGTATGCGATACTGTGCACTAAATTGCCATCTGACCCATCTTAGTATGGACATGGTATCGGCTAGTTTCACCTCTTGTCAACTTTCGAAGTTAAATACAAAACTATCACAGTTTCTGTAAATACTTTACATGGTAAATCGCACATCTCAGGTTGCAGTTTTTACATACCTTGTTTGTTTTGCTTTCTACGGAGCCCCGTAGGGGACATGCATTTTTTTTATTAATTCGTTTCCTCAATTTATCAATTTGTTCCCTCGAATTAACAATTCGTTCACACGATATAACAATTCGTTCCCTCGAATTAACAATTCGTTCCGACCCACGAAATGACAGTTTATTCCCTCCATTTAACAATTCGTTTCCTCGAATTAACAATTCGTTCCCACGATATAGCAATTCGTTCCCACGAATTAACAATTCGTTCCCGTGGGAACGAATTGTTATTTCGTGGGAACGAATTGTTAAATTGAGGGAACGAATTGTTAATTCGAGGGAACGAATTATTAATTCGTGGGAACGAATTGTTAAATTGAGGGAACGAGTTGTTATTTCGTGGGAAACGAATTAATAAAGAAAATAATTATATGTCCCCTGCGGGGCTCCGTAGATTAGTACATACATAATATGGAACAATGACTAGCGTTGCAGACAGTTTTTATGTAATCGATGGTTACTAATTATCCCGGTGGGTGGCAGGTGAGAGCATTATATATATTATTTATTTCATCCAGATATTTGGAGATTCATGTAAGTCATATGAACACAAACATGTTATGACTTAGATAGAACAACATATTTAACATATATATATATGTATATTACGGGGCGCCATGCAGGACAGGTTAATTATGTGTACAAAACCAATTTTTTTCCAGACAAAATTGAGTTTTGTAACACTAAAAATCACAAAATCCAATTATGTAAAATTCTGATACAAAAAATCAATTTTGTCCAGACAAAATTGAGTTTTGTAACACTAAAAATCACAAAATCCAATTATGTAAAATTCTGATATACAAAATTCATTTTTGTTATAATTGATTCAATTTTGTAAGATAGAATTGAATTTTGTGGGACAGAATTCAGTTTTGTGGGACAGAATTCAGTTTTGTACACAAAATTCAGTTTTGTCCACAAACATTAGTTTGCGTAGGATAGTCTATGTCATCTCTACGTTGATTGGTTGAGATCGGTCTTAGTCCATTTTACTAGATGGTGGAGTACACTTGCAGGTTTAAATATTTCAATGCGAAAATATAACCCAATATATCAATATTATACTTCTTTATGGACAGTTATTTTAGTTATAGTATGATTACAAATGAGTGGTCACACCATATAAGCATATATACTTTGAAGGAGAAATAAGAAAAATATTCAGAATTTTCCCTCAATTATGTAAACAGGGTCAAACATAAAATAGCCGGGACATAGCTAGACCTGAGAGCATGCCCATATATAGAGAATACCAGGCTAGTGTATTTTGATATCAAGTTTATCAGGCAAGGCTAGGAAACGCGTAGGAATTCCGAGGCTTGCCGAGGAATTCCTACCGTTTCCGAGCCGAGCCTGATAAACTTGATATTAAAATACACTAGCCTGGTATTCTATTTATCAGGTAACGTTTTATGCTCGAAAATGACATTAGATGACGTCGTATTCTAACAGTAGATCTAACCTTGTGAAACAAATGGTATTGGATCTGTGTCTACTAGTTGCGAAGTTACGTGTTCGCAACTATGTGTCTACATGCATTATTTACAGTATACACCATCTTAGTATCCATGGTATCTACACAAATACTACAAATGGTTTCCTCAAATGGCCCAATACACACATTCTGTTTATAAACACAGACAGCAGTCAGAACACAGGTCACAGCGCGTGTATTATTGATTTAACTGGGGCAGATGTACCTTGCGATACACAATAAATGAGGTCAGTACTCGCGGGAGATATACATGTACATGAATTATGTGTACAATTATAACGCAAATGAGTTTAAATACGAATGGGTTTGTCAACGTTTGACTGTTTGGAGATAGTTGAAGCAAAATGGCAGAATGAGAAATGAATCATCGGCAGAATGAGAAATGAATCATCGACATTGAATGTGTAGATCGGCGACCGTGACCCATTTCTCCAGTGCAGTTTCTGACCAATGGTAGTCCTTCTTACATGCGTGTGCAGAATTGAATTTTGTGACACAGAATTGAATTTTGTTACACAGAATTGACAGAATTGAATTTTGTGACACAGAATTGAGTTTTGTGGCACACAAGTGAATTTTGTGACACAGAATTGAGTTTTGTGACACAAAAGTGAATTTTGTGACACAGAATTGAATTTTGTGGCACAAAAATGAATTTTGTGGCACAAAATTGAGCCATGTCCCACTTGGCGCCCCGTAGTATATACAAGACAAAAACATACATACATCATATTACTAGTAACATGATTAGATGAATCGGCAATCGAGAACTAATAAACGCTGACATATGTACCTCAGCCATAGCACACGGAGACGGCCAAATATGATTCCTTGACAATCACCGTCTATTGCAGGTACTTCTGATATACACTTTTGCATTTTTGTATGTGACAGTTTAATCTGGTTATAACCCTTACGTGAGTATTACGATTATTCGTAATTCTATTACTTTTAGGGGAAGGGGCCAATTGATATTGGTGTGGTATGGACCTGGCACCAGGTAAGGTTATTCTAATTTCAGGGCTGAATATATTTTGTTTTCTTGGAACCCGCTGGCCCGGCTTTAAATGATCATAGCTGTTGATAGGCCATTAAACACCTATACACAAACTAATTAGCCCCTCGCCGATAGGCAGGAGGGAATATAGCGTTAGTCCACGTACGTACACGTACGTACACACGTACGTACATGGACTAACGCTATATCCCAGCTTGCACGTGTGTGTGCGTACATTGGTACGTTATTAACACGTTTCATTTGTCAATGTGGGGGAAGCTTGTTTTGCATACGACCCACGTCCGGCCTCCCGATACACATTGGGTATGGCGGGGCAAATCGTGTCGGCTACATGTGGGGAGATGTTAGTTCTGAGTACATAACTCTAATTGCATCTCATTAATTCGTTACTTAAGCGTTTTGACGGAGTAGTCTTTCCAAATGTGCGTTTGAAGCGTTCTTTGTTTACTTTCTACTTCGTGGAGAGTGACCTACATGTAAAAATGTTGTTAATAAGTCGGTATACATGAGATGTAAGTACCTGACAAGTCATATTCATCTCGGCCTTCGGCCTCCGAGTCCTCAAAGCTCAGTACAGTGGGGTCAGCGTGCAAGTGCACACACGAACGAACACGACAGGTTGGTTCCAACCTGTCGTGTTCGTTCGTGTGTACACTTACACGCTGACCCCACTGTAATTGTATATTATTGACTCCGAAACCTTGCTCGATCTCAACTGCCACCCACTCCGTCCTCATAACTTTAGTCGTCACATTTCCTTACATATCTCAGCAATTACTGAAGCAAATATGTTGCGATAAAGTGCATCCGGGTCATTGATCGACATCACATGCCTTACAAGCCACAGTTAGATCACGGTTCGTCCGCATGTACGAGGAGATAATCCGCGAGCTTTAGCGAGTAGATTATCGTTCGTACATGCGGACGAACGTGATCTAACTGTGCTATCACATCATCATGTCCATACATTGCCCATGTGTAAATGCAGAAACAAAACTAGAACATGTATCACATATGTGATGATACTTATTGAACATAGGAACACATCTTCAACCTTTAACCCTTTCAACCCTACGTAACTAGAATGGACTGCGACATGCTAATTTCCCGACCAATCCAATTATTTTCAGATTAGTCCATTTATGAAAAGGGGGTGTTTTTGTTCTAAAAAATATGAAAATTACTTGCAAACAGTGCAGATCCTGATGAGACGGCGCGCTACGAGCCGGCTCATCTATCTCTGCACTGTTTGCATAAACCGCTATAGCGGGCTTTCGGGTTCAAAGGGTTAACCCTTCACCGTAATTGGTCATTATGTGCCTCGGCTAGTAGCAAAAATGTAATAATCAGATACTTTGAGATATCTCATTGGGTGATAGCATTAAATTATTAACACAGAACGCATTCATCTTTGATACAATTAATTGCATACTTGTTTTCAATTATCACGCAATCTATGGCTAATTAACATCAACATTCATTTATGTTATACCATTCATTAAAGTATGGAAAATTGGCAGCTTTTATGTAATTGTATGCAAATAAAAATGGGTACGAAATGACCTAAAAACATGGTCAATTCGTACATATAGGTACGAAATGACCGAAAAACAAGCACCTATGAGTACGAAATCACAAAAGTGGGTACGAAATGGTATGATACGAATTGACCCGGTACCCCATTGTAGCAGGCATAAGGTAATGGGATAAAATAAGAACAAATGAACAAGACATCATTGTCAAACTAGATTTATTGTTGGGTGGGAGAAAACTAGATATTTTATAATATTATGATTCTGGTAAAACTAAAGTCGTCGGAATTTGAAGAATACAACAAATGCGGAATTTAATTTCATATGTAGATCGGAAATGTTCGCTACCAGCCGCTGCTTTTCAAGAAAATATCATATTTTATAAATTACTTTCGGCCAGTATCGAGACAATGACAAGTGGAATCAGACACCCGGTAGGCGTTCACGGGGGCAGATTGGCCCCGACATCCATAACGGTCCAGCTAACAGGGCAATAAGGGGAGAGGAAATAAGTTTCAGAGTATTTTATATTATTTAAAATTAGAAATACCAGCAAATGCATACGCCAAATATAAAAGGTCCCTGCTACGAGTAATTTTGGAAATTTAATATTTTCTAGCAAATTTGTTCTGTATATTTTTAATTAACCCGACCGGAGATTACTACGTCACCGAGTGTCACCCCGGCGGGAGATTACGCCGACACTACGGTCAGTTATACCCAACACTATGACCCGTTCTTCCCCCACACCGAGTGTCACCCCGGCCGGAGATTACCCCGACACTACCGCCCGTTATACACCGACACCGAGTGCCACCCAGACCGGAAATTACCCCGACACTACGGTCCGCTATTCATCCACACCGCTTACCCCGACACTATGGTCCGTTATTCCCACACACCGACTGCAACCCAGACCGGAGATTACCTCGACACTACGGTCCGCTATTCATACACACCGCGTGTCACCCCGGCCGGAGATTACACCGACACTACGGTCCGTTATTCCCCCACACGAGTGTCACCCCGACCGGAGATTACCCCGACACTACGGTCCGCTATTCACAAACACCGAGTGCCACCCCGCCCGGAGATTACCTCGACACTACGGTCCGTTATTCCTTCACACCAAGTGCCACCCCGCCCGGAGATTACACCGACACTACGGTCAGTATTTCATTCACACCAAGTGCCACCCCGACCGGAGATTATCCCGATACTACGGTCCGTTATTCCATGACACCGAGTGTCACCCGGCCGGAGATTACCACGAACCTATTCGCCCACACCGAGTGCCACCCCTACCGGAGATTACCCTGACACTACGGTCCGTTATTCGCCCACCCCAAGTGTCACCCCGGCCGAAGATTTACCCAACATTACGGTCCGCCATTCCCCCACACCGAGTGTCACCTCGGCGGGAGATTACCAAGACTCGGCGGGAGATTACCAAGACATTGCGGTTCCTTATTCCCCCACACCGACTGCAACCCCGACCGGAGGTTAACCCGACACTACGGTCCGTTATTCCAGTGTCACCCTGGCCGAAGATTACCTCGACAGGGTGACACACGGAAAAACGGACGTTATTCCCCCACACGGAGTGCCACCCAGAGCGGAGATTACCCCGACACTATGGTCCGTTATTCCCCCAAACCGTTTGTCACTCCGACCGGGGATTACCACGACACTACAGTCCGTTATTGCCCCACACCGTGTGTCACCCTGACCGGAGATTACCCCGACACTACGGTCCGTTATTCCCCCACACCGAGTGTCACCCCGGCCGGGGATTACCACGACACTACAGTCCGTTATTCCCCCACACTGAGTGTCACACTGACCGGAGATTACCCCGACACTACGGTCCGTTATTCCCCCACACCGAGTGTCACCCCGGCCGGAGATTACCACGACACTACAGTCCGTTATTCCCCCACACCGTGTGTCACCCTGACCGGAGATTACCCCGAGACTACGGTCCGTTATTCCCCCACACGAGTGTCACCCGACCGGATATTACCCCGACACTACGGTCCATTATTCCCCTACACCGAGTGTCACGCCAGCCGGAGATAACCCCGACACTCTGATCCGTTATTCGCCCACACCGAGTGCCACCCCCGCAGGAGATTACCCCTGACACTATGGTCCATTATTTCACCACACCGAGGGCCACCCCCGCCGGAGATTACCCCCGACACTATGGTCCATTAATCCCACACACCGAGTGCCACCCTGGCCGGAAATTACCCCCACACTACAGTCCGTTATTCCCCCACACCGAGTGTCACCCTGACCGGAGATTACCCCGACACTACAGTCCGTTATTCCCCCACACCGAGTGTCACCCTGACCGGAGATTACCCCGACACTACAGTCCGTTATTGCCCCACACCGAGTGTCACCCTGACCGGAGATTACCACGACACTACGGTCCGCTATTCCCCCACACCGAGTGTCACCCCGACAGGAAATTACCACGACACTACAGTCCGTTATTCCCCCACACCGAGTGTCACCCCGACCGGAGTTTACCCCGACACTACAGTCCGTCAATCCCCCACACCGAGTGTCTCGCAAAATTATACACACACGCCGTTATTGCCCCAACACGGTGTCACAGACCGGGATTACGACATACAGTCCGTATTGCCCACACGTGTGTCCCCCGACCGGAGATTACCCGACACTACAGTCAGTCATTCCCCAACCACCGAGTGTCACCGACAGAAATTACCCGACACTACAGTCCGTTATTCCCCAACACGTGTGTCACCCTGACGGAGATTACCCCGAGACTACGTCGTATTCCCCCACAACGAGTGTCACCCAGACCGGATATTACCCCGACACTACGGTCCATTATTCCCATACACGAGTGTCACACCAGCCGGAGGTAACCCCGACACTCTGATCCGTTATTCGCCACACCGAGTGCCACCCCCGCAGGAGATTACCCCTGACACTATGGTCCATTATCACCACACCGACGGGGCCACCCCCCGCCGGAGATTACCCCCGCACTATGTCCATTATTCCCACACACCGAAGTGCCACCCTGGCCGGAAATACCCCCCACACTCAGTCCGTTATTCCCCACACCGAGTGTCCACCCTGACCGGAGGATTACCCCGACACTACAGTCCGTTATTCCCCCACACCGAGTGTCACCCTGACCGGAGATTACAACGACATACAGTCCGTTATTCACAGCCGAGTGTCACACGACGGAGATTACCCAGACACTACAGTCCGTTATTCCCCCACACCGAGTGTCACCCTGACCGAGATTACCCGACACTACAGTCCGTTATTCCCCCTCACACCCGAGTCCCTGATCACACTGACCGGAGATTACCGACACTACAGTCCGTTATTCACACCGAGTGTCACCCCTGACCGGGAGATTACCCCCACTACGTCCGTATTCCCCCACACCGAGTCCGCACCCCGCAGTATTACCCCACTACAGTCCATGTTCACATCTGACCGGAGATTACCCCCGAGACTACGGTCCGTTATTCCCCCACACCGATGTCACCCCGGCCGAGGGATTACCACGACACTACAGTCCGTTATTCCCCCACACTGTGTCATGACCGGGATACCCCGTGGGTGTTTCCCCCCACACCTGACCGGAGATTACTATACATCCCCCGAGACTACGTCCCCATATATTTTCCCCCCAACAGTGTCACCCAGACCGGTATATACCCCGACACTACGGTCCATTATTCCCCTACACCGAGTGTCACGCCAGCCGGAGATAACCCCGACACTCTGATCCGTTATTCCCCCACACCGAGTGCCACCCCCGCAGGAGATTACCCCTGACACTATGGTCCATTATTTCACCACACCGAGGGCCACCCCCGCCGGAGATAACCCCCGACACTATGGTCCATTAATCCCACACACCGAATGCCACCCTGGCCGGAAATTACCCCCACACTACAATCCGTTATTCCCCCACACCGATGTCACCCTGACCGGAGATTACCCCGACACTACAGTCCGTTATTCCCCCCCCACACCGAGTGTACACCCGGCCGGAGATTACCACGACACTACAGTCCGTTATTCCCCCCCTCCCCCACACCGTGTGTCACCCTGACCGGAGATTACCCCGAGACTACGGTCCATTATTCCCCCACAACGAGTGTCACCCAGACCGGATATTACCCCGACACTACGGTCCATTATTCCCCTACACCGAGTGTCACGCCAGCCGGAGATAACCCCGACACTCTGATCCGTTATTCCCCCACACCGAGTGCCACCCCCGCAGGAGATTACCCCTGACACTATGGTCCATTATTACACCACACCGAGGGCCACCCCCGCCGGAGATAACCCCCGACACTATGGTCCATTAATCCCACACACCGAATGCCACCTCCCTGGCCGAAAATTACCCCCACACCTACGATCCCCTCCGTTATTCACCACACCGAGTGTCACCCTGACCGGAGATTACCCCGACACTACGTCCGTTATTCCCCCACACCGAGTGTCACTGACCGATGGATTACCCCGACACTACAGTCCGTTATTCGACAGACACCGAGTGTTATTGCGATGTCACCCTGACCGGAGATTACCACGACACTACAGTCCGTCAATCCCCCACACCGAGTGTCACCCCGACAGGAAATTACCACGACACTACAGTCCGTTATTCCCCCACACCGAGTGTCACCCCGACCCGAGATTTACCCCGACACTCCCACAGACCGTCCAATCCCCCACATCCGAGTGTCCACCTCGACACCGGAAATTACCACGTACACTACAGTCCGATTATTTCCCCCGCACCGGAGAGTGGTCACCCTACCGGAGATTACCACGACACTACAGTCCGTTATTGCCCCACACCGTGTGTCACCCCGACCGGAGATTACCCCGACACTACAGTCAGTCATTCCCCAACACCGAGTGTCACCCCGACAGGAAATTACCACGACACTACAGTCCGTTATTCCCCCACACCGTTGTGTGTTCACCCTGACCGGAAGGATTACCCCGAGACACTACGGTCCGTTATTCCCTCCTTCCCCCACACCCGACCGAGTCACCCCGACCGGATACACCCCCGACACCACGGATCCATTATTCCCCTACACCGAGTGTCACGCCAGCCGGAGATAACCCCGACACTCTGATCCGTTATTCGCCAACACCGAGTGCCACCCCCGCAGGAGATTACCCCTGACACTATGGTCCATTATTTCACCACACCGAGGGCCAACCCCGCCGGAGATTACCGCCGACACTATGGTCCATTATTCCCACACACCGAGTGCCACCCTGGCCGGAAATTACCCCCACACTACAGTCCGTTATTCCCCCACACCGAGTGTCACCCTGGCCGGAAATTACCACGACACTACAGTCCGTTATTCCCCCACACCGAGTGTCACCCTGACCGGAGATTACCACGACACTACAGTCCGTTATTCCTCCACACCGAGTGCCACGCTGACCGGACATTACCCCCACATACAGTCTGTTATTCCCCACACCGAGTGTCACCCCGACCGGAGATTACCCAGACACTACAGTCCGTTATTCCCCCACACCGAGTGTCACCCTGACCGGAGATTACCCCGACACTACAGTCCGTTATTCCCCCACACCGAGTGTCACCCCGACTGGAGATTACCCCGACACTACAGTCCGTCATTCCCCCACACCGAGTGTCACCCCGACAGGAAATTACCACGACACTACAGTCCGTTATTCCCCCACACCGAGTGTCACCCTGACCGGAGATTACCCCGACACTACAGTCCGTTATTCCCCCACACCGTGTGTCACCCCGACCGGAGAATACCCCCGACACTACAGTCCGTCATTCCCCCACACCGAGAATACCACGACAGGAAATTACCACGACACCTAACATCCTTTTATTCCCCCACACCGAGTGTCCCCCGACCCGGAGATTACCCCGACACTACAGTCCCGTTAATTCCCAAACCGAGTGTCACACTGACCGGGAGATTACCACGACTACAGTCCGTTATTTTGCCCCACACCGAGTGTCACCCTGACCGGAGATTACCCCGACACTACAGTCCGTTTTGCCCCAAAAACCACCGAGTGTCCCCACCCTGACCGGCGATTTACCCCGACCCTACAGTCCGTTTAATAACCCCCACACCGTTTGTCACCCCGACCGAGATTACCCCGACACTACATCCGTCATTCCCCCACACCCGAGTGTCCCACCCCGAACAGGAAATTACCACGGACACTACAGTCCGTTATTCCCCCACACCGAGTGTCACCCCGACCGGAGATTACCCCGACACTACAGTCCGTTATTTCCCCACACCGAGTGTCACACTGACCAGAGATTACCACGACACTACAGTCCGTTATTGCCCCACACCGAGTGTCACCCTGACCGGAGATTACCCCGACACTACAGTCCGTTATTGCCCCACACCGAGTGTCACCCTGACCGGAGATTACCCCGACACTACAGTCCGTCATTCCCCCACACCGAGTGTCACCCCGACAGGAAATTACCACGACACTACAGTCCGTTATTCCCCCACACCGAGTGTCACCCCGACCGGAGATTACCCCGACACTACAGTCCGTTATTTCCCCACACCGAGTGTCACACTGACCAGAGATTACCACGACACTACAGTCCGTTATTGCCCCACACCGAGTGTCACCCTGACCGGAGATTACCACGACACTACAGTCCGTTATTCCCCCACACCGAGTGTCACCCCGACCGGAGATTACCCCGACACTACAGTCCGTTATTCCCCCACACCGAGTGTCACCCTGACCGGAGATTACCACGACACTACGGTCCGCTATTCCCCTACACCGAGTGTCACCCCGACAGGAAATTACCACGACACTACAGTCCGTTATTCGCATACACGTGTGTCACCCGACGCATTATTAAACCCCGACACTACAGTCCGTTATTCCCCCACACCGAGTGTCACCCCGACCGCAGATTACCCCGACACTACAGTCCGTTATTCCCCCACACCGTGTGTCACCCTGACCGGAGATTACCCCGACACTACGGTCCGTTATTCCCCAAAAACACCGAGTGTCACCCCGATCGGAGAGTACCCGACACTACAGTCCGTTTATTCCCCACACGAGTGTCACCCCGGACCCGAAATTACCACGACACTACAGTCCGTTATTCCCCACACCGCGTGTCACCCAGACGGAGAATTACCACGACACTACAGTCCGTTATTCCCCCACACCGAGTGTCACCCCGACCGGAGATTACCACGACACTACAGTCCGTTATTCCCCCCCACACCGTGTGTCACCCATGACGGAGATTACCCCGAGATACGGTCCGTTTTCCCCCAAACCGAGTGTCACCCTGGCCCCGGAGATTACCCACGAACACTACTTGTTCCGCTATTCCCCCACACCGAGTGTCACCCGACCGATTACCACGACACTACTGTCCGGATTCACCCCGACCGGGAGCTAATTCCCCCACACCGAGTCACCCCACCCCCGACGGAGTTATTACCACGACACTACAGTCCGCTTATTCCCCCAACCGAGTGTCACCCCGACGGAGATTACGACACTACAGTCCGTATTCCCCACACCGAGTGTCACCCCGACCGGAGATTACCCCGCACACGTCCGTTATTCACGAGTGTCCCCACCGGGATTACCAGATCGTCGATTCACCGAGTGTCACCCCGACTGGAGATTACCCCGACACTACAGTCCGTTATTCCCCCACACCGAGTGTCACCCCGGCCTGAGATTACCCGGACACTACGGTCCATTATTTCCCCACACCCAGTGTCACGCCGGCCGGAGATTACCCCGACATTACGACCCGTTATTCCTCCGTACCGAGTGTCACCCCGGCCGGAGGTTACCCCGACACTACGATCTGTTATTCCTCCACACCGAGTGTGACCCCGGCCGGAGATGACCACTACACGACGGTCCATTATCCCCCCACATCGAGTGTCACCCGTGTCGGAGATTACCCCGACAGCATGTTCCGAGTGACGGTTGATTATGAAATATAATTATTGATTGATTTACCTGAATTGAAACGGTTGATTTTCGATATGAAGTCTTTGAAATAAGCAGGGACATTGATTTTAACCTGTTAACTGAACATTGTTTCGGGCTTCATTATGCAGTCTTGTCGGTTTGTCGATATTTTGGCAAAACTAATTTCTAAATAATATGTTACTTTTTCGAAAATGATGCTGGACGTTAATGCGCATTTCAAAGCAAAATGGGAAATTAAATTCCGCATTTGTCCCGAGAGTATCACATTTTTTCCGACGACTTTACTTTTCCAGAACTGTTGAAACAGAAAAAAAAATAAGAAAAAAAAAGATTCAGCGATGCAGAGAGAGATACAAGATGAATAAATAGTATGAAACAGAAGCAACAGAGATGTACATGGACTAGTTGAAGTTCGAGAAAACTGCCTTTAGTGTTTGCGACGATCGCCCTTCTTCCTCCGTTTCGGTTTTGGCCCCTTTGGTGGTTGGGGTACTTTCGGAGCTGATCCGGGGCATGCATTGTTGCTGAGGGCCTCCTTCTCGTCGGCAATTGTGAGGACAGGCAAATAGTGCATCTTCTTCCTTGGAGGTACTGGGATGACATGCGTCGGAGAGCGCCCACTTTCTGTGTCTCCTGAAGCCATATATGAGACACACCATGTGATTTTGTACCTTCGGACATCTGCGTAATTTCATGAAATATGTTTACAAAATTTACAATAATTTCTGTAAATGGTGTAAATTTTCAGAGCACATGCGGAATATAATTCCACATGTATTTAATGAATTTCCGCAGGTACAACATGGCATGGCGTGTCTCATATGTGGCTTTGACTCGAGAAATGGGGCGCTCTCCGATTTGTGAACAGTTTAGCTCCTGATCGGAGAGCGCCCACTTTCTGTGTCTCCTGAAGCCATATATGAGACACGCCATGTGATTTTGTACCTTCGGACATCTGCGTAATTTCATGAAATATGTTTACAAAATTTACAATAATTTCTGTAAATGGTGTAAATTTTCAGAGCACATGCGGAATATAATTCCACATGTATTTAATGAATTTCCGCAGGTACAACATGGCATGGCGTGTCTCATATGTGGCTTTGACTCGAGAAATGGGGCGGTCTCCGATTTGTGAACAGTGTAGCTCCTGATCAAATAACACACTCGTGTTGCCTGATAATAATTTAGTGTGCTTGTTACAGGCATGGCGGGTGTTTCATTGATGGAATGGCGAACAGTGCAGATCCTGATCAGACTGTGCGGATGCACAGGCTGATCTTGATCTGCACTGGTCATAAAAACTCATAAGACCCATTTCTCCAGTCACAGTCACATAGTTATGAGACAAGCTATGTGCTTTTGTACCTAAGAACATGAGCGATATTTAACGAAAAGTATTTACAGAAGCTGTGATATTTTTCTGTAAATGATATGAAAAGTTGATGAAAGTTTCGCAGCAAACGCAAAATAGGATTCCGCATTTGCTATGAAAATTTCGTCAACTTTCGACGTCATTTAGGAAATTTATCGTATATTTTGTAAATATCTTTCAGCAGATATCGTATATGTTCAAAATCACATGGCCAGGCGCGTATCCAGGATTTCGGGTTAGGGGGGCGTAACTATTTTGCAATACTTGACTATATTATCGAACGAGCGTAGCCTGTTCGTAGACCGAGCGGAGCTCTGTATAACGCTAGGGGTGTCCGAGGGCATTCTTCCCGGAAATACTTTTGAAATCTATATCGCATTTCCTGCGTTCTGGCGCATTTTGGAGCAAACATATTTACACTGTTACAGTATGTTTAGACATGATTTTTGATTGAAAACGTTTAAATATTGAAACAATAAGACAACGACCGTAGAAACGTGCCTTGTAACTTGTAAAAAATCTTTACTCGGCACATTTTAGGGGGAGGGGGTGGGGGCGCGCGCCGGGTCCGCCCCCGCCCCCACCCGCCCCCGCCCCGCCCGCCCCGCCCCGCCCCCGCTCCCACTGCGACCAGTGTAGATCTTTTCCATCAATGAAACACCCACCATGCTTGCAACAAGCAATATAGCTCGTTGCCAGGCTGCAGGAGTGTAATATTTGAGAAAGCTGGCCATAAATCATACGAGCCCCATTTCTCCAGTCACAGCCACAGTTAACGAGACATCATTGCGGTGGATAATATTTAATTGTACGTAGCTTTCTGACTGTATTCGCAATGATGATTATTTGTCATGACTTATTTTAAAATAAATTGTGTCAGAATATGATGTGACGGTTGGTTGTATTTCTTGACTTCGTTGCAGTTTTTGACATGTCGCGTCATTAGCCGGTCGGTCTATGGTCAAGTACGAGATATATATCGTCTTTCATGTGCAATAAATGAGAGCTGTAATAATGAAATATAAAATGGCTACTTTATTTTTTTTCATCAGTTTCCATGATAATTACTTCCTTTTGCTCCGATTGTTGTTATTAGTGGTGATGTTCTGCTCAAAATAGCAACATGTTGAAAATAGAGAATAGTAGGTTAGTGCCGTGAATGGGAAAAACGATCTGGCAAGGCTTAGGAAACGGGATGGGTGAGGCTATGCCGACCACATCCCGTTTCCGTGCCGCGCCAGATATTTTTCCCATTCACGGCACTAACCTACTATTCTATTTATCCCGCAAACACCTACAAATAACTTAAAACTGCAAAAAAAGTAAACCCAGCCGCACCCTCAACATCGGAGAATCGACTATGACAACCGCACATATTCATACGCAGTGATTATGTCGTATTGACAGGATATCAAACATGTTTCACAGCACCGTGTTTCACGGCACATATACGCACTGTGTTGACGGGATAATATACGTTTTATGTGTGATTTGTTTGGTTGCAATTTACAGTTATCACATAACAAAGCACAGATAAAAAGTGTATTTCTAGCTATTTCGACTTGTTATGTGTGTGGCTTGTTCGGTTGCAAAATACTTAATACGGTGATTGTTGCAACCAAACGACGTACACTTAATTGGTATATTTCTAGTTATTTCAAGCATTTTTTTATTTTTTTTAGCTTATATTTAACGGCGGCACTGGCTCTAGGACCTTGCATGCCGTCTCCCAAGAATGGGAGAAAGAATGGAGGTAGAGATTTTTTGAGAGAAGCCGGTAATTCGTATTTACAGGGCAACTACGAATTATCGGTACCCATTTACAGCTGGGTGAACTGGAGCAGTGTGGATAAAGTGTCTTGCTCAAGGACACAACGCACGCCGCTAGTCAGGCTCGAACCCACGACCCTTGGATCAGTAGTCCGACACACTAACCATTACGCCACGGCGCTCCCTATTTCAAGCAGATTGGGCGGACCAGACCTTCCTGTTCACCCGTACAGTCTGGACAGGTCTGCATTGCTTAGTGAAACCCGGCATATGTTTCTAACATAAATTATAAATTATTTCCACAAGACTTGATGCTTACGTTTAACGGCCGCACTGACCCTATGGACTTGCAAGTCGTCTGCATAAAGCAGAAAAAAAAGCAAAAAAAAAACGAGAATGAAGAAAAAGGAGAGACACTTATCTGAATTAAGTGTTGAGGCCCGCCAGTGGCCCTATTGTTGGGTATTTTTGTTTGCGGGCCTATTTATGTTTCGTATAAATATATTTTGATGGCAAATGAGGGACTCGGAAGGAGCGGTCGTTCTTTTCCACAAGCAAGCTTGTTCTATCATATATAGTTACGGGCACGTTAGCTGTAAATTCGCTCAGACTGGTATGAAGAGTACGCGGGGCGGGGGGTAGATTTCAAGAGTTACTGTTCGTAACTACAGCTAGATTGGTCACAAATGCGGAAGGCCTCCTTTTTGTTCAAACACAGCTACGTATACTATGTTTACCGTTTATGATGTGGCACATGCCCGTTATATCCAACATTTTTCCTCGAGAGTTGTCTGCCGTTTGACCAGGTCCATCGCGTCGTCTGCCGCTCGGCCGCTCCCTGACCTTGTGACCCCCGCTCGCGCCAGCCAGTTCTGGTAGTGAGGCCCCGTTTGCGCCAGATGGCGCTGTTGACTGGATGTGTCTCTCTTCCAGGGCCTTTCGGCAAGGAATTTGTCCTACCCGCGTTTTGCCGCGAGTCGCGGCCTTGGGCGGTATTGCTGGCAGACAACGTTCGGCCTGTGCCGCAGACTTCCTGTAGGTTATAGAACACACCAACTAGTTTTACTATTTAACCATTTAAACACCACATGCCTGCATAATGTTATTGGCAAACAGTGTAGATCCAGATGAGCCGGCTCGTGACGAGCCGTCTCACCAAGATCTGCACTTTTTGCATGTATTTTTTTCTCATATTTTTGAGAACAAAAACACCCCCTTTTCATAAATGGACTAGTCTGAAAACCATTTTGTGACGACTGTATTGGTTGAAAAATTAACATATCAAAATGCATTCCAGTTACTTAGGGGTGAAAGTGTTAATTTAACCGAATCCCATCCAATACGGCCAGTCTCTCCTACTTTCACTATTCGTATGGATGCTGTGGGACATACTTCTGCATGACCTGCGGTCTGTCTGCAATGTATCTGCATTAATAAAATAATAGGTTCGCTTACTCCAACATGCAAGAAAGTAAAAATCAACCTCGTGATGTTACGTAGCCCCGCAGGGGACATGGATTTTTGTTTATTAATTCGTTCTCACGAAATAACAATTAGTTCCCTCAATTTAACAATTAATTCCCTCGAATTAGCAATTTGTTCCCACGATATAACAATTAATTCCCTCGAATTAGCAATTTGTTCCCACGATATAACAATTCATTCCCTCGAATTAACAATTCGTTCCCACGAAATGACAATTCGCTCCCTCAATTTAACAATTCGTTCCCTCGAATTAACAATTCGTTCCCACGATATAACAATTCGTTCCCTCGAATTAACAATTCATTCCCACGAAAGACAATTCGTTCCCGTGGGAACGAATTGTTATTTCGTGAGAACGAATTGTTAAATTGTTAAATTGAGGTAACGAATTGTTAATTCGTGTGAATTAATTGTTAATTCGTGAAAACGAATTGTTAAATTGAGGGAACGAATTGTTATTTCGTGGGAACGAATTAATAAAAAGAAGAAATCTACTTATGTATCATGTTCTCCAATATTGTTTACATTCGTTGGCCACTGAAACCGTGTTTACATCACGTGACAAAATGCAATGTTTTCTTTTAAATCGTACAAATGTTGAAAACTGGAGCAGAAAAAAAACTACGTTTTTTTCGTGTGGATTTGGGCAGTAGTGGATCAGAATTTGCAAGCAAACTGTGTCTGTGACCTCAACATTTTCTTTTTTAGCTTATATTTAAGGGTGGAAATTGGCTCGAAGACCTTCCGTACCCAGACATATAAGTACAAAAAATGCCGAATTTTGAAGTGTTTTATGTGATATGTGTTGGTGCAAGGCGGACATATGTGTATACGTGTGTGCCGAAATGGGACACTGCTTCGGTCCAATACGGTCCGGCGACCTCAAAACACTACTATTTTACACCGGACTACTTTTGCACCGTTTAGTATTTCCTTACCTGTATTCTACACGAGGGTGTGACAGGTCACGTAGCACGGTTTCCAAGGCAACGAGTGGCGGGCTTGCGTCCAATGAAGCTCCATCCGGGCTGGTTCGCCAGTCATCATCCGATCGGCTGTTTTCGTTCTTGTTCTGCATATCCAACAGCTTCCGCTCGTACCAGTCAATTTTCTCTGGATAATGGATGCACTATTTGTGGCTGTGACTAAAGACATGGAGCTTATGGGATTTGTGACCAGTAGCCTATTTCATCAACATTGCAAAGTATACGTATCTAGCAAAGTATACTTTGAGGGAGAAATTTTCAATTTAAAGATAAATTTATTAATTTGTATTATACTGAATTTATTACATTATCACAGCCATTTTGGCTGTGATATTGTAATAAATTCAGTATACTAATTCTGCATACTTTTAATCATCAACTATATGCAGTGGTTAGTTCTATATGACATAATGCATTTCGGGAAAAATAAATGATTACTCCCTCAAAGTATACTTTACTAGAAAGTATACTTTGCAATTTTGATGAAATCGGCTACAGTATAGCACCTGATCATGTCTTACTGTTGTAGCCTGCTAATGCTATAGATAGCCTGGTAGAAGAGTAACATATGTTTCATTGATGGAATGGCGAACAGTGCGGATCCTGATCAGACTGTGCGGATGCACAGGCTGATCTGGATCTACACTGGTCGCACACCCATAAGCCCCATTTCTCCAGTCACAGCCACATTTGTAAGCGTATAAGACGTGGCTTGTTGTGTTTTGTCCATGGTTATGCGGTATGATAGGTTTAACGTCTTACTGACTGAGGAAAAGAGGCGAGTTACATTCTCCTTTCCATGTCATTTCATTAATTACCGTAATAACCCTAAATATTCGACCACTAATTGTTCTGGGGGAAACCCCTATAAAAGGTTGTATCCAAATACATTGTTATTGTGATAAGGCCTATAACAAACGGTGGTGCGGGCAATGGTCCAGAAAAAAATAGGTACAGAGGGCAGGCTTTTTTTTGTAAATTAGTTTGTTTGTTTGTTGGGGTTTAACGGCCTATCAACAGCTAAGGTCATTTAAGGCCGGGTCAATGGGTTTAGTACTAAATCCCATATATTACCTGTACAAGTACATGTACATGTTCAAGTACATGTACAAATGGGGGGGAAAATCCCAAAATCCTAACTGAATATTTACAATAGCAAAACTATATATTCAGCCCTGAAATCAGAATAATCCTGATCTGATGCCAGGTCCTCGCCACACCAGAATCACTTGACCCCTCCCAAAAGTAGTAGGATCAGTACTGATCTTACTACTTTTATACTGGGCAATAACCGAATTCAACTCCCAGGTAACTAAAGAGCCAAAGATAAAAACGTACATGCCAATATAGTGGAACAGGATCGCTATTATTTTTTCCCGACAGTAACAAGTTGAGGCATCGAGTGTGAAAGGCCAACTTTAATATACACACAAGTTGTTCAAAGGACGCCTTTTAAAAGCACACGAAGTATCGAAAATGAACTCTTTTGTTTAAACGGCCAACACAGTATATTCATATTCATATTCATAAGTAGGGTCGAGTTGCCCGCACCACAGGACGCCATAGGCATAAACATATACAGCCATGTTAACAGTAAGTATTTGGACGTTCCTTGAGGTGAGACACCATACTATATTAATGTGTGTTTCCCATCCCAGAATAAATGGTGTTCAAATATGTAGGGTGATTACGGTACATGCAATTTCATTAACGCATTTCACAAATATTTGTCGTCTTGTGTTTATTTTCAATATCCTCCATATGTGTTTATAGCGCATCATAATAGTCACAACAGTTTACAGGAAACAGATATGTGGCGGTGACGGGAGAAATTGGGCTTATGTTTGTTTTGCGACCAGTGTAGATCCCGATCAGTCTGTGCATCATCAGTCTGATCAGGGTCTGCACTGTCCGCCATTCCATAAAAAGCACCCGTCATGATTTTAACAAAGATTATAGATCGTTATGAGTCCACAGGAGTTTGTTATTTGTTACACTGGTCATAAGCCCCATAAGCCCCATTTCCCCAGTCACAGCCACATATCATGTGATAACTGCATGTATGGACCGCCAAATCTACATAAACTTAAATAATTAATGCTAGCTCTAAATAATTAGAGCTAGCATTAAATATTTAGAGCTAACTCCAAATAATTTGAAGAGCTCTCTAAACCATCGGAGATAGCTCTAAATATTTAATTATAGCGCTAATTAGTTAGAGCTAGCAATAATTATTTGAGTTTATGTAGATATGGCGTTCCAGGAACGCCAAATCTGCATAAACTCAACTATTTAATGCTAGCTCTAATTATTTATACATTCGTATATTCGTACCTGTCAAAACTTTCTGTCGGTCCTTCTGCGCGTTCAGGGCAGCGCATGCGCTCTTGTACTGCTCGCACTTGTCAGCGGGAATGTTCAGCGTCTGCAGCTCCTTGACAACGAGCGTGCCCTTCTTCACGGTGCGCATGCGCTGTTTGCGCAGGTTCTCTTTCTGGTTATGTTCCTCGATGTTCCTGAAGGTTAGAGAATACAAAATGGTGCCAATCGCCAAGGGGTATGCAAAAATAGTCTGGTATAACAAAACTAGTGCGGCTGTTTTGAGGTCACAGACACAGTTTGCTTGATAATCTTGACCCATTACTACCCAGTTTCTCTTGAGGAACATTTTGGGGTGTTTTTAACACCAGTTTTCAGCATATTTATAGCTTTTAAAAGAAAACACTGAACCTGTTGGTCACGTGATGTAAACAGAAATTCCGTGCAAATAACATATTTTGTATTCATGCAGAACCAGTACAGACCGGTTGCATGTCGTGTACAAGAAGGCCCCACCGTATCAATACGAATAGTGAAAGTAGGAGAGACTGGTCATATTTGGGAGATTCGGTTAAGTTAATAGTAAAACTATTTGGAGGTTTCTAACCGCAACTGGACAAATTAGTACATCTATTGTCACACCACCGCCTGTGTTCATCTTGTCTGTTTCACGAAAGCTGCCCAAATTTTAACGCTATACAGTCAGAATTCGTTACAACGGCACACGTTACAACGGCATATTCGCCTTCCGGCACGATACGCCGCCAAACGAAACGGCACGCTCTTTAATCTGTTCGATATACCGGCAAATTCGGCTTCCGGCACCGGCAGAGAAATCCCGCAAACGAATACACAATTTAAGTCGTATTTAATGTTCGCTATAACGGCGCCGGTAACCTGTGTAGCTGGTACCAGGACTGTGACCCAGCTCAGTTATCCGGCATCACCGATGTTCGGGAACCAGTCGCTAAACAATTTCACGGCTGATTAACCCTGACACGATGTCATAAATCGCGTCAATTAACAACGTGTCGGTCTGTATATTGTCACAAATACTCGACCGCGTGCCTTTGTCCACATATAATTAAGGATTATTGCGGTGATGTATTATTTTGCCAAACAAAAATTAGGAAAATAAACTAACAGTTAGCAACTAAATTTACATATAAGTGACGAACAGCTCACCTGGTAAGCAAATTAATAAATTAACTTAATTGATCACTCATCGACCCGTCTGTATTAATACAAGATGCGCTGGCCATTTCAAATCAATTAATAATTCAATTCATTACACTGTTGGTCTAGGCAAACAGACATTAATGGAGAACTTCTTTACACGAGTGTGAACACATTTATCATGCAACATTGTCTCTGGGGCGAGTTCTCGTTGGGGTGAAATGAAATATTGAAGGGATACAACTCTGTACATTATTGTTTTGTATTTTCATAAATGTTGGCATGTAAATAAAATCAAACTGTTTATTAAAGATGTTAAAATGTGCAACATAGTCTCTGGGCCGAGTTCTCGTTGGGGCGAAATGAAATACTGAAAGGGATACAACTCTGTATGTTATTGTTTCGTATTTTCATAAATGTTAGCATGTAAATAAAAACAAACTGTTCATTTAAATGTGTTTCTTTTCTTTATGCACTTGTTTGCGAATTTCTAACAATAAAGAAACAACGTTCACATATAATCCGGTAGTCACGTGTCTACGTAATTACCAATTATCACACGCGGTTCGCAAGCAACCTTGACCTTGTCAAACATCGGATTATTATTGAATGTTGTTTGTTTCATTGATATAAATTTGTATACATATGCATTGATTTATCAACGAGGTGACAAATAAGTATTTAATTCAGCACATATCGCGCCGATAATGCCGAATTACGCTAGCATAAATTGACAACAAATAACATCGCTACAATGCGTGGTAGCCAATTCCCGACAGATACCAATTCCCGACAGATAACAATTACCGGAATCGGACGGAAAAAATCCCCGATTCGTTATACCGGCAGATTCGTTATAACGGCAGATTCATCTCAAACGAACTATGCCGTTGTAACGAATTCTGACTGTATAAACAATGCAAAAATTTTCTTTTTTTTCAACAATATTAAATTAAAGCAAAAATTTAAGAATGATCCTTCTTTTTATTTCGTGAAATTTGGTCCAGTATTGATTTTATTACGAAACATTAAAATTTCCCCACGTTAAATCCCCATAGACATCTTCACTCTGTGAAGATGTCTATGGGGATTTAACATAGGGAAATTTTTATAATTTCAGAAATAGTGAACAGATTTTTTAAATTTAACTTTTGTTTTCCTAGTTAGATCATTTCCAAGCTATCTAGCTTGGTTTCGGAGTCAATTTCCCAATTGTTTCGTATTTTTGCTCATCCCACAACTCATCTACCTCTTTTTCTCCCATGTTAAATTCCCATAGAGAAATCAATTTTTCCTAATAAAATCAATATTTGACCAAATTTCACGAAATAAAAAGAAGGCTCATTCTTACATTTTGATAAAATTTAACATTTAATATAAACAAAATATCGTTTTTGCATTGTCTATATAGCCGTAAAATTTGGGCAGGTTTCGTGAAACAGACAGTAGATGTCAACGGTTCTGAATATCAATTGACATAATCAACTCGCAATCAAGCAATTTGATTGGCTGTGCCGTAAGCTGTAGCACAGCTCAGACACAACCAATCAAGCTGCTTGCTTTCAGACACAATATTCAATCATTTTTTGCAATAAAGAAAGTGACCAATATTGTCAAGATTAGCGCTGGTGGTGGTCTAATGTTAGAGTATTTTTCCGACAGTTATCTTAATTTTATAAGGTTTGATCATGTCCAGCCGTGTGCAAACGTTTGCCGTGGCCCTCGGGAACTGTTTGAACCCGCGGCCCGAGGGCCACAGCAAACGTTTGCACACGGCTGGACATGATCAAACGTTATTGTTACATTTCCAACAAAAAACTGATGTAATTTGAGCATTATATTCAGTATTTTCAGTACTTTTATAAATCGTCCCATTCACGTAGATACTTTTCGGTATTCCATTACGCGCGGCCCCGGAATGAGCATTGCCTAAAGCCATATGCAAACAGCACGCGCTATTTGTTTGCAAACAACGGAAACCATGTAACAATATCTGTTTGAAAACCGTCATACGACTGAAATATCACACACTACCAAACGAAAAGATTGAAATTGAATGACCATGACAATAATAACAGAAATCGATGAAAGCATTAATTTTGAGATAACATAATTTTGTTATAATGATATACAAATGTATGAACGGTTGAAAACTAAACCATTTTGTCAAATATGAGTGTTGTTAAATACACCGGGTATAAGGTTTGGGTAGAACGTGATGACAAAAATAAGTAAACTTATTTTCTCTGTGTTATCCGCCTACGTAACATATATGTGTCAGTACAGATGAATCAAGTGAACTTGAACACGGTTAAACAGTCTATATTTGCTGAACAGCTTTACAATCGAAAAAAATAGCATAGCCACACATTTATGTGCACTTCCATGTCTGCAGGCTGCAAACATATATGGCGAACATAAGTAAACAACAGTATATAGGTTAATTGTGAATCGTTCATCTAAACACATGGTCATCTATTTTAGCCACGCGGCCATTCTGTGTGTGTGTCTGCTATCCAAACGGCAACTACAGACGAAGATCAGCGCGGAGGCGTGCCCGGCGCAGGCCGGTCTAAGCGAGTTTAACTCAGTATTACGTGGGAAGATCTGATTATAATTCTTATTTCTCACCCCAACGTGTATGTTATTACCACTCACTTGAATCGTCTCATCGAGACGGTTCAACTGAGTGGTAACAATATATATTGTTGATGAAAAATGAGAAGAAATGCTGATTTGTTTTTGTTTGTATTTTAGAAAAAAATTGCGATAATGTGTGTTTGTGACTGGAGAAATGGGGCTTATGGGTTTTGCGATCAGTGTAAATCCAGAAAAGCCTGTGCATATGCACAGTCTGATCAGGATAGGTATGGTGTTACCACTCAGTCGAACCGTCTCATCGAGACGGTTCGACTGCGTGGTAACAACATACATTTTTAATGAACAATGAAACAAAAATCTGAAAACAATATTTGTGTTTTAGTAGGAAAGCTGTGAAGCATGTATGTTTTGTTTACAATTGAGAATCCATGCCTTATCTAGACATAAATGGGGGCGGTTGGTTGGGAGAATGTGAATGGTAAATTTAAAGATGAGGTTCATCCTTACCGGAATCCCTATATCCCTGGTTTGACCGTCGGGTACATTTTTTGTTTCCTTGTTATTTGAGAGTTGTATCCGGTTATACCCATTATAAAAGTATAAAGATTGGTACTAATTGTATTATTTGTACGGAGTAGGGCTTTGAGACTCTGGTGAGGTTAACATGGCGCCTCTAGTTTCTGTAAATAGTTCTCATTTTGGGATTTTCTCCCGATCACAACAGGTGGAATATGGAATTCGAACCCCGTTAACCCGGCCTAAAATTACCGTAGCTATCTGGATCAGCCCCTAGCCTATCGAGACTACTGTATTACCTGATCGTCTCGCATTGCAGCTTCTTAAGCTCATCGTTGATAACGGTGTCGTAGGCGACCTTGGCGGCAATCAAGCGATCAATCTCCGCTCGTTTTCCCTCCGTCCGCCTGATATCGTCCTCCCCCAATGCCCGCAGCCGCGCCACCTCCCTGGCAAAAAAACCCAACAATTTTAAAAGTGAAAGTGAATGGGTTTAACTTCCCAGCAACAGCTAAGGTCATACATAGACGGGACGACAGTTTAAAGTGTCATACCCGACAGAGCATTGGGATGGAAATACTATGAAAGTATTTTCGATGTCCTAGGCTAGGCTTGAACCCACATTCTCCGGTTTGGAAGTCGTGTGTTCTAACCCCTAAAAACCCATCACTACACCTCCCTGGCAAATACATAGCTGTCGTCAACAATTACTGGCGATACATCACTACCTGTGTTAATCTTGCCAATATAAAAAACGTTTATGAACATTGACTGCTTGCTTTGAAGGACAATACTTAAGTATTTAAAGAAATAATTGAAACATATTTGAAAGATTATGCAGGCGGTTATGCATGTACTGTGTTAGTGTTACTGTGTATTCCGTTAAGGCCATCGTTAATATCGCTATCGGGTCGATACTACGATAACACGATATGACGATACTACGATGACAATACTACGATATAATATCATCGTATTGTCATCGTGCTATCATGATATCGCGTTTTCGGCATGATCGTGCTATTGTAGTATCGTCATCGTGGATTCGTGTTGTAGCCATCGTAATATCGCCATCGTGCTATTGTGCAATCGTAGTATCGACCCGACAGCGATACTACGACTCAGTTGGATCTACAGTGGCTAAACGTGTGCATGTGTTCAATAGAGACAGTATCAAGTTGTTTTGTGTCACTTACTATATGTTCATCTTATAATCACAAACCCATATTTACAGTGAGAACACGTGTACATGTGTTCAATAGAGACAGTATCAACTTGTCCCGTGTCACTTACTATATGTTCATCTTATAATCACAAATCCATATTTACAGTGACAACACGTGTACATGTGTTCAATATAGACAGTATCAAGTTGTTTTGTGCCACTTACTATATGTTCATCTTATAATCACAAATCCATATGTTCAATAGAGACAGTATCAACTTGTCCCGTGTCACTTACTATATGTTCATCTTATAATCACAAACCAATATTTACAGTGAGTAAACGTGTACATGTGTTCAATAGACACAGCATCAAATTGTTCCCTGTCACTTACTATATGTTCATCTGATAATCACAAACCCATATTTATAGTGGATAAACGTGTACATGTGTTCAATAGACACAGCATCAAATTGTTCCCTGTCACTTACTCTATGTTCATCTTATAATCACAAACCCATATTTACAGTGGGTAAACGTGTACATGTGTTCAATAGAGACAGTATCAAGTTGTTTTGTGTCACTTACTATATGTTCATCTGATAATCACAAACACACATTTACAGTGAGTAAACGTGTACATGTGTTCAATAGACACAGCATCAAATTGTTCCCTGTCACTTACTCTATGTTCATCTTATAATCACAAACCCATATTTACAGTGAGTAAACGTCTACATGTTGTCAATAGACACAGTATCAACTTGTCCCGTGTCACTTACTCTTTGTTCTTCTTCCTCTTGGCCTCCGCCTCCATCTGCAGGTTCTGGACCTCGCGGATGCAACTGAGGAACCGCGCCTTGAGGGTCTCTAGGTCCCACATGCCGGGGTCTGCAATAGAAGGGGTCGTTATACACAACCGCCTGCGTTATTCTTGCCAATATGTCAACTTTTCTGAACATATATTGATACTCTGAAGGGATATGTTGTGGCCTACGGGTTAGAACACATGACTTTAAATCCGAGGGTGTGGATTCAAACAAATACTTTCATAGAATTTCCATCCCACTGCTTTGTTGGATGAGACCGCAAAGTGCAATCAAGCAGTTTAATTGCCTGAGCATGAGCTGTAAAACAGCTCATGCTCATCCAATCAATCTGCTTGATTTCCAGCACTATATGTCAAGCATTTTTGAAAGAAAACAATTGACAAATGTTGGCAAGATTAGCGCGGGCGGTAGTGTACAAGTATAGACTATAGGAATTCCGGCATTCGTCCAGTATTCCCGCGACTTTTCCAAGTTTATACCCCGATAAATTCCACAAAAAGGCCATTCATTCCTTATAATTCCAGCATTTGAAATAAATTAATCAAGAAAATGTGTTTATTTTCCGTTTTCTTAAGAATTATTTTAACTGCGCCTCACGGTTACGGAAAGTAGTTCGGCATGGAGTTTACTGGGATATAAATTCTGGACAGAGACTTGCTACGGACCAATCAAATGTTAGGGAATTGTGTAAATATGTTTGTGCTGGAATTATTGGACAATAAATCAAGTACATGTAATCAATAACCGCGCCTTCGTGGTGTCTAGATTCCACCCACCGGGGTGTGCAGGCCACATGCAATGGAAGGGGTGGCTGTATAGACAAGATAATAAATAAATCAATAGAATGGGTAGTTATATAGACTGGATGATTAATAAACAGAGGCTCTTTCATGAGTGATGATTTAACTGCTTGAGTTTACTGCTTCATAATCGATATCGGTGTAAATTGAAACAACCCAGCAGAACTAGTATCGTCATACATATTCAATTGAACCACTTTACACAGGGCCATGACGAAAACAAAATTATATTATTTTTTTCAAAAAAATTCTGGGGAAAAAGTTTCAGCGGTCCTAGTATCGTTATAGATCTTCAATTAAAGCACTTTACACAGGGACATGATAATAATACATATTTTTTATATTCTTTTTTCGAAAAATTCTGAAACAAAAATTCTGCGGTCCTAGTATCGTTATATATATTCAATTAAACCACACAGGGCCATGATGAAAACATGTTTTTATTTTTTTAGTATGTTTTTTTTTTAATTCCTGATATGCCCCTTTAAAACTGTACTGCCTAATCTGCATACCAAAATAGCATGATACAACCGAGCGTCTTTATCAGAAAAGTAAAGATTAGTAGATGATGACATGTGTATAGCAGGCACTCGTGATTTTGAAAACTGGTGGAATATTTACTTAATTATACACTTATTTAATTCCTATGAAGAAAATGTTGTGCCTTACAGATGGGACCCCAACTTTAACCGCCCAGCACTCACCGTCACTGGAGTTGTCAAAGACGGGGCGTGGTGAGTTGCGGACCGGGCTCTCCGCCGGCATCGCCGTGTTCGTGTTGCTGTCCCCGCCGGCACACCTCAGATCGGCCATCCGTCGGCAGCCGGTGGCGTCGGCGTGGTTGTAGTTCCGGCTTGACAACCGGGCCGTCAGTTCGCTCACACTGGTCCTGTCGGAACCGAACGTAAAGTCGCCGGTGCCGTCGGACCGCCGGCTTTGTCGGCTAGAACACGCGTCATTGTCCTCGAAATCTTCGGCATAGAAGTCGGCGTCGGCAGTATCTTTGTCTGCAGAGTGCCTGGCAATATCAGCATAACCATAATAATGTGATTACTGTCGGGGCATGGTAGGAACGCTTCTTCATTATGTATTCCAAATTTACATGTACAGTGGGGTCAGCGTGTAAGTGCACACACGAACGAACACGACAGGTTGGTTCCAACCTGTCGTGTTCGTTCGTGTGTGCACTTACACGCGACCCACTCTATACAGTTGTATAGTAATTTTAACAGACAGCATACATTGTAAGGATATCTTACACCACCGCCTGCGCTAATCTTGCCAATATTTTAATTTATTTTGATTTCAAAATACATGTACTTGACTATTGTGCTTGAAATCCTGCTGCTTGATTGGCTGTGCTTGAGCTATGCTACAGCTCATACTCAGCGAATCCAATGCTTCATTGTGAAAAGAGATTATCGATAAATGTTCAGAAACGATGACATATTGGCAAGATTAACGCAGGCGGTTGTGTATAAATATAAAAAGATAATATTATATTATAAACTCATCATATTATAAACTGCATGAGAAGTATAATATAAAACATTATATAGGTTATATACTGCTGATTCGCTGGCTGATCTGGTAGTATAACACTTCTCCGTCATGATAGTGGGGGGCGGGGTTACACCTCTTCGTCATGGTGTGTGTGTGTGTGTGGTAACACTTCTCCGTCATGATGGCGTGGAGGGGTAACACTTCTCCTTCATGATGGCGGGGAGGGGTAACACTTTTCCGTCATGTGTGTGGGGGGGGGTGGGGGGGGGGGTAACACATCTCATGGGGGGGGGGGGGTAACACTTCTTCGTCATGATGAGGGGAAAGGTAACACTTCTCCGTCATGGTGTGTGTGTGGGGAGGTCCACTTCTCCGTCATGATAGGGGTGGGGGAATAACACTTCTCCTCATGGTGTGGGGGGGGGGCGGGTAACACTTCCCCGTCATGATGGAGGGTGGTAACACTTCTCCTTCGTAGTGTGTGTGTGGGAGGTAACACTTCTCCGTCATGATGGTGGGGGGGGGGGGGGCTAACACTTATCCGTCGCGCAGGGAGGGGGTAACACTTTTCCGTCATGACGGGAGGGGGGAGGGGGGGTAACACTTGTCCGTCGTAGTGTGTGTGTGTGTGTGTGTGTGTGTGTGTGTGTGTGTGTGTGTGTGTGCGCGTGTGTGTGTGCGTGTGTGTGTGTGCGTGCGTGTGTGTGTGTGTGTGTGTGGGGGGTAACACTTCTCCGTCATGATGAAACACCTCTCCGTCGTGGTGTGTGTGTGTGTGTATGTGTGTGTGTGTGCGTGTGGGGGGGGGGGGGGGTAACACTTCTCCGTCATGATGGGGGGGGTGGATGTAACACTTCTCCGTCATGATTGGCGCGGAGGGGTAACACCTCTACATCCATGTGTGTGTGTGTGTGGGGTGGGTGTAACACTTCTCCGTCATGATGGCGGGGGAGGGTAACAATTCTACGTCATGATGGGGGTGGGGGTGGGGGAGGGGTAACACTTCTTCGTCATGATGGTGGGGGTGGTAACACTTCTCCGTCATTATGCGGGTGGGGGGGGGGGTAACACTTCTCCGTCTTGATGTGGAGGGGAGGGTGGGGGTAACACCTTTCCGTCACGATGGGGGGGGGGGTGTGGGGGGTTATACTTCTCCGTCATGGTGAGTGGGGGCGGGTGGGTGGGGTAACACTTCACCGTCATGATGGCGCGAGGCGTAACACTTCTCTGTCAAGTTGTGGGGGGATAACACATCTCCGTTATGATGGGGGGGGGGGGGTGGGGGGGGGGGGGTAACACATCTCCGTCATGATGGTGGGGGGGGGGGAGGTGGTAACACTTCTCCGTCATGATGGAGGGGGATAACTCTTCTCCGTCATGATGGGGGTGGGGGGGTCTCCGTCATGAATGGGGGGGGGGGGTGTTATCACTTCTCCGTCATAATGCGGGGGAGGTTACATTCTTCGTCTTGGTGTGTGGGGGATAACACTTCTCCGTCATGATGGGGGGTTGATAACACTTCTCCGTCATTATGGGGGGTGGGGGGGGGGGGTAACACGTCTTCGCCATGATGGGGGGAGGTAACATTTCTCCGTCATGATGGGGGTGGGGAATAACACTTCTCCGTCATGGTGTGGGGGGGGGTGGCGGGTAACACTTCCCCGTCATGATGGCGGGGAGGGGTAACACCTCTACTTCATGGTGTGTGCGTGTGTGGGGTGTGTGTAACACTTCTCCGTCATGATGGCGTGTGGGTAACATTTTTACTTCATGGCGTGTGCCGTCATGATGGCGGGGGGGGGGGGGGGTAACACTTATCCGTCATGATGGGGGGGGGTAACACTTCTCAGTCATGATATGATGGGGGCGGGGTGGGGGGGGGGGGGTAACCACTTATCCGTCATGATGGGGGGTGGGTAACACTTCTCAGTCATGATGGGGTGGGGGTAACACTTTTCCGTCATGATAGGTGGGTAACACTTCTCCGTCATGATGTGGGGGTGGAACACTTCTCCGTCATGATGGTGGTGGGGAGTGGTAACACTTCTGTGTCATGTTGTGTCGGGGGGGGGGGGGGGGGGGGGTAACTTATCTCCGTCATGATGGGGGGGGGGGTTAAAACTTCTCCGTCATGATGGGGCGGGTAATACTTCTCCGTCATGATAGGGGAGGGGGGGGGGGGGGGGGAACACTTATCCGTCATTATGTGGGGGGGGGGTAACACTTCTCCGTCATGATGTGGGGGTGGAACACTTCTCCGTCATGATAGGGGGGGGGGACACTTATCCGTCATTATGTGGGGGGGGGGGGGTGTGGGGGGGGGGGGGGTAACACTTCTCCGTCATGATGTGGGGGTGGAACACTTCTCCGTCATGATAGGAGGGGGGGGGGGGGGGGGTGTAGCACTTCTCCGTCATGATGTGGGGGGGGGGGGTACGGAGGTTACACTTCCTCGTCTTCGTGTGTGGGAGATAACACTTCTCCCTCATGGTGTGTGTGTGTGGCGGGGGGGGGGTGGGGGCGGGGGTGGGGGTAACACTTCTCCGTCATGGTGGGGGGGAGTAACACTTTTTCGTCATGGTGTGTGGGTGGGCGGGTAACACTTCTACGTCATGATGGGGGGGGGAGTAAGTAACACTTCTCCTTCGTGGTGTGTGTGTGGGGGGTAGCACTTCTCCGTCATGACGGGAGGGGTGAGGATAACACTTGTCCGTCATAGTGTGTGTGTGTGTAGGTGGTACACTTCTCCGTCATGATGGGGGGGGGGGAGTAAACACATCTCCGTCATGGTGTGGAGGGGGGGGGGGGGTTAACACATCTCCGTCGTGGTGCGTGTGTGTGCGGGTGGGGTGGGGTGTACCACTTCTCCGTCATGATGTGGGGGGGGGGGGTAACACTTCTCCGTCATGATGCGGGGGAGGTTACATGCTACATGGGGGTTATTGGCCACCCATATCCACAGGTTGAAGTAACGTACCAAGGTTAATACATACATTAAATGTACCTAAACGTATCAATGAGTGGGACAAAATCAGTGGAGATTTTTGTTTTACTCCCTGTTAGAATACAATGCATTACGTACCCTGCGCTGTCATGTGTGGATCACACTAGTCTGCCCGTACTAGCAAGTAAAATTGATAAAGGAAAACTGCTCATAAACACATCAACCCTCTAACGTCCACAGCCATTAATGACACAATTAATTCCGAGATACGGGAATTAGACTGTGGAGTTTTGAATTTATTAAAATTACCGCTGTAAACTTAATAAGATCTACTGTACGTTTTGCACACATACATTTACAATGTAGTACATTTACTGTACAAACTCTTCGTACAAAATTACTGACCTGCGCGGCATATTGCCATCCGGTAGTGACATTTCGCTTCCAAAATAATTAAAACGCAAGAGCGCTTGCCATCGGTGTATGTCGCTAACGTCGCTATGGACGCAACGTTACGTGACGTCGTAGCCAGGTCACGTGATCGTATTTTCTATTTATAGACATGTTGATTGTCCAAAGCGACGTTACACCGTGACGTTTGCTCCCAATGTAGCCCAATGTCAGTATTTGGTGGAAATGGCATTGCTTCAGTAGCCGATTTCATCAAAATTGCAACGTATACTTTTCTAGCAAAGTATACTTTGAGGGAGTAATAATTTATTTTTCCTGAAATGCATTGTTTCATATAGATCTAACGACTGCATATATTTGATGATTAAAAGTATGCAGAATTATTATACTGAAGTTATTACATTATCACAGCCAAAATGGCTGTGATAATGAAATAAATTCAGCATAATAAAAATTAATAAATTTATCGTAAATTGAAAATTTCTCCCTCAAAGTATACTTTGCTAGAGGGATGTCCTCACAACTCCAATCGTGGGCATTATCGAAGGGACATAGTGACGTGCTCAACTGGGTGATGAAGTTACAGGGCTCCTTGAATGTGTTGAGAATGGACGGGTGTTCAATGAAGCAGAAATCAATACTGGAATTCTTCTCGGAGGGAAGTCGTTGAATACAAGTGGTCGCAAGTACAAGTTTGACTGTACATACTTGTGTAACTGATGGTGTGTAAATACATTCTCATACTTTTATGTTGATTTAATTCCATATTACTATTCAAACTTATGTTTTCCATTGTACATGTTATTACTTTAATAAACATACATATATGTGTATACATGTTATTACTTGACTGTGTTGTCACTGTGTTGTTTTTTATATATCATCCGTGTACCCACTCCACATGTCTGTCCCTATTAAGAGACCACCTCTGTTAAGAGACCACTTTTGGCAGTTCCCTTGAGTGGTCTCTTAACACAAGTTTGACTGTACTTTGCAATGTTTGTGAAATAGGCTACATAAATATCCAAAAGAGGGCTAGGCCTACAGACTCCACAACCATTGTAACACTGCAGATGTAACAATACATAGTCTGTACCTCAATGTTCATATCGGTGTGACAGACATGTTTGTAAATAATACTCGTTGTAGCTGGCTGAAACCAGATACTTATGATGCAATAACATTAAATGCATAGCATATATAAGGCCGTCCGTTTGGGTTGGCTAATCAGTGTACACAATGCTCGCTTAACGGTATGCACGAAGGTCTATTCTGGAGCCAAACTATGGACTGATCTACCAGTGTATGTTAAAACTGCAAAGTCCGTGGAAGATTTTAAGAGCAAATACATTGTACATGTTCATGCAAGTATTCAACATGAATAGCTCTTAATGTAATACTCATGTACGGTTTCATCATATATATAAGAAAATCATACTCATGCGATTGTTACATTGTGACTCATGTTTACATGTACTTGTATCATTATTATTTGTTAAATATACGTGCACTTGTAGATAGATAGATAGATAGCTGATCTCAGGGAAGATTGGCTAGGCCAACTGAGCTTCTTCTATAAATAAAGACGTTACTTACTTAGGTTGGGTTAGTTGTAAAGTTGGACCCACTCCGGGCCGCCTTGGGGCGCCGTTTGATAGTCTGTAGCCGATTTCACCAACATTGCAAAGTATACTTTTCTAGCAAAGTATACTTTGAGGGAGAAATTTTCAATTTTATGATAAATTTATTAATTTTTATTATACTGAATTTATTACATTATCACAGCCATTTTGGCTGTGATAATGTAATAAATTCAGTATAATAAGTATGCATACTTTTAATCACCAAATATATGCAGTTGTTAGTTTTATATGAAATAATGCATTTCAGGAAAAATAAATGATTACTCCCTCAAAGTATACTTTGCAATGTTGCTGAAATCGGCTACTGTGCACGGGTGTTGACACGGGACTCTGAGATTTACGCTAATTCCACTATAGGATCGATTTCGTGCCAATAAAGTATGATTGCAGAACTACTCCGTTGTTCGTCTTAGAGAGGTTCCAGAAGGTGCAACTCAGATGGTGATCACACCAACGTTACACAGACATCTAGCATAATATATGCAAACAATGTAGATCCAGATGAGCCGGCTCGTATCGAGCCGTCTCATCAGGATCTGCTTCGTTTAGGGATATTTTATTATTTCTAAAAAACATACCTCATTCTGATAAACAAAATAGTCTGAACATAACACGGGAGTGTCCATTCCAGTTAGTTAGTGGTGAAAGGGTTAACATATACAATATAATAGACAGTCATTCACTACAGCATCTCATTTTCAATTGCCGATGTAAAATAAATTAGTTGAAAATAATAATAAATTTTCCCAAATGTTTCCGTCATTTTGGACGCCATTTTGAATTTATATGGGAAACTAAATTATTCTTTTGCTGAAGCTGAACATCCTTCTTCGAATAATATTGTAAAAAATTCCCCAACTAATCAGCATTTTCCAAAAATAATAAAACAATGCTAAATTTGGCCGCCATCTTGGATTTTGAAAACTCTCAAGGATGACAAAGTGGCATCTACTGGATTTCTAATAAATACAACATTATTGTCAAATAAATATAAAAAAAAAACATTAGTGCTACTTTACTACAAGGGTTTCTACAGAAAACATATACAGTCGAACCTCCCCGAACAGCCACCTCTCTACAACAACACCCTCTCTATAACAGCCGCTATTTTATGTCCCAAATGGATGATTTCCTCTGCATCTAACCCTTAGACTTCTGAGCACGAAAATTGTCATCTGCTGTTGCTTTTGCCTTCTGTCCCAATAAAAACATGTTTTGACAGCATTTTAGAATCATTTCCCTTGGAAATGATTCTAAAATGTTGCCAAAGCATGTTTTTAATGAGAATTATCAAAAAATAAATAAACAGCGGACGACAAAATTTAATTCAGCATTAACCTCCGTACAACAGCCACCTCTCTACAACAGCCACTTTTGCGTCTTCCCATGGGTGGCTGTTGTAGAGAGGTTGCACTGTATATGCTTAATGTTGATGGATGTCAGCGTCACTTTCCTCGATTATAATGCATGTTCATGATCGTAAAGTACACATGAATGTCTTGGAGTATGAATTACAGTGAATTACAGTGGATCATCTCTAAACCGGACACCATGGGGATCTCCCAGGTTGTCCGGTTTATAGATGTTTCACTGCATTGGTAAGCGAATTGTGAGATCTGATCAAGACAAAAGAATGGATGCATCTGAGGTGAAAAGAAAAGGTATCGAACAAGGTTATCAGGAACGTTGTGAAAAATAAACATCTGCTTCTAAAGGAAGAACATCCTAATCAACTATTGAGGAATGCATTGATAAGTTTCATTCAGACATTGACACTGATGTTGGACCAAAATATGTTTGTACCTGCTGTCAACAAACATGGTTTTATGAAGCGAATTGTGAGATCTGATCAAGAGGGTGGACAAAAGAAACCTGTATCTGAGAAGAAAAGAAAAGGTATCGCAGGCAATTATCAGGAACTTGTGAAAAATAAACATCTGCCTCTAAAGGAAGAACGTCCTGATCAACTATTGAGGAATGCATTGATAAGTTTCATTCATACATTGATATTGGACCAATATATGTTTGTACCTGCTGTCAACAAACATGGTTTTATAAAGATTTGTTGAATAACATGTTGCATAAGCACAGCGCAATAGATATCATAGTACACTAGTGTAACAAGTATGCAGATGAGCTGGCGACAGAAAATATGCTAAATGGTCGGTAGAGTATTCATGTATGATGTTTGCTTATGCAATAAATATAATCTGACATTTTTGATGATTTAATATGGTATTTATTTAACTCGTCGACTGATTTCATAAGAAACTCGGCTAAGCCGAGTTTCTTATGAAAGCAGTACACTCGTTTAATAAATATCATATTAAATAATTACACATGTAAGGTCCTCTATGTATCAAATGTATCATGTATGTCTGGACACAATACTGTAGGATGTATACTGTATACATGTACATTACTTCGGACTTTGTTCTAACCACAGCAGGGGCCCATTTCACTAAACTTCGTATGATTAAAATGTTCGTAAGCTCAAATTTAGAATCGTCTAGAAATTTGATTTGATGAATTTACATTTATTGAGCATAGGCTGCATATGCAGCCTATGCTCAATAAATGTAAATCCAATAATTGTTTACAAGAAAACATTGTTAATGTGATATTTACAGACTAATAATTTTGCACTTACGAACGTTTTAGTCGTACGAAGTTTAGTGAAACAGGCCCCAGATCTACTTGTCATCTTAGTGTGTCCGCGGATACTGTATAATTATGTGGCTGTTACTGGAGAAATGGGTCTTATGGGTTTTAACGACCAATATAGCTGTTGATCAAATAGCACACTTATGTAGCCTGGTAACGATATAGTTTGCATGTTAGATGCACGGCGGGTGGTGTTTCATTGATGGAAAGGCGAACAGTGCAGATCCTGATTAGACTGCGGATGCACATGCTGATCTGGATCTACATTTGTCGAAAAACCCAAAAACTTCAGTCACAGCCACATATATGTTGTCGCCTAAAATCTTATCAACTTAATTACTTTTGGCAACCATAACGTTGACCCGACATATACCCGTGAAGTTTGACCAACATTGGCCTGGTGGTTTATTGAGAAATTGTCAAAAATTATGACCTTCATCGCCTAGTGATTTTTTCATTTGCTATTTCACATAACTACTTTCGTACGAAAATAGAATCTGACAACTATTTGACCCCAGTCAGTTTGTTACCCTGGATACACCATTTTAACAGTCTGCGATAGCATTGCACATATACATGCATATCGATCATTTCTAGGGGCTAAAGGTGGTATGTTGAACCTTATATGTCACAGAAACGAATATATCACACGTGTGATATATTCGTGCGAATGCGTCACACATTTCGGTGAATACTGGCCGAATTCGGCCGAATATATCACAAATCGAAAATTTCACCCAAATATTTTTCACTTTTTGGTATAAACGAATATGTCACACAATAACAAATTTCAAACTTGACCGAATATGGTCATATCATTATCAAATCGAATGTATCGACAAGACGATCACTTTGGAGCATTTATTGGCGAAATCTTATCATTAAGTAATCCAAGATGACCGCCGAAATGTCAAAAGGTCAATATTTTATTAGAGATTTCAAACGTCTTATTTTCAGCAACCGCCGGGCTGATATTGAACAAACTTCACAGTTATGGTCCGTGGTTGAAGACTTTTCATATTTGTTAAAATGGAGACCATCGCATAAGCAAAATGGCAGCCGTCAAAAAGTATGTCAAATTCTTAAAAAAACTTCTTCTCACGAACCGCAAAACGGATTTCGATGACACTTGGTAGGAATGATCGATAGTTAACGCTGTTTCAGATTTGTTCAAATAGTAGTAAGTTTCGCGACAACGTGTCGAAAAGGCGAGACTAAACGTTGTACCCAATATTAACTTATTAGTATTCGTCCCTTCGCGGCGATGTAACGAATATTAAGAAGCATAATCGACCCTACACCGTCTTGTCTCGTGTTGTCGACGCGTTGGCGCGAAGATTAAGAAGTTTGATCTTAGCCACAATGTTTCCACAATGCGAGACGAGGCGAGACGTTGTAGCGAAGTTTAAGGAACTGCTAAGGAACGAAGAAACCAAATGTCCCTAACGAGCCACCATAGTGTTGTGATGGTAAATGCTTTCATTTTTTGAATCGTGTTCTATTTGAGTCATTGTTAGTTGAGCTATCATGTTAAATGACAAAAGATTTGTTACACACTTATGTATTTGAGTTTGTTTTCTTCTTAAAGATGTATTCCCTACAATTAAGTAAAAATACTTGTTTACGGAAATTAAGAGGGTACATAATTAGGTAATTATTCTACATGTATTTAGCATCCAAAGTGTCCGTTTTTACAGAATATCAACTAATAATTTACATACCGTTTTTAGAGTCACTCGGGTCATTTTATGTATATGTGAAGACAGTGTGATTAATTTTAATTATGTAAATCAATTATGTGCAGCAACTTAATTACGACTGTTGTCGATATCATATAAAGTATAATTAATAGTGTACACTAGAAAATGCATTGGACGAATCAATATTGATTTTTGTTAATATTTTAAGCACAAAACACGGTTATCCGCCCTGCCCTCAACATTTTTGATTTCCGTCTTACAAATATTATGAAATACTGCCAATAAGTGTACCATGTAATAACAAGCAAACGCTATGTGTGTATATTAGTGACATATCTAAATGTTGAAATAATAAAATATAGCCCTCACAATACACCCTGATGCGAGCGACCTCATCAGAATTTACATATTATATACATAGAGCAATTAGTGGAACAAAATAGGAACACCAACGCCAACGTGCCGACTATATGGCGCTGTCGGCAAGCCAGCGTTGCAAAAAATCGCACACTTCGAATTAATGGTGACGAAAAAATGATTACGAGATGATATTATTTTGAACAATATAATTGTTGGTGTGAGTGTGTCACACATGTTCAGGAGAACGAACTGTCAAAATATTAAAGCAATCATTCAAGTAATATTGAAGATATGACATGATGGAGAAACTGGGACAAGCTTTTCAAAGTAAAAAAATGGCTAAGTATTTCATCTGCATTTCAAAGGTCACAAAGGTCAAGGTCGTTGTACTGGTGGTGCGAGTGTATCACAGATGTCCAGGTACAGCAAGTGTCCAAGTATTGAAGGAATCCTTCAAGTAATATTGAAGATATGACATGATGGAGAAACTGGGACAAAGTTTTCGACGCAAATGTACACGGACGGACGGACGGAGGTACGGACGGAACCTCAGGAGCAAAGCAATATGCCACCTTTGCTATCGCATAGGGGGCATACAAACGTTTAACACATGTTCATGTCAAATGTAATAATATTCATTTAACCCATTCAACACCACATACCTATGTACTGGACTTTGCAAACTGTGTAGATCCAGATGAGCAGGCTCCAAACGAGCCGTCTCATCAGGATCTGCACTGTTTGTGACAAAATTTCTATTTTTACCGCCAATATCTGACAACAAAATGTAAAATGTTTTAAATGTATAATGAACATCTCATGGTTAATGGAATAGTCTGAAATATAACATGGAAGATTCCATCTCAGTTACTTGGTGTTGAAAGGGTTATAATGAATACAGGAGGCAACTACTAAACTCAGCAGAGCAATATACGCCCGATGGTAGCTTTGAATGACACATTGACATTTAACATATTCGTTTAACAAGAGTTGTTTGGCAAACATATAAGCCCCCCACCCTCCACCCCCCTTCTCAGAAAGACACGCAGTGGTGCCACAATGTGCATAGTGACCTCAAAATCAAACGTTTGAGCATCCTAGCACCAACTGTTCTTGAGTCATTGAGCCGAACTCGTTGTATTGTCCAAGGACACCCCGCGACATTGACCTTTGACCTACTGACCTCAAATCAATAGGGGTTATCTGCTGGTCATGACTAACTTGAAAACCAATACTGGGCATCCTAGGTCATGGCGTTCTCGAGTTATAGAGTGACAACTGTTTTAAGTCACCGCGATTTTGACCTTTGACACACTGTAGTCAAGTCAAATTAGTCATACACTGATCGTTACTGACCTGCATACCAAGTCTGAGGATCCTATATCAAGATTATTTTGAGCGCAAACCAAATCGCTAACAGACGGACAGACGACAATCGCCATAACATGATACGCCCATGGTGCTGTCTGAGTACAGCCCCTAGTGCTGGAATAGCTCAGTGGGTAGAGTATCGGACTCCGGATCGGGAGACCCCGAGTTAGAATCCCGCCACTTGGTCCGGTAATTAAAGCAGGAAAAATGGTTGAGGTTGGACAAAATTGTTGAAAAAGGTTTCTCAACTGATATCACCTCCTTGGTAACTATACGTTAAGAAAAACAATAGTTTACCAAAATTTTCTCTGGGCAACTGTTTGAAAGTAGGTCAAATCCAAGATGGCCGCCATCAAAATAGAGAAAATGCCCATGAAGCAAAATAGACATATGATATGTCAATTTACATTGGCTCAAAGAGACGAATTCAATCGACTACTATTTTGGCCACATAAGGTCACCATAAATTCAAAATGGCCGCCAAAAGCCAAAATGGCTGCCAAGGTATGAACAAAATTGTGATATTTATTAACGAATTACAATGAAAAGCTTGTCAGATGTCATTTTGAATATTTGAATACAGTTGAATATAACTTGAGATACCACTGAACTCAGTTCGTGGTGCAATTTACATATGTTTGTTTTTCAAAATCAGCCCATAACATAATTTGTCCACTCCATCAGGGCCTATGTTTATATATTCCCTATTCTAGTCATCACTCATTCTGCTTGTTGTGATTTGGAAGCTGAATCTGGTAGGTACTTTCCCTGCAGTGGCTGTTATTTTTAAATAGACTCTACCTGTCAGCACTACATAGCTGGAATTATGCCTGTGTAATCATATCAGTGATACTCACTAGTGTAGGCTCTGTGGGGAGTTTGTGTACATTTTGCTCTTAGAGCAAACATTTGCATTTTCATGTTCTGTATGCCAAGACCTTCACAAAAGTTTGGGTAGGATTGCCAAATCAAGTACGTTTTCTCGGCAGAGGCCATTTTGGATTTTAGCCTGGGTGCCAAATGGCTAAATTTACGATATTGTAGTTTCACAGTGTAAACTATTATTAGGTACCCATATATTGTTAATTTGGATTTGTTATGATTATTTAGATGTTACTGTTAATACTTTAATCATTGATTTAATGTTCAATACGGACATTTGTTACTCAAATTTAGCTGAAAATTCCACTCATTTGGAAAGCATCCCTATGTCTGTTGGCGTATCACTCACAAAATATTGTATGTAGACTATTTGTTTTCCGCCGTAGTGATAATTATTGGACAGGAATATTTAGTGACCTGTACATTGAACAAGTCCTGATGAGCAGTTTGAAGTCGGTTGGTGGGCTAACTAGAGGTCGTGGTTTTGATGCGTCAACCAGTCTGGTCTGGCTACTATCAATGCCTGTATGCGGTGAAGTACACAAGGCTATGCATGAAGTGGCGGGCCTCTCGACCACCAGTGCAATGGAGACACATAAAGATCTGAAACAGGCAAAATGCAAACGTGACACCAAAGATCTTCAGTCTGTCATGGATTATCTCGAAGAGAGAAATCCGTTCACAAAGGAATCCAAGGAATTGTGCAACCTGTCATCAGGAGTCATATATGAAGGTTCGGTAAATGTGGATTCAGCTGAAACTGTCGGTACTGCAATACTGACATCAATGGAAGGAATGTCGGTTTCGAAACATAAATTTTCCAAAACCAAATAGGTAAATACTCTAGCATCATCAGTGTATGTGTCAGTGGATGGCGATAAAATTGAGATCGATCCTCAGCAATTATACCAGCGCCTACTTGTCGCCGGCATCGGCAGCATTGCTACGAAAACACTGTTCCAGTATGAACTGTGCTCAGATCCGACATCATTATTCGATAAGAAGCTCCTTATGCGACTTGCGGACAAGGCCGATCTCCTGAATGGGTTAGTCAAACAGGTCACATTGTGTGTTATCAGTGAGTGTCCTATTGGCGTTGCCTACGTCATTGATGGAGGGGCGATGTTACAGCGCCTTCCATGGTCGAAGTCCAAATCATATGTAAGCATTTGCCAACTTTATATACAGTTTGTACGCTGTCACTTCCGCAATGCTCTTGTTGTGTTTGATGGCTATGAGTCTGGTCCTTCTACGAAAGATGAAACCCATCAGAGGCGTACTGGCAATGATATGGGCGTGAATGTGGATTTCACACCAGATATGCTGCTAAAGATGAAGAAACAACCGTTCCTGGCAAATACAAGAAACAAGCAGAAGTTCATTGATTTTCTGGGATCTGAGATGGAGAAGGAGGGAATTCAAGTTAACAACTCACCTGGTGATGCTGACTATGACATTGGAATGTCTGCCTGTGAGCTCGCTCGGACCAAACCGGTGGTTGTTGTAGGGGATGATACAGACCTTCTGATTCTGTTGCAACATCACTTCAAGCCAACTGTACACGAACCAATCTATTTTCAGACTAGCACAAAGCTAATTGATGTGCCCGTCTTGTAAGAGACTTTAGATCATGAACTTAGCCACTCCCTACTCTTTATCCATGCATTGTCGGGATGTGACACTACATCAAGACCCTATGGCATAGGAAAACTCTCGGCTATGGGCAGATACCGTTGTCTGCAAGAATTCGCAAAATCATTCTCGGTGGCAGCAGTTAGTCACAAAGACATTGAGAGAGCTGGGAATCAGGCCCTTCTGACACTCTATGGCAGTAAGCCTGATTCGGACTTGAATCATGAACGTGTATCTAAATTCTCTGAGAAGGTTGTTTCAAGTGCCAGCTATTTGCCCCCTGAACGACTTCCACCGACCTCAGATGCTGCTAGGTTCCACAGCCAGCGGGTTTATCACCAGGTATAGGTCTGGCAGGGTATCACCATGGAGGCAACCGAATGGGGTTGGGACCTCCGTACAACACCACATGGGCCAAGTTTGAAGCCACATAGAATGGACCGAGTTGCCGCTCCTACATCTCTACTTCAGATTATTAGATGTAATTGTAGTGGAAAGTGTGACAAAAACACATGTTCGTGAAGGAAAAATGGACTTTTGTGTTCTTTAGCTTGTGGCCACTGTAAGGGAATAGCGTGTACAAATGGAGAAAGTCATGATTCAAATGACACAACTGATTAAGTATGCCTGGTATTCTCATTTATATTCTCCATGGACATACTAATACCAAATCAGTGGTGTTCGTTGTAGACATACATACATGTGTATTGTGATGACTGACACATTGTTGGTGACCTAGACATGGGGCATGTTGCCACAGTCAGTCTTAGTTTGATCAAACAGATATGTAAGTCAGATTGAATGTGGTTGTCACAGTCAATATTGTTACAAACAGACACAAATCTGACAGATTGATGGTCTACTTTGACAAAATGTTTTCAGGTCAACTTGGTTCCAATCTTGGTTTCGTGAAACCGTTTGATCAAACTAAAATTGACCGTGACATATATCGTGATGTGTATGTGCACTATCAGTTAAGCATAGTAAGAGTATACATAACATGTGCTTAATTGTTAAGTTTTGAAACACAGCCGCCATTTGTATACCTGCATTAAGTTCTTACATGTCACTATATTCCTAGAAAATAGTAGTTAGAGACAGACTAAGTGTATTATTGATGCTTAGTATATGACATCAGCCAGCCCATTGTCATTATGCAATCATTCAGCAATATTTATTTTCATTAGTGACCTTAATGGGACATAAATGTCATAATTTTGTTCATTTTAGCTCTTTTTGGCGGCCATTTTGAATTTTAGGTGACACTATTTGGTTGTATTTGTAGTCTATTGAATTCCGCTCTTTGAGCTAATGTAAATCGACATATTATACGTGTAGTTTCCATCATGTGTTCCATACGTACAACAATTTCCTATATTCGGCAATTTTGACGGCGGCCATCTTGGATTTTACCTACTTTCAGACAGTTGCCCAGAGAAAATTATGGTAAACTTTTTTTTTTCTTAACCTATGGTTATTAATGATGTGATATCAGTTGAGAAACCTTTTTCAACAATTTTGTCCAACCTCAACTGTTTAATGCCTGGACTAACTGGTCGATTCAGCCAAGAGACATTCGTGATAGCCTAGTCCTATCGGACGGGGACTTAAATAATGTAGTCGGTATCTACATGCAAGGTCGTCGAGCCAGTGCCGTCGTTAAATAAAAGCATTTACATTTACCGTGTCTGCATGCATGGCATGACTTTCAAATAACCTTGCGAATATGCCTGCTCTATTCTTTGTTTTATTTCATCGCACTGTTATCCCCCATTCGAATGTTTATGTAACATATTCGTCTGGACAATATTTTATTAATTTTTGTTCGAGTTTTTGTAACATGTGACACATTCGTTTTTGTTGCAAGGGGTATGGATGCCAAACGTAAACGTCACACATTTGTGTAATGTATTCGTACGTATTCTACACCATGTGTGACGAACTCGCACGAATATATCACACGTGTGATATATTCGTTTCTGTGACATATAAGGTTCAACAGGTTAGACACCACCAAATAGTTTTACTATATAATTTAACCGAATGCCATCCAATAAGGCCAGTCTCTCCTACTTTCACTATTCGTATGGATGCTGTGGGACCCACTTGTACATGACCTGCAGCCAGTCTGTACTGGTTCTGCATGAACTAAACAATAGGTTCACTTACTCCTAAGAAAGAAAAATCCAACCTTGTCATATCCTCCAATATTGTGTACATGTTTTGGCCACGGAAACTCCGTTTACATCAAGTGACCAACAGGGTCAGTGTTTTCTTTTAAATGCTACAAATATGCTGAAAACTGGTGTTGAAGGCACCCCAAAATGTTCCTCAAGTGAAACTGGGTTGTTATGGAGATCAATGTTATTACAGATTATGCGATTTTGTTTGCACTTGCGACTGTCGCGCGACAGTCAGTCACGCGACAGTTATGCGTGACAATTGAGAACTCGCATTTTATTCTCAATTTATTCGCAATTTTGTCCCGCTCACATCGGCCAGTTCGCAGTTCGCGCCTCTCTAGCGCACGGAATGTCCGATTCTCATTTTTGTCTCCAATCAATCGCAATTTACTTTCATAGGTCGCCAACCCCTCACAAAGTTTTCTCGCATTTTTCGCACTTTCTAACTCACGGAAACTAAATTGAGAAGGGTTCCAGACGGGTTCGAGACACCCGCGACGACTCTGTGACTTTGTCGCAGTCCAAGTGTGACTGTATAATTTATAATGTATAAATCATGTATACATGTGACGCAAATATATGGAAAGATAGACCAATACATTTGAGCCAGATTATTACGAAAACAATGGGTAGTGGGTTGGCAGGTATTTTCCTGTCACCCACGTATAACTGCGTCTAAGAAGTCGGCTTACACCGACGTTTGATACAGGTATTTACAGGTAAATGCAAGTAATAATTGATAACACAAAACAACGTCTTTATACGCTCTTCAGGAAACAAATTACCCTGGAGCGACTGCTGTTCGTCTATTGAACATTCGCATGGAGGAGACAGACATAAGGAAGTTGCTATCCCACGTAAGTATGTGACTTTTATGATAATACTTTCATCTCACAGTGTTGCCTTGACTCCCAACGACAATATAGCTGAGCCGCCCCCGGTAATTAGAGGCATTATAAAATGGACAGTCTAATTCTCGTGTGTAATAATTAGATTTGCGTCTAGTGTCTGGGGATTGGAAGCGACAGTACGTACATACTCGTGGATCATCTTATAAAAGTCCATTGACATATTTGGTCATCGCTGCCCTTGGAATGGTTTGTTATGGCTGAGGCCGTGACTGGGGAAATGGGACTTATTGATCTTCCCATCAGTGTAGATCCATATCAGCCTGTGCATCCGCACAGTCTGATCAGGATCTGCAGTGTTGACAATTCCATCAATAAAGCACCCGTCATGTTTCTAACAGGCAATATAGTTCGTTATCAGGCTACAGGAGAGTGATATTTGATTAGGAGCTACATTTGTCACAAATCCCATAAGCCCCATAATTTCTCCAGTCACTGCCACATATAATTCCCCGGCGACGCACCACCCACCGATACGCCCGGTTGGGGGAGACACGGGGTACATTATATTTCATTGATGCATCCTGAAATAAGACATCTTTCATATGAAAAGAGACTAAAGTCACTTAATATGTATTCCTTTGAGCAAAGACGTTTCCGTGGAGACTTAATTGAAGTGCACACGTTCTTAACAGACAAATATTCACTGGACGTGTCAACTTTTATCTAATACTACAACCACACGTGGTCATAGCATGAACTTATATAAACCACAGATGAAGAAATCATTGCTAGCGAGGAAAACATTATTTAGCAGTCGGTGTTATCAATCATTGGAATTCACTACCGCAGAGAGTCATTGGTGCCAAAACAACAGATTGCCTATACCTTAAACTCCCTTGTTGTTCAAATATTGTATTTTTCATGAACTAAATGCTGCGGTCGCTAGCGCTCCCTCGCATTTAATTCCTTAAACATCCAATATGTGAACAATAACTTATACATAAAACATGTAAAGTGGAAATGTAAATGTACATGCCCCGGCCACATGCTAAACTCGATCGACATTCCAAATTCCAGTACCTCCGAAAATATGTAGATGCTGGCATTCCCAATAGAGTTGACTGCGTCTTATGGTGTGTATGTTTTACAGTTTCGTTACCCGTGCGGTATGAATGCCATCCCGCCCCTTCGTCCAGTTCTCACACCGCGGTGAATATATTTAAAATCAACATTGGCAAAATACATTTCCACTCACCTGCCCCTCCTTATGTCATCTGGTGTTGACATTTCGCTTCCAGACACAAACTTGTTTATTTGTAAGAGTTTGGCATCGTTGAAAAGTTTCTTGTCAGCTACGTTGCTATGAATATAGTATGACGTGACGTCGCATCCTTCTCACGTCGTGTAACGTCACGTGATTGTATTGTTGAATTTATTGGACGCATCAACATGTTTTGATATTCATGGTCCTACGCTGAACAGCTTTCAGTCAGTTCAAGGTGTTTCCCAAAACTTGGTTAGCGCCGTATGCTACGCGTTGTCGCGCCAAATATGCAAATAGTGTTGGAAATAAATGTTTGTCAATATTATACAATTATTGTCTTTTGAGGAGGTGTATATGAATGAGATTTACGGACCTGAGAAAAGTGACGTTCACCGACGCCGAAAGCCACTTGCTAAACTCGATCGACAGTCTAAATTCCCGTTTCTCATGTACGTAGATGCTGGAATTCCCTATAGAGTTGACATTATACAATTATTGTCTTTTGAGTCGGTGTACATGAGATTTACAGACCTTCGAAAAGTGATGTTCACCGACGGCGGGACGGCGGCGTCGGTGAACATCACTTTTCGAAGGTCCGTAAATCTCATGTACACCGACTCAAAATACTATAATTGTTTTATTATATGACCCTTACCACGAATATTCAGAAAATCAGGAATAATCACTAACAGTGCAAACACAATAATAATTACATATGTCAGATTTGCGCATGCGCTCTAAGGAGTTGAACAATAGGTTTGTTTACATGAATAAACACATCTCGGACCTGTCTCGCGATCCGAGAGTGTTTATTCGTGTAAACAAAACCTTTCAGATATTTGCAGATAATCACGTGGCCGTGTTTCGGCCAATGAGAATTACTGAAATACTTATAAATAAGTATATATAACTAGGATGGCCGCGGCCCGCATGTCGAGCCCGCCGAGGCAATTGATGCATAGTATCAGAGTGTATTTATTTGTAGTTTGATGCCCAATAAGCATACAAAGTGTCAAGCAAATATAACTTACGGTTACAGAGTTTGTTTGTTTGTTTATTGGTGTTTAACGGCCTATCAACAGCTAAGGTCATGTAAGGCCCTGCTGCATTGGGGGGAAAATTCCAAAATCAGAACTGAATATTTACATCGAGAAACAATATATTCAGCCCTGAAATTAAAATAACCTGACCTGGTGGCAGGTCCATACCACACCAAAGTCACTTGGCCCCTTCCCCTAAAATAGGATTACCAATAATCGTAATATTCACATAAGGGGTATAACCAGATTCAACTGTCACATACAAAATGCCAAAGACGTATGTGAGGGCCAAACCAGGTCTCCAGTCGGAATTTCGGTAAGGATGAACCCCGATCGTTAAATTACCCATCGCTTGCACCCACCTTCCACCCACACGGTTACAGAGATAGTAGGTATGTATGTGAAAACATTAACGCAAATTTTGACAGAAACTTTAACGCAAAGTCATTTGACCTTACACAGGGGCCGCATGAGTGGGACACATAATGAATATATGGATGATGACTAATACGCATATGAAGTTTCAAGTCAATGTGACTTAGCACTGCAGATATATAAGGTATTTAACAACGTTAACGTCGGTGCAGCTTCCTGCTGGGCGTCTGGCTATACCGCAATGATGTCCATTTTAATATGGCCAGCTCATATGAAAATATAACTTACGTAATTGACACCAGTCTATCTATGCTGGTTTGAAATTTCATAATGTACCTTTTCTCATGAACTAAATATGGCCGACACATAATATAGTTGACACCAGCTTAGCTGTACTGGTTTTGGCTTTCATAAGGTACATTTTCTCATGAATATTGCCATTAACTGAATATGGCCAACTCATAGGAAAATGTACCTAATGATAATTGACAACAGCCTAGCAATGCAGGTATGGAATTGCATAAGGTACCATTTACCATGAACGGAATATGGCAGGATGATCTGGGTCTACAGTGCGAGTCAACCGACTTGTTTATTTCGCTGTTATAAACCTTTCTGAGCATGTACTCAAACATTTGTACTCGAAATCAGAGAGTTGGATTGGTCGAGACTGAGCCTCAATCAATGAAATCTGAGATTTCAAGAACGAAAACCAGAGATCTTGCTCAGTAACTTTTATAAACACGGACCCATGGGGGCCGTTTCACTAAACTTCGTACGACTAAAATGTTCGTAAGTGCAAACTTATGATAGTCTGTAAATTTCACATTAACTGTGCTTTCTTGTAAATAATTATTGGATTTACATTTATTGAGCATAGGCTGCATAATTATGCAGCATATGCTCAATAAATGTAAATCCATCAATTGAAGTTTCCAGACGATCCTAAATTTGCACTTACGAACATTTTAGTCGTACGAAGTTTTGTGAAACGGGCCCCAGGTATTGTAAACTACCCGCATCTTGTTCAGTTTGATTCGTAGAGCATGAGTTCAACTCAGACTCAACCATGTTTAAAAACAGTATGAATGCGAGGGGCAAATATTGTCGTCGGCTGTTTCTTCAACATTGCATTTTAATTAAAACTGTGTTTTGCCAGCACATACAAATCAGCTCCTATCGAGATGATTCTAAGGTGCTGATTCATTGAACAAATAGAACAAAGACAACAGTAGACGATAAATGCTATTCCGTGTTGGACGGAATAAACACAGGACATGGGAACATGGAGAAGAAAATAAAACGCAAAGAGAAATTCAATACATATGTTAGTATACAAACCCACAGGATACTGGTACATGTACCCACAGGTTGAAGTAACGGACCGAGGTCTATAAATACATTAAATATGCCTAAGACCATCCATAAATGAAAACAAATAAGCTAAGCAAAAATGTGTTACTCCCTCTATAACACTTACGTGTTATAGAGGGAGTAACAAAAAGTGTTTAGCTTATTTGTTTTCATTTATGGACGGTATCTTAAAACTTTCACAGTCAGTTTCTGTAAATGACGCTAACATTTTGTAAATCGTGTCATTTAAATAGGAATTACAAGGCAGACAGTGAATATTGTTATCTGCCACAGTGTTTTCCATATTTAACCATTAACATAAACATATTTTGACACCACATGGGAATCATTTCCAATTAGCATGTGTTGTCGAAACATACTTTAGCAAAGTAATAATGAAATAGATAAATGGGGAAGAGCGGACATTTTATTTTTAATTGTAAATGTTAAAGGACAAGCCAGCTGAGAATAGGGAATTTACGATGTTTGCGACAATTGTAGATCCTGATCCCCCGCATGTTCATACAGTAATGCTACCAGTCTTATACATAGGTTGCCAAACTTGGAAAATTCGGAGTGACTTCCCTTAGAACAATTTCCTGGGCATCATCAGCGTTATAATTGGCAGAATTTGTCGGTTTGACGCCACGTTGCTTAGTTTAAACTAAGCTTGTGATGTCAAACTGACAAATTCCGCCCATTCTATTATCAAGGATGTCACAGTAGTGTATGCAGTTCTAAGGCAAATTACTCATGATTTTCCAAGTTTGGTAATCTATTTATATAACGGGGGGCCATTTCACTAAACTTCGTAAGTCTAAAATGTTCGTAAATTTATGGTAGTCTGTAAATTTCACATTAACAATTTGTTCTTGAAAACAATTATTGGATCTACATTTATTGAGCATATGCTGCATATGCAGCCTATGCTCAATACATGTAAGTCCATCAATTACAATTTCCAGACAATCCTAAATTCGCACTTACGAACATTTTAGTCGTACGAAGTTTGGTGAAAAAGCCCCCTGGTCTATTCCGTGACAAACTGGCGAACAGTGTATGGTGACACTCGGTGCAAACAACGTAATCTCCCTTTTGTAAGTCGGTGCTCAATTTGTACTTTACTACAATATATTGTACGGTCATTAAAAGAAAAAGGATTTAATTTAATTTCAAAATATAACAGAAGCACAACTTGACTAGTTTGAGAATCATGGAGTATCCCAATAAATGTGGCTGTGACTGGAGAAATGGGGCTTATGGATTTTGCAATCAGTGTAGATCCAGATCAGCCTGTGCATCCGCACAGTCTGATCAGGATCTGCACAGTTCGCCAGTCCATCAATGATTAGATTTTATTTGATTTATTGGTGTGTAACGGCCTATCAACAGTTAGTCATTTAAGGCTGGGCTAACGGGTTGGATCCTGCAGGTCCATACCACACAAAAGTCCACCAATGACACACCCGTCATGCGCTTAACAGGTAATGTACATCATTATCAGACTACAGGGGGCCGTTTCACTAAACTTCGTAAGACTAAAAGTGCAAAATTATGAAAAATATGTAAATTTTGCATTAACAATGTTTTCTTGTAAACAAGTATTGGATTTACATTTATTGAGCATATGCTCAATAAATGTAAATCCATGAATTGAAATTTACAGACGATCCTAAATTTGCACTTACGAACATTTTAGTCGTACGAAGTTTAGTGAAACGGGCCCCAGGTGTGTGTTATTTGATCAGGAGCTACACTGGTCACAAATCCCCAAAACCCCATTTCTCCAGTCACAGCCACATATGAGTGTTATATGTGATCCACAATGACAAAAATGTGCTGACTGCGATTGCGACCAGTGTATATCCATATCCAGCTGCAGGAGTGTGCTAGCTGATCAGGAGCTACATGTATGCTGGCCAAAAACTCAATCAGCCCATTTTTTGTCATGGTCGGTCTTGGTCGGCCTCCAACCTCCCGTTATAGCCACAGGTGGAAGACTCGGACCTATGACACCAAAAAAATGCCTATTAAAAAAAATCCCATTACCCCACCCACTTGGTCTCGTACAGTACATAACGTTAACGTTATGTACTGTACGAGACCAAGTGGGTGGGGTAATGGGATTTTTTTTAATAGGCATTTTTTTGGTGTCATAGGTCCGAGTCTTCCACCTGTGGTTATAGCCGCCATGTCACCTCTATGTAGTAATTTTGCAGGGCTCCAGATAAGGAATTAGTAATTGAGTATTTTAACTCCATCATTTCTGAAGCAATTGGGTATTTCAGAATGTTAATAAAATCACACTACGTTTACACATCAACAGACAGCAATTATTGAATAGTTTGCTTCGAAATGGAAACATGTCTTGTTTTAAATGGAAAATATGTTTTCATGGAAAATAAGAAAAATATGCTATCTTTGTGGTCTGTTTATTATTTTCTGCAGCATGATACATGTAACACAACGTTGTAATTGTTTTTTGATACTCGCTACTCTTGATTTCAATTGGGTTTTTGGCAATTTTAATTACGCAGCTTATCTGGAGCTCTGATTTTGTATACAATTATCAATAGTTTATACTAAATTGTGGCTGTGACTGGAGAAATGAGGCTTATGTGATTTGCGCCCAGTGTAGCTACTCATCAAATAACGCTCACCTGTAGCCGGATAACGATATATATTGATTGCTGCTGCTAGAAACCTGATTGTTATTTCATTCATGGAATGGCAAACATTTTGTTTATCCTGATCAGACTATATGGATGCACAGGCGGATCTACACTGGTCGCATAAACACAGAAGCCCCATTTCTACAGTCACAGCCACAATTAATATTTTTCTCAGTTACTGTTTTGTTGAATGAATCATTCCCATTTATTTATTTATTTATAATTATATATTTTCCAGTTAGAGTATTGTTACATCTAAATGCATAGCTTTTTTTCTGTTTATTTTTATTTATTTAATTTTATTTTTTTTCTATAGTTTTGTTGTTTCGTTTAATGAATTGTAATTGCATTTTTGCCAGTGGATTGTACTTAACCTTGACAATTATGAATTAAATTTTGTCATCTCCTGTATTTGTTCTATCCATTTTACAAGATGAAAACATGTGAATCATCTCGTATCGGTATTTGTGGCTGTGAATTGAGTAATAATTTAAACGATACTTCATTAACCACAAACCAACTCTTCCAATATTTCGGCCCAAGGTCTGTATCAAGGAATTGGTGTCCACATTCAGCTATTACCAAGGTGCATAATCACGTGGTTACAACAACAACAACGTCGCCCACTCCAAAGTAAGTATTATTTGATATTTCCCTTAATATGCAACGGATTTTGATGAAATATGGCGCAGAAAAAGCGTCTTTATGAGCTGCATTTGGTGGTCTATGGAGTTTGGCACAGACTTATGTCGTTTTTGCGAAGAATCGATTTCCGTGTCGTACACGGAAATCGATTCTTCGCAAAAACCACAGACGTTTGGGCGAAAATAAAGAGACCACCAAATGCAGCTTAACAAGACGCGTTTGATGCGCCATATTACATCAAAATCCGTTACGTAATAAGGACACTATAAAAGAATACGAAATTGAATCGGTACTTGTTGTTGTTAGTACCACGTGATCATACATCTTGATTACTAATTCCTTGATATCGGTCTTGGACCGAAACGTTAGAACAGTGGGTTCGTGGTTTACTAAGTATCGTTCAAAAGTCATATTACGGTGGAAACTTGCAAATAATAATTTTATATTTGTTTGGTTTGTTGTTTTGTTTACTTATATTTGCTTCCAGTTATTGTTGTGTTAATGAATTACTCGTATACGTGCTTTTGTCTCCATTTGTAGTTTTATTTAATTAATTATATTTCTTTTTCCATTTATACTAAATGTTTGAGTACTTCTCTGTGACCAACACGGACCCAGATCAGCCAGAATATTTGATCAGGGTCTACACCATTCAGTCAGTGAAACACTCATCTCTTTTTGACAAACAATGTAGATCTTTATCAGACTGCAGCCGTGTGCTAGCATATCAAGAGATAGACTGGCCACAAATGTCATAAGACCAATATATCCGTCATATATGAGACAATGCTGATTATTTCTGTTATAAGGTTACACTACACAACCAGCTACATTAATATTGTCCAGATTATCAACGTTTCTTAACATACCAACTCGCAATCAACTAGTTTGATTGTCTGAGCCTGAGCTGTATCACAGCCCGGGCTCAGCCATTCAAGCTGCTTCACTTCAAACACAATATTCAAGTATTTTTCAATAAATAAATTGACAAATGTTGGTAAGATTAGCGCAGACGGAAGTGTACTGGGTAGAACCAGTAGTTATACATTTTTGAAGCTGTTTGTATGAAATATTTGTATGCATGGTGTTCACTACCAATCGCTATGGATGTGCAATGCATAATGTGAGGTTCGGGCGGCAGACGTGCTAACATTGCAAGAAAATCATAAATAAAAGCCCAAATATAAAATGAATTCAGTTCATTATCTTGGAGTTGGCAATTTCATGTCGTTTTTAGCTAGACACAAATACCCAAGAAGCAGTTTCCTTTTTGACAAGTAAAACAACCAGTTATTGCCGAATGGTTGCCATGCCGCTGTATACATCGCATACAAGTTGAACCTGATGAAAACTGCTTGTCCGAAAATGACAAGACGGCCAATCAAGAATAACCAGAGAATAGCAAGATGGTAATGAATTCCCAGCGCATAGTGAAAGTAAGAGACATTTATGTCACTACATGCATACCGACCAACTCTCGAAATAGTTTTGATTTACTTTTTTAGTAATGCACTAGTGGAACCTCTCTAAACCTGACACCATGGGAAGCCCCGGGGTGTCCTGTTTAGAGAGGTTTCACTGTACAAACATACAACATCCAGTTTACCACCAGTGTAGACCCAGATTTGTATGCAAGCCCGGGCATTTGGATCTGGACCGGCCGGATTACACGGATTGTAAACAGAAAGCTGATGCATTGTCATACTTTACGGTAATCCTTTACTTATCCTATCTCATTCCTAAAAAAAAATGAAAAACAAAAGAAAATATGTGCTCAAAAATAAATAAAAAATGGTGAAAATATGTTATGTGCAAAAATATGAGAAAAGTTGTAGGAAAAGTAAAGGATTTAAATAAATTAAGAAAAAAAAATGTTTTCAAATTGATATGATTTTTTTAATTTTATGTTGTTACCGCTCATTTATCAAATGTGCAGTCACAACATAATACTTTTATCAATTTTACTGTTGAATCGGTAGGTATGCCATAACATAAGTGACAGGAAATGCTTCTGACCTTCGGGAATTCACCACCAACTCACCAGGCTCTGACCACTCTAGCGCGTCCCCCGTTTCATTTCTGGCCAACCATTTCTCCCCAGGCTCGGTGTGTATGCCATATAGACGGCAGCATGGAAACATCAGGGAACAACGGACTGTTTTATTGAGAAAAAGGAGAGCGTTTGATGAATATTCTGTGTAGTAAAAATAAGATGAAATCATATCATATACATATATACTACTCTAAATTTCGCAATAAATTTGGTATTTTTGAAACTTTGAAACCATGTTTTTGATTTACAACATTCTATAATTCTATAATATATTTTAAGGGGTAATTGGATTACTCCACTAACCCCTTTTGTATTAGCATGACCCGTCGTAGGGGATCACATGAGTCATATACACATCATTGGTAGTAAACACTCATTGCAGCTCCAAAAATGTAAGATAAAACAAAAGTGATCACCAGCGAGTGTCTCACCCATGAAGGTCAATGTCAACCGGATGACACTGGGTGAACAGTCATCACTGTGAGGAAGCTATTGATGATGTTTGGTAATGATCCGACTAACAGATCAGGAGATGGTCAACATTTGGACTTGTCAGAATTGTCACCACTAAGTCTCACTGTCCACTAACATGAGACAAAAACTGTACATGGTGAGCTTTAGTCCAGTAGCATATTGAACATTGAAAATAGCCTATTTCACCAACATTGAAAATAGCCTATTTCACCAACATTGAAAATAGCCTATTTCACCAACATTGCAAAGTATACTTATCTAGCAAAGTATACTTCGAGGGAAAAAATTTCAATTTAAGGATAAATTTATTAATTTTTATTATACTGAATTTATTACATTATCACAGCCATTTTGGCTGTGATAATGTAATAAATTCAGTATAATAATTCAGCATATTTGAAATCATCAAATATATGCAGTGGTTATTTCTATATGAAATAATGCATTTTGGGAAAAATAAATGATTATTCCTTCAAAGTATACTTTGCTAGATAAGAATACTTTGCAATGTTGGTGAAATAGGCTACAGATGAGGGTGTACTCAGACTGATGTTTGTTAGAGTTGTTGATAAGCCTACAATCCAATACATGTATTTGCAAACAGTGTAGATCCAGATGAGCCTGCTCAGATTTCCACTTTTTCTATTCCATTCCAGTTACTTAATGTTGAAAACATTAATAAAGACTCCTAATAATCCGCGTTGAACTTTTAAATTAAATTTTAGATTATAATTATTGGTATAATTAATAAATTTCTGTAGATACATATTTTGTAATGGTAACTTGTTAATTTTATTTTTGATATTTCCAACTATTTTTAAGTAATAACTGTTAATTGAATGTTTAGATAATGATGATTATGAAGTTAATTTGAAGGACATTAACCCTAATTAAACCTTAAATATCACTATGGAGGGCTGTAACTAATGTTGATATAACGTGTAGCCCAACCCATTTGCAAGTTATTTAGTCATTATTTTTGTATCCATGCCGCTAACATTGCCAATTAACTATTATTAACCCTTACACCGCTATCTTAATTTTTTGTCGTCTGCTGTTTATTTTCTATTTTCCATTTTTATCAAAAACATGCTTTGACAGCCCTTTAGAATAATGTACAACATACTTTAACAGCACTTCATAATCATTTCCATTGGAAATGATTCTGAAGTGCTGTCAAATCATGTTTTTATTGAGAAATAAGGCAGGATATAAATGCAACAGCAGACGACAATTGTTGTGTGCAGTGGTCTAAGGGTTAAAGTAAACCCTAAATATTTTATTTGAAAACAACTAGTCAAGTTGTGCTGTCTTATAAATTTATCAAATATTGCATACTAGGTCTAGTAATATAGTTTAGCACAGTTTAACCCTTTGAACCCGAAAGCCCGCTAGAGCGGTTTATGCAAACAGTGCAGATCCAGATGAGCCGGCTCGTAACGAACCGTCTCATCAGGATCTGCACTTTTTGCAAGTAATTTTCATATTTCTTAGAACAAAAACACCCCTTTTTCATAAATAGACGAATCTGAAAATCATTTTGTGACCATTGGATTGGTCGGAACATTAGCATATCAAAGTCCATTCCAGTTCCTTAGGGTTGAAAGGGTTAAAGAAGGTTCAAATCAGGGTTTGGACGGAATCACAAAAAAACTATATACTAAGCATACTTTATATGCTGGGTATAACAAGCAACATATGACTCATCATTACAAAACAGGTATTCGAAATTATATGTTGTGACCACTCATTTGAACCGCAATACCAGCATCCATTTTCTCACAGTGTCATTAATTGTATTGTTAATTGCTTGAACACCATTATCTAAATATAAAACTACTAGTAAGTACTGATATGTATTATTAAAATCGGCGAAGTGATTTATCGGTTTTTAATAATTGGAAGGTGTTACTAAGGTACGCACGCATGCATATCCACACGTACGTATGTTTGCACGTATATACATGGACAAACGCTATATCCCCTCCCGCCTATCAGCGAGGGGATAACGAAAATTGTTTAACAGCTTGGTAGAACCAAAACTGTAAACCGTTTCGAGGGAATTTTGTATAATTTGCTTCTATTATGTAACATGACACTGAGAAAATGGAGTCCGGTTTACAATTGAAATATCAATTGATAACTTTTAAAAGTCCACCATGGTTGTGCCATCAATGTTCGTTTATAACACTCGCTGACGTTGTAGATCTGTGTTGATGTGGTAGAACTGAATGAATCTGTAATTATATCAGAATTGTGTAATTGGGAGATTATTCCACTTCTAGACCAGGACCCGGTTGCTCAAAACCTCTGTTAGCTTAACAGACTGTTAAATCCATAGCAATGCTAAGGATTTAACAGTTTAACAGTATGTTAAGCTAACAGAAGATTTGAGCAACCGGGCCCAGTCTTATAACTAGGTTATCGAAGTTGACAACTTGGGACTAAGCAATGTAATGTTAAATTGACATATTCCATTAATTCTAATAGCAGTTATAAGCAGGGATGCCCTATAAGTTGTTCTAAGGGAAGCTTCATATCCTCATGTTTTCCAAGTGTGGTAAGTTATTTATAGCACAAGTATATAAGGGACACAATCTGACAAAACCAGGCTTGATTCATTCATGAACAGTGTAGATCTTGATCATTTGTGCAGTTATACTGTAAACTGCAAATCTGTGAAAGTTGGCGAAGGCTTAATGGATGATTCGTTGACTGGGTTGCAAACAGTGAAGGCTTAAGCCCTTGAACCCGAAAGCCAGCTATAGCTGGGTTTGCAAACAGTGTAGATCCAGATGAGCCGGCTCGTAACGAGCCGTCTCATCAGGATCTACACATTTTGCAAGTAATGTTCATATTTTTCAGAACAAAAAACACCCCCTTTTCATAAATTGACTGATCTGAAAATCATTTTGTGATGATTGGATTGGTTGGAAAATTAACATATCACAGTCCATTCCAGTTACTTAGGGTTGAAAGGGTTAATGGATGAGTGTTGTCTGGGTTGCAAACAGTGACACCTCAGATTAGACATGACAGTCTGATCTGTTGCTTCATTGGTCATAAATGTAATAAGCCTGGTTTTGTCAGATTATGATCCAAATTATATTTAGAGATATTATACAGAGATATGGGTAAAATGTAACCACATGTAGTTTGCAGCCAGTGTAGACCCACATTGGCATGCGGATAAAAAAGTACACCATTTCCATAAAATAAATAGCTATCACATATTGGCAGATTGAAACAAAATGTCGAAATTAAGTAGATTTGTCAGTAAACAAGGGCTTATAGAATACCACCCACCCCATGTTGGTCCATACCATGACATTGTGGTGGAAACATTGTAAATGAATGCTGAATAATCACCTCAGAAATGCATGTGTGACACATAAGACATTCCATAGAAGGAACCAGAAATTATAATAAATTCATTCCATGCTAAGGTTCCCGTCAATACACTTAAGTCTGTGACCAGGGGAGGGCTGGGAGGAGAGTCTTTTCTAACCATAGATAAAACCATATAATATGTTATCGCAACGAAACAAAAATGTGACAAACAGATGGGCAGATAGACACAGTGAAAATAATATGTATCCACTCATTCTTGTCAGGGTCCTAATAATAATTGCGACATATGCACAAAATGTTTGTTACTTACAACATGTACAATTCAGCAGACCCGCATCTCTGAAGTTGTGTCCAAGAGTTGAAGTTGATCCAATCCCTGTCCGTCCTGCAGCTACCAGCCGTTTCCACGCACCTAAATCATTGAAAGTTCTGCATTAAACCGTAATATGTAGGAATCCAAAATTTGGCACCCAAGTTTAACACCATAATGTCCAAGCCATTATATATCATGATTTTGCTATATACATTGTAATGAAAATACTGATGGTGATAAACTGGATTATCAAGTTTCAAGTCAAACAGAGACAACAGATATAAAAAAAAAGGTTAATGCAAAGTGATTGGGCGCACAGACAGCGGCGCAATACCGTGAACATTCCTATACAGATTGAATTTATGGATTATGCTAAACAAGCATATGCAGTTTCAAGTCAATCCAACTGATAGTTGCAGAGATAAAGTTACTTTCAGTAATTTAAAAACGTTAACGTACATTTCTGCTAGTTGCACACACAAACACACATGGATACCATTGTGATTACTGTGTATCGTTCAACCATAATTGAAGACACCCAGACATGTTTATCGTGATATTTTCAAGTCATAAAACTGACATAAACTTACTGGGAGCATTTACATGATTAACAACTACCTGTTCACCATATGTCAATCTCATTCGTGATGTCATGGACTTCAATAACTTGATCTCAAGACGGACACAGTGGAAACTATAGGGATCCACTGATTCTTAGCGTGGCCCTAATAATGAATATACAGTGGGATCAGCGTGTAAGTGCACACACAAACGAACACGACAGGTTGGAACCAACCTGTCGTGTTCGTTCGTGTGTGCACTTACACGCTGACCCCACTGTAATTAAAAAAAAATGTAAATTTTTTTCTTTTTTTTTCAGATTTCGCATCAAAAGTGTATGTTGTTACCACTCAGTTGAACCGTCTCGGCGAGACGGTTCAACTGAGTGGTAACAACATACGCGTTGTGTAGGTAGCGAACCAACCTGTCGTGTTCGTTCGTGTGTGCACTTACACGCTGACCCCACTGTAATTAAAAAAAAATGTAAATATTTTTCTGATTTTTTTCTCATTTCGCATCAAAAGTGTATGTTGTTACCACTCAGTTGAACCGTCTCGGCGAGACGGTTCAACTGAGTGGTAACAACATACGCTTTGGGTGGGTAGCGAACCAACCTGTCGTGTTCGTTCATGTGTGCACTTACACGGTGACCCCACTGTAATTAAAAAAAATGTAAATATTTTTCTGATTTTTTTCTCAATTTGCATCAAAATTATGTTGGTTACCACTCATTTGAACCGCCTCGGCGGAGGACGGTTCAACTGAGTGGTAACAACATACGCGTTTGTGGGTTAGAGAACCAACCTTGTCGTGTTCCGTTCGTGTGTGCATTACACGCTGACCCCACTGTAATTAAAAAAAAATAAATGTAAATATTTTTCTGATTTTTTTCTCATTTCGCATCAAAAGTGTATGTTGTTACCACTCAGTTGAACCGTCTCGGCGAGACGGTTCAACTGAGTGGTAACAACATACGCGTTGTGTGGGTAGCGAACCAACCTGTCGTGTTGTTGTGTGCACTTACGTGACCCCACTGTAATTAAAAAAAAATGTGTTTTTCTGTTTTTTTTCATTTCGCATCAAAAGATTGTTACCACTCTGTTGAACCGTCTCGAGACGTTACTGATGGTAACATAGCGTTGTGTGGGTAGCGAACCAACTGTCGTGTTCGTTCGTGTGTCACTACACGACCCCCCCCAAAAAAAAATGTAATAAATAAATATGATTTTTTTCTCATTTCGCATCAAAAGTGTATGTTGTACCAACTCAGTTGAACCGTCTCGGCGAGACGGTTCAACTGAGTGGTAACAACATACGCTTTGGGTGGGTAGCGAACCAACCTGTCGTGTTCGTTCATGTGTGCACTTACACGCTGACCCCACTGTAATTAAAAAAAAGAAATCTTTTTCTGATTTTTTTCTCATTTCGCATCAAAAGTGTATGTTGTTACCACTCAGTTGAACCGTCTCGGCGAGACGGTTCAACTGAGTGGTAACAACATACGCTTTGGGTGGGTAGCGAACCAACCTGTCGTGTTCGTTCGTGTGTGCACTTACACGCTGACTCCACTGTAACCACGACTTTCAGTTGTGAGAAACACATACTGTTACAATTCTTTACTTACAATTCAGTAGACTGGCATCTCTGATGTTGTCTCCATGGAAACATTGATATAGTCCAACCACAGTCCATCCTTCTGTTACCATAGTAACCGACACAATCTCCTAGGAACGAAGTAAATTAAATTTCAGGATTAACCAGTAACAGGCAGGAATATAAAATTGTCGTCTGCTTTTATCTTAATATTTATCTAATTTCTTAACAAAACCTGTTTTGGAAGCACATGAGAATCGTCTCCAGTGGAAACGATTCTCATGTGCTGTCAAACATATTCTCATCGGGAAAAAATAAATATATATTGAACAGCAGATGACAAAAGTTAAGTCTTATGTATTCAAAATGGTTGCGATATTTCACTATAAGGACCACAAATGGGTCTGCATTATTTTTTTTAATAAAATCATAAGACTTTTGCAGGTTCATGCAATGTATATTTATAATACATGTACGTACAATTGCATAATACTAGCATAGCAACAAGTTTTCGAGATCGTGGTTTCATTATATAAAACTGAATATAAACTGACCGGGAACGTTAACGTCGACCTGCTGGGCAGTACAGTGCACATCCTTCACGATATCATCTCGGCTTCATCAGACTGTGACACGACGTCGTTGATAGACGGCTGCTACATGTGAAACTGTAAAAAATAAGTTACATATGTAACGGTTAACCCTTAGAATGCGGGAAATATAAATTGTCGTCTGCTGTTGTTTTCCACTTTGTCCTAAATCTCAGTAAAAACATGTTTTGACAGCACCGAGAATCATTCGATGACAACATTTAATTCAGCTTTGAAAGAGTTAACACCGAGCGTTAGCGGATTGAATTTTGCAAACAGTGTAGATCCAGATGAGCCGGTTCCTATTGAGCCATCTCATCAGGATCTGCACTATTTCTGACTAAACGTTTACCTTTTACATACTTTGTACCCAAACATTCCTGTGCATGCACATTTCATCGTGTGGCTCCACCTGTAAATAACCTGTCTGATATTGAAACTAGGAGAACTTGAAGCACGCATAATCATAAATATATATATCTACAGTATGTGTTATATAATATATACTTATCGGGATTATATACTATACCGGTATATTATATATATACATTATATACAATATATATAGGATATATAGGTATATAAGTATGGTATATATACATATAAGACAACTAGGAATATAATTATGGGCCACATATATAATTCGGGATTAACATGTATACGCGCATGTGAATGGAATAACAAACAACACAACATACCATGTACCATGTAGTTCTAACATGTAGTAAAACAAACATCAGCATGTCAACATACCATTGCATACAATCTGACTGTGTCATGTAATAACACAGTGCATTAAAATCATGATACACTTGTGTAATAAATAAGTAAATGAGACAGCTACAGAAAACAAATTAGGTGATTAGTAATGAGTCAATGCATGAAGTAATGCTTATGTAATACATACATCTAGACTCATTTCATAAGAAACTTGGTCACAATTTCTTATGAACTCAGAAAAGATCCTCTATATATACTGACCTGATTAATGGTTGCTAGGCAACTACCTCTGTTCCCACTAACACGTGTACATCTGGCTGCTGAAATTATGCAGGCTGCCGATTGTTTTCTCATTTCCTCGAGATATATTCCTCTAAAACAACATGTTTTGTCACTGCATGCGAAACATATCAAATGAAAATGAGACCATACATAAAATACATTAGGTGATCAGTACAGCTTCAATGTATTATGCTATACTTATGTAATATATATAATCTTACATTTGTGTTGATTTAAAATATTTATTATTAACTCGGTGACTAATTTATAAGAAACGTGGCCACAATTTCTTATGAAATCAGTAAACTTGTTAAATACAAATATTAAATCATCACTCATGTAACATCCTCTCTATATACTGCCCTGCTTAATGGTTGCTAGGCAACTATCTCTGTCCCCACTAACACTGGTGCATCTGCCTGCTGAAATTCTGTAGGCTGCCGATTTTGTTCTCATTTCTTTATTCCTGTACAACAACATGTTTTGTCGCTGCATGCGAATCATGTCAATATGAAAATGCGACCACTACAGAAAACACATTAGGTGATCAGTACAGCTTCAATGGAATCTTACATTTATGTTGATTTAACATATTTATTATTAATAAACTTTGCCACAAGTTCTTATGAAATTAGTAAATTTGTTAAATAAATTCATTAAATTATAACTTGTGTAAGATCTTCTCTATATACTGACCGGCTTCATGGTTGCTATCTCTGTCTCCACTAACACTGGTACATCTGACTGCTGAAATTATGTAGGCTGCTTCTTTCTTAATTCCTATATCCCTCTACAATAACATGTCTTGATAATACACGAGAATCATATCCTATTGGAGGTTGGAACATCAACAACAGCATGTCGAATAGTAGCCGAATATGGAATTAAATTGACTCATAAAATACATTGAATTTATCATTATTTACAGAATGTATTATAGATGAGATATTTTGTAATAGTACACTTGATTTACATATTATCATATACGTACCAGCTGTTCAGTAGTCGATTTAATCAAAATTGCAAAGTATACATTTATATCTAGCAAAGTATACTTTGCGGGAGAAATTTTCAATTTCAATTTTATGTTTATTATACTGAATTTATTACATTATCACAGCCATTTTGGCTGTGATAATGTAATAAATTCAGTATAATAATTCTGCATACTTTTAATCATCAAATATATGCAGTCATTAGTTCTATGGTTCTGTGGTCAGGAAACTCAAACATTAGTGAGGCGATAGAGGGCGATAACTCGAACATTAGTGAGGCTAGAGTTGTCATACTTGAGCGCGACACACTTTTGCGTTGTAATCGATGCATATGTGAAGTTTCATGAACATATTCCAAAGGGTATTCGAGTAATGCTTCTTCGGACAAGCAGTGTCTGCGGCGGACGCGGACGATGTCAAATCCATAGTATCGCCCGATTTTCACAGATCTACAGCATAAAGAAGCTACATACCAAGTTTTAAGTCTATCTAATATTGTTTGAACGCTTTCTGAGTTATAAGGTTTGTGACGGACAGACGGACAAGGGTAAGACAATATGCATTTTTTCCGCTTTATAGGCAACAGGTTGCACTATATCGCTACACAACGGTCAACGGTAAAACATGCGTTATAGCATTAGTAAACACTTCGCACACTAAAATATAGAAAAAGAACTACAGGGCGTTGACAATTCTACAATATGACACAACTAGAAAATGTGTTCATGGAACACGGATGCCCCACATATCGCTTTGATAGTAAACAAGGCCAAATTCCAAGTACAAAAGGGAGAGATAATCCATGGCTCAGTGTCAAAGCAAAAATAGAAATTCACTGTGTGCATCTACACACCATACATAAGCTACATACCAAGCATCACACCTCCAATTATTTATGGTTTAGAAGTTATACAAGTTACAAGTACAAATGGTGACATTCTAAGTCGAAAAGGAGGAGATAATCCATGACCCGGGGGTCGAATAAAACATTAAAACAAACTATGCGCATCTACTCATCATAACATAGCTACATACCAAGTTTCAGGTATGTAGCTATTACGGTGAAAACTTTTTACGAGTCACAAGGTTGGTAACAGACAGACTGAAGGACGGGACGGGACGGGACGGACAAGGATAACACTAAATGTCCCCTCCACTATCCTCAATTCAAATTCCTAACGGCACTCGTGAAATTTGGACATTTCACACCACTCGATGAACATATATGTCCTATTCTGCCTAACGGCACTCGTGAAATATAGACATTTCACACCACTCGATGAACATATATGTCATATTCGTAGCAAAAATATGAATATTCTATTTATTATATACCGCTCCATGAAAATTAGCAGTCTATTACACTGTATACGGTAATGAATGTGTATTTGCAGCCTATTTGCGCTGTTTTGTGCAGATGCGCGTTATGAATATAGATAGCGGAAGTAGTCGTATTTTCACCGGAAGTTGTTTATTTCATCGATGAGAACATATGACTTTTATTTACATCGTATAACTATGTATTTCATGAGTAGGTATATAATAAAAAGTGGCCATGGTCACGTTAATGGTGTCATGAGTGTGTCACATACATGTATGTTAGATTCATCAATTGTCAAAATATTAAAGTCATTTTTCAAGTGATATTGAGTTAAGACACGATTAAGAAACTTTTACAAACATTTTGACGTCAATGACCACAGACGGACGGACGTACGGACGGGACGTCAAGAGCAAAGCAATACATCTCCCTTGGTATTCTATAGGTTAGTTTACTAACTACAATAGTATTTGAACTGGCGGATGAAAAAAGTTACCTTACAATGTTTGCGACCTGCTTAGCCCCGGATCCTACGGCTTGGATTCATACATCTATACTGAGCAAAACTAGAAACGTCCCTCCATGTTTAAGGAAAGATTCATCAAAAACCAAAAGGGTTACTTTTAAAAATCAAAATGGAAAAACAAGTTCATTCATTTCTGTATCAAAGCCAATACATTGCATTTGGATATCTTGTTAAATATTCGAGAGATAACCGGCCAAGGGCGGTAGGGGTCAAAATCAAAAATCACAAAAACTCAGAAATGTGTTACTTAATGTTTAGAGATGGAATTTCAATAAGTAATGTGGCAAATTCAGTAAATCTCGTTAGTACCGAGTGTGGCCACCATTTGCATGAATGCATGCAATGATCCTACGCCGCATCGACGTGACGTAACGCAATACCAGTGCGTTGGGCAAATTCCTCCATTCCCGTTGTAACGCCCGTGTAAGATCGCGAACATTGTCAATCTGATGGTTAGCTCGTGCTTTGCGGCCCAGCTCATCCCATATGTGCTCAATGGGATTGAGATCCGGGAAGACCGCGGGCCATGGCATGACGTCGACGTTGTTTTGCTGTAAGTATTGAGTGGTGACCCTGGCTACGTGAGGGCGGGCATTGTCGTGCATCAATGTCACACCAGGACCATGCTGGCGGATAAATGGTAAGGCATGTGCATTTAGCACATCTGCAACATAACGTTGTGCATTGATGTTGCCCTGTACAACAACCAAATCTGTCTTCCGGTTTCCCATGATCCCACCCCAGACCATTACGCTCCCTCCCCCAAACCTGTTCTTCTCAACAATGCAACAATCGGTGAATCTTTCATTTTTACGCCTGTATACCCGTAATCTTCCGTCAGCATGACTAACTGTGAACCGAGATTCATCGGTGAACAAAACTCGGTTCCAGTCAGCCCTTCTCCAGTTCAGATGACGTCGCGCCCATAATAGTCTGGCAGCACGGTGACGTTGGGTCATTATCTGACCAGTGTACGGGCGGCGTGCCCGGATTGGTTGGGCGTTACGACGTAACCGGTTGCGAATGGTCTGCCCTGAGACACCGTATCGCCTAGCAGTGACTGTGGCTGCCAATCGACGTTGACGTAAGTGCGTCAACGTAATGTAACGATCGGCTCTAGCCGTCGTTACACGAGGCCTACCAGGTCGCTGCCGGTCGTGAACAGCCCCAGTCTGCTGGTACCGGGCTGCAAGACGATCAATCGTCTTCCGACAGCAACCAAACCGAGGCGCGACCGCCCTGGCGGCCATCCCACCCGCAAGCATCCCAATTGCCTGATTTCGCTCGTTTTCGGAAAGCCGTGGCATATCGAAAACAGTGAAAAATTAAAAAAAGTTTTTTAATTTTCCGAATAGCCCCTATCGCATGAATGGTACGACATGAACTGAATCACCTTATCGATGACAAGTATAGCGTGCACGTGCAAAAAGTGGAAATCAACGTTCCGGTCACTGGCCGCTATGTAAACCGTGTGTATCGGCTAAACTCTACACGATCGTATTCTGAACATCGCCACGGTTTAAAATACATATACTTTGAACATGTGGTACATACATAGACAGAGCTACACCGGCTATAAAACAGGGACGTTTCTAGTTTTGTTGAGTATACGTCGCAAGTCGCCGGTCCCATAATATTTTCCCGCAGTGGGGTGATTGAAATTATTTACTGAATATTAAATAAAAGCTAAAGGTTTTGGCCCTCACATCGGCAGTTCTTACTGGGTGATCTTGGCTTTTCATGAAAAATGTTGGGGTGGGGTGGGGAACGGTGATGGAGCGGGGCTATGTCATTATTCTGAGGGAGGCACATGCAAATTTACAAATGGAAATTAATAAAAACAGAAATAATGTGCAGAAATTCACAAAATGCAAAATACATTACCTTACAGCTACCCACCCCACCAGATGTGAACACTTCACCTTCTCTCTGTACAATGCCACTATTCCCTGTATAGGAGGGAAACGATTGTTAGGGGATTAAGGTTTACTTGCTAAAATGCAGGTGTGAAAATGAACAGAAATAAAATTAGGCCGTCAGCCAGAAATGGAAACCCTCCCACATTTGGGATTTTTGCAGACATAATTTTTGGTGAAACTACATTTAATTACGATTGTTATGATATATGCTTGAGCTATGTAACCCACTAGATGAATGTTTGGCATAATTCTGAAGTATACCACACTCGGACTTTTCGCAATTGAACAAAATTGAATTTTTCATGGAAATTCGATTGTTTTTATGCACCACCACGATAGTGGAGGGAGCATTTAGTGTTACTCTTATCCGGCCGTCTCGTCCGCCTGTCCTAGCTTCCTTATGATGAGTAGGTGCGCAAAGTTTATTTTGATTTTTGATTCGAGCCCAGGGTCATGAATTATCTCCCCCTTTTCGACTTAGAATTTTCCAATGTTGGCTTGTAAGCCGTAACACATTTAAACACTAATAGCTACAGACATGAAACTTGGTATTTAGCTTCCTTATGATGAGTAGATGCGCCAAGATTATTTCGAATTTTGATTTAAACCCGGATCATGAATTATCTCCCCCTTTTTAGACTTGGAATTTTGCCTCATTTATTATCAAAGCGATATGTGGTGTATCCGTGTTATATGAACACACATTTTCTAGTTTATCATTTGAAACAACTGATATGGCAATTTTGTACGTTTTCAGATGTGTTCATAACTACACAATGAAATAAAGTTAATTTAAATAATATCTTATAATTCAGTTGAAGAACTTTGCATGCTTTATTATCCCACCCACTGAATTTCAATGGCAAAACATCTCCCTTAATAACTCCATAAAAGTATGATACGTTTCTATTGCCTCTGTGTCAATGGTACATAGTTGTGTTCATTATAGACATGTCAAATGTATATATGCCGATTATCTGATGTCTGCAGTCGATGCTACAATGTTAAAAACAAACTAGGTGTTACCATTCTCCACTCAGACAATATACAATGGGAATTTTACATGTAATTAACTTCATTTATGTTATGCACTTTGACTTACTTATAAATTGTTTAAATTCATATGCAACTACTTAGGCACTCCTAATAGCTATCCGTGCACACTTTAGATACAGTGTGTCCAAGTTTTCGTCCGTCTGTCTGTCTGTCTGTCCGCTTCGCATTTACTTAGTGAAGGTAACAACTGCGATGTGTGTCTCATTATGCAAATCAATGGTAACTGTACTCACTAGTGTTTGCAACATATGATTGATGGTTACATTAAGTGGTATGGATACATGTAATATGTCCATGAAATGCTGTTATTAACAACTCCATAGAGTAAAGAATAGAACAAAACAAGAACATTTTGACTTTTCTGACAGTTGTAAAAGGAATTTGCATCACTATCTCTTGCATTTTCCATGTATTTGTGAGGGAAAGCAATGTATATGTGTTTCAACTTTATGAATGTCTGTAATATTTTGTAACAGCACACGATTCGATGAAAACTGTTGTAAAACAGCCTATTTCGGCAGCCATTTTGAAATATATTGCCTTTGCTGATGTAATTCAATGTAAGATGTATTCTAAATCATTTTACATTCAAATTGTGACTTAATTATAGCAAATTACCCGGTTAATATTGATCAGACTAAAAGTTAACTGTCCTTAAGAAAACAATATAATAATGTTCGGCGGCCATCTTGAAAAACGGCCGCCATTTGTTCACCCAGCGACGTTTTCATCGCAGACAACCAGGTTTGATAGACAATAGGCTACTGAATCCGAAAAGCATAGTCACTAAAAATCCCACATAGGAAGTGGGGGAGGGTGTATTGCTGGCTCAAAGTCTAAATGTATTGTATACTGTTCTCAAAAGTTACTCTAAACATACAATTCGATGCATATAATTCATACTGTGAAAGTGTGTGGAGAAATGTGGCTTATTGCATGTATGGTCAGTCTAGCTCCTGATCTATGACTGGAGAAATGTGACTTAGGACATTTACAGCCAGTTTAACTGCTCTGAGGCTGGATAACAATGCATTTATGGGATGCATAGTGTAGACCAGAATGTAAAGTTCGTGTCAGTGTTTGTTAAAAGCAAACTTTCACTTGTTTTGTCTTGTTTACGTTACAGAGGTTTTAAAAAATAGGTTGGAAGTTTTTGCAAATCCAAACATAATGGAAACAAGAGTGCCGAAGGTCACAATTACACCCGTCGAGGTAAGGCCAGTCAACAAGTGGAGATAAGTCGTTGAAAACCAATAGGGTGCTTCATTTTGCATTGATAAACACGTATAACGAATTGTGTTATGATCTGTCAAGTAAAACTTGAGTTGTTGCGTGGACAAGGATATAGAATGCGGAAATTATAAAATGGCCGCCAAAGGAGTAAGTCATTAGATTTTTTTTAAAATCAATAGGCTTCTTCGTCTTTCAGTGATAAACATGTGTACCGAATATTGTTACGATTGGTCAAGTGGAAATTGAGTTATTGCGTGGACAAGGATACAGAGCGAAAATAAAAAATGGCCGCCAAGGGGAGATGAGTCATCGAAAACTTTTGAAAATCAATATGCTTCTTCGTATTGCCGTGATAAACATGTTTACTGAATTTGTTTCGTACGGTCAAGTAGAACTTGAGTTATTGCGTGTACAAGGATACATAGTGCAACAAAAAAGAATGGCCGCCAAGGGGAGAGAAGTCATCAGAATTTGTTTTCGTCTTGCCGTGATAAACATGTTTGTTTGTCTGTGGTGTTTAACGGCATATCAACAGCTAATGTCATTTAAGGCCGGGCCAACGGATATATATATTCGGAAACTGTATCTAATGGGATAAATAAATGATACTAATGTAGATACTGATCAGACAGTAGTACAGTCATAGCTAAGCGAACAATATTAACTGGGAGTAATACATGATACATAATTTGTAAATAGTGTAGATAATGATCGATCGACAGTAGTACAGTCGTAGCACATATTGACTGGGAGTAATAGATGATAATGATTTCGCGAATAGCGTAGATACTGATCCACATCTGCAGTAGTCAAAGTCACCGGAACAGATTCCACTGGGAGGAATAAACGATTTGGCGAATAGTGTATAGATACTGACTTTCAGTAGTACAGTCATAACCAGTGTAACTATATTTACTGGGAGTAATAAATGATAATGATGTCCGGCCACTGCCGGATCAATAATTTTGACATATTTGTAATGCATGTATAAACAAAACGGAATGTAAATATCTTTCTGCAATTTTCCTCATTTCTCATCAAAAGTGTATGTTGTTACCACTCGGCGAGACGGTTCGACAGAGTGGTAACAACATACAGTTTGTGTGGTTAGCGAGGGCACCCGGCCAGTCGATTCATCGGATCAATCTTATAATGCTTCCGGTGCCCCTGGTAGATACTGATCGACAGTAGTACAATCATATAGTCACGGGAACACTATTTACTGGGAGGAGGGAACACTATTTACTGGGAGGAATAACTGATATTGATTTGGCGAATAGAGTAGATACGGATCAGCAGTAGTACTGTCGACATAGTCACGGGAACAGTATTTAATGTGGGAAATAAATGATAATGATTGGCGAATAGTGTAGGTACTGATCGAGACTGATGATGTCAAATGTAGACCCTGATTACAGAAACCAACTGCGTATATTAATCTAGAGTCTATAATCATTTTCTAAACACACCGCTCAGTATATTTTAGGGGAGTGTTTAGAAAATGGCCCGACTATAGCCATTTGCAAAATACTCGCCGCAGTGTATCGAAGGGGAGTGTTTTTAAAATGGACAAGTAGCTATTTTTTTTCAAAGTAATCCCCTCAGTGTATTGAAGGGCAGTTCTTTGAAAATGGCCAGCTGTCAATTTTCAAAACACTGTAAGAGTAATTTTTATCGGGGGGAGTAGTTTGAAAATGCCCTGTTATGACAACCTAGCGCGCCGCTACTTACAGCTGGGTCCGCAATATAAACACGTTCGTTATCAGTATTGATTTTGCGGCTGTCAGAAAAGACATTTTGTAAACAAAATTCTGATGTCTATTTTCGACCAGATTATCCGGCCATTTGTGGCATTTGCGGTTTTATCAATTTCCCAGGTATTATTGTCAATTAGGCTTGGATATTCCGACTTTCAGTAGTGTTAATATGTGTTGTGTAGACAGTTACGTTTATGTGAATTTCTGAATAAATTTTGCGGACTTCTCCATATATTTTGCCTATTTTCGGACAGGAAATAAATCCGACATTTTTAGTTTAAATACATGCGTATTCCGTACGCACTAAAATATAGAAAAAACCTGCAGGGTGTTGATGTTCATACTTCACTATATATTGTTATTGAGAAACTATTCAGTATTCTACAATATGGCAGACAAATATTACCATAAACTTACCTAATAAAGTGTGCATAATTTGGCAAAATTCTTAGGTCGCTCTCCACAAAGTAGAAAGAAAATAATGAACGCTCCAAACGCACAGTTGGAAAGACTACTCTGTCATAACTAAATGTAATGCAGTGTAATTAAATGTAATTAGTGTTATGTACTCAGAACTAACTTCACTATTGTTAGTGAGAGACAGTTATACAATATCATTTTGTGACTCAAAAATAATACCATAAACTTAGTACTTACCTAGACGGGGCAAAGAAACTTATGTTTATATGGGCATTGCTCATATTGGTCTTTATCTACGGTATGAACTAATAAGGGGCGTATTAGCAAAACTCTTGGGCCACTCTCCATGAAGTAGAAAGTAAACAAAGAACACTTCTGTCGCACATTTGGAAAGACTACTCTGTCATAACTTGTAATGCAGTGTAACGAAATGTAATTATAGTTATGTACTCATAACAACTACGTTAGATGTAACTGCACGTTTTCCGCTTTATATGGAACAGGTTGCACTATATCACTACACTACAGTCAATGGTAAAATTTTGCGTAATAGCATTTATATTTTGTGCACTAAATAAAGAAAAAACCTGATGTGTTTTGACATTCATACTTTGCTATATTGTTATTGAGAGACAATTGAACAATATGAGACAAAAATATTATCATAAACTCACATAATAAAGTGTGTGTTCGCATAATTCTTAGGTTTCTACATGAAGTAGAAAGTAAACAAAGAACAGTTCAAACGCAACTTTGGAAAGACTACTCCATCATAACGCTTTTGTAATGTAATTGTTCGAGTTGTGTACTCAGAACTACATTGTATATACGTTGGATGCAGGTACAAGGTATATATTGTGCAATTGCAAATAGAACAAACTGAGTAGACAAAAGAATATTATTATGGATGCTTTTTGTCTCGTCCACAGTCATTATTCTGGCGGCGGCAACAATTTGGGATGTAAAGTCCAAATATCGTATATCTCTAGATCCGATAGTCGGATTTATTACCAAACTTCATCAATAGTGTCTTCACATTGATAGCTTTCCATCCAGTGTCATTTTGTTGACCTTCACCTTGGTGACCTTAATCTTTGTGTCAATAATTTTGGACGTACATGTACGTCTAAATTTTGTATATCTCCTCATGCGTTTGTTGGATGTGAACCAAACAAATTACTTGATCAATAATTTTCTTACATTGATACCTAGCCACCATAGGTCATTCGGGAGAGCTTGCCCTACTTTTCTCGAAATATAGTCCACATCCGTCAAAACTTGGATATTCGTCCAAATTGTTTATATCTCCTGATACGTTAGTCGGATGTTCGCCAACTTCATGTGTGGCTTCCTTTCATTGATACCTAACCACCCTGGGTTGTTTGGGTGACCTTTACCTGCATGTACATTTCTCGAAATAACGGTCACGTCAGTAAAAGTTTGGACGTACGTCCAAATGTTGTATATCTCCTGATACGCTAGTCGGATATTCACAAATCTACATCAATTGCTTCCTTACGTTGGTACCTACCACAACTGTGCCATTCAAGTGACCTTGACCTTCTTTAGCGAAATATAGGTCATGTCTGTCAAACTGTGGACGTACTTCCAAATTTCGCATATCTTCTCATAAGTTAGTTGCATGGTCGCCAACTTTGATCTGTAGCTTCCTTACATTGATAACTAACCATCCTGCATCATTCGATGACCTTGGCCTACTTTTCTCGAAATATTGGTGATGTCCATCAAAACTTTGGACATATGTCCAAATTTTGTATATCTGCCCATACGTTAGTCATGTCTTCACCAAACTTCAGCCGTAGCTTGCTTACATGTACATTGATACCTAACCATCCTGGGTCATTCAGGTGACCTTGACCAACTTTCCTTGAAATATAGGTCACATAGCTTCCTCACATTGATAGTTAACCACCCTGGGTCATTCGAGTAACCTTGACCCATTGGTAGTCATCCCCGATGATCTTCTTGTAAAGTTTCCCAAACAATGGGAATTTAGTTGTTATGAACATCTACCAATACATTTTATACAGTGGGTGGCAGGTGGGATCACGCGATGTGTAATTTAACGATCGGGGTTCATCCTTACCGGAATCCCGACTGGAGACCTGGTCTGGCTCTCACATACGTCTTTGGCATTTTGTATGTGACAGTTGAATCTGGTTATACCCTTTATGTGAGTATTACGATAATCGTAATCCTATTTTAGGGGAAGGGGCCAAGTGACTTTGGTGTGGTATGGACCTGGCACCAGGTCAGGTTATTCTAATTTCAGGGCTGAATATATTTGTTCTCGATGTAAATATTCCGTTCTGATTTTGGAATTTTCCCCCCAATGCAGCAGGTTAAACCCGTTTACCCGGCCTTACATGACCTTAGCTGTTGATAGGCCGTTAAACACTAATAAACAAACAAACAAAACATTTTATACAAGGAAAATGTTTTCCTCAAGTAAGTTGTTACCTAACCAAAGATTCCCGCCATCTTGAAATAGCTTAAACTCTAGAAAATCTTCACACGAACTGCCTGACCGATTTCGACGAAACTTTGGAGGAATGGTTGATTGTCGATTTTGTAAATTATTAATTAGTAAATAGGGGTCAAATTTCATTTTTGATCGAATTTGTTCACAGAGCTCCAGATAAGGTGCGTATTGGCGTATTTTACGCAATTATTTTAGCTGAATACGCATTAATTATCAAAAGTGGGAGTACAAAATATGCACAGCAATGTGACAATATGCATTGATTTTCAAATTGAGTAATGAAAATACTGTTGTAAACACATAGTACACACAATCTATACCATTACCAGTAGCCGATGTCACCAAAATTGCTAAGCATACTTATCTAGCTAAGTGTACTTTGAGGGAGTAATTATTTATGTTTTACAATGTTCAGCAACTAACAACTGCATATTGATAAAGTTGAAAATTCACTTAGTTGAGCTGCAAAAAGCAAACAGTGTTTGCTTTTTGCAGCTCAAATAAGTGAATGTTTAATTTTTTGTTATCCTTTGTTCCCTATTTAGTAATGAAGAAAATCAATAATCCATTTGTAAAAGTAAAATATGCAATGATTTTGAAATTGGGGGGGGGGGGTATAATATGCTTTAGAAACAAAGCTTATCTGGAGCCCATTTAAAAATTCACTTATATGAGCTGCAAAAATCAAACACTGTTTGCTTTTTGCAGCTCAACTAAGTAAATTTTCAACTTTATTACAGTATTTTCACAACTCGATTTGAAAATCAATGCATATTTTCACCGTGACATTGCTGTGAGTATTTTGTACTCCAACTTTTGATAATTCCAGCACAAAAATATTTACACAATTCCCTAACATTTGATTGGTCCATAGCAAGTCTCTGTCCAAAATTTATATGCCAGTAAACTCCCACGCCGAACTACTTTCCGTAACCGTCAGGCGCAGTTAAAATAATTCTTAAGAAAACGGAAAATAAACACATTTTCTTGATGAATTTATTTAAAATGCTGGAATTATAAGGAATGAATGGCCTTTTTGTTGAATTTATCGGGGATATAAACTTGGAAAAGTCGCGGGAATACTGGACAAGGCCTTCCGGCCTTCAACCAGTATTCCCGCGACTTTTCCAAGTTTATACCCCGATAAATTCCACAAAAAGGCCATTCATTCCTATAATAATCAATGCGTATTCTGCAAGTGTGTAAAATACACCAATATACACCTTATCTGGAGCTCTGATGTTCTTCTTCCAGGTGTTGGCCGAGATTTGTGAAGATGGGGCAAGGTGAGCAATGCATAGTTCCCAAGTAGGAATCCATCACACGCACATTCATAATACCAGGCAAGGCTAGGAAATGCATATGAATTCCGAGGCTTGTTGAGGAATTCCTACCGTTTCCAAGCCGAGTCTAATATAATTGATGTCAAAAGACACTAGCCTGGTATTCTATTTATCAGCATGATCAGGTGAGACTTGTTTCCATGATGTCATTCCACTGACATAATTCGGTAACATTCGACCAATGAACCATCTTTGTCAATTTGTTGTAACCCGGATATTTGTATCAGGTCAATGCCAATACAAGACTTGAATCCCGATAAATAAATGTCACTTTGGCTGGAAAAATGGGGCTTGTCACATTTGTGAGTGACCTGTCCACACTCCACAGTGTAGCTATTGATTAGCTAGCACACTCCAACCTCCTGATAGAGATGTATACTGTTTGCTTGAGACATGATGACTGAATGATCAACAGTGTAGACCCTGATCACACTGCACCCAGGTTGGTCTTGGTTTGTGTGTACTTTTGTTTCAGGCATGATGGCTGTTTCAGAGACTGAATGACCAACAGTTCCGACCCTGATCAGACTGTGCAGGCTGGTCTGGGTTTATGTATACTCAGGGATTCCGCTGGGAAAAAAAAATCGCCACTTCAAAAAAAAAAAACAATTGGCGATAAAAAAATTCAATTTTCGGGAAAAAAAAGATTTTTTATTGTTTTTTTTCTCGAAAATTGTAATTTTATATCGCCAATTTTTCATTTTGATCGCCAATTGCGAAAGTGGCGATCGCCAGCGGAATCCCTGTGCAGCAGGCTGGTCTGGGTTTATGTATACTGTTTGCCATTTCTGAACATCTATTGACATTGCCAACTGGCAACCAAGTGATTTGATTGTCTATAGGAATGAATGGCCTTTTTGTGGAATTTATCGGGGTATAAACTTGGAAATGTCGCGGGAATATTTTTTTAGGCCTCGTCCAGTATTCCCGCGACTTTTCCAAGTTTATATCCCCGATAAATTCCACAAAAAAGCCATTCATTCCTTATGATTCCAGCATTTGATTGTCTGAGCCTTATCTGTAGCATATCTCAGGCTCAACCAATCAAGCCGCTTGATTTCTATTACAATAAACTAGTATTTTGAAATTAACACTGCCAACTTGCAGTCAAGCAGTTTGGTTGTCTGAGCCTGAGCTGTAGTACAGCTGTAATGTAATGTAGTACCACTCAGGCTCAGCCATTCAAGCTGCTTGATTATATAAATGTGATTTGGCTACAGTTGTTCGTCACCACGCCACTGCTGCATGTCCGGGTGCTGTTATAGCGGCGATGATGACGACAATCACTATGCCTATGGCTACAGGATGTCCGTTTGGAACATGTGGTACTTCTGGTGAGTACAGCTAAACATTCTCTGCTCTGTTGTGATCTCCCCACCACCTAACACTACCCACAGCCTTCACATTTCTATGGTGAATACATTCATACGTACATGAGCCACCCATTGTCGTCTATGTTATGATCCCATACGTCTCCCCACTACCTCCCACGATCCACAGCCCTAGTCAGCCTCCGCATTCCATTGGTGAGTACAGCCACTAATTGTCTGCTATGTTATGATCTCCCCACTGCCTCTCACCACCCACAGCCCCAGTCTGCCTTCACACATGTCTCACCACTACCTCCCACAGCCCCAGTCTGCCTTCACCCACGTCTCCCCTCTGCCTCCCACCACCCACAGCCCCAGTCTGCCTTCACCCACATCTCCCCAATGGATCCCACCACCCACAGCCCCAGTGTGCCTTCACACATGTCTCCCCACTGCCTCCCACCACCCGCAGCCCCAGACTGCCTTCACACACGTCTCACCACTGCCTCTCACCACCCACAGAAGTATGTGTGTGACATGTGATACATCAGTAGCCGATTTCATCAAAATTGCAAAGTATACTTTTCTAGCAAAGTATACTTTGAGGGAGAAATTTTCAATTTTAAGATAAATGTGTTTGTATTATACTGAATTTATTACATTATCACAGCCATTCTGGCTGTGATAATGTAATAAATTCAGTATAATAATTCTGCATACTTTTAATCATGAAATATATGCATTTGTTAGTTCTATATGAAATAATGCATTTCAGGAAAAATAAATGATTACTTCCTCAAAGTATACTTTGCTAGGAAAGTATACTTTGCAATGTTGGTGAAATAGGCTACTGGTGAGTACAGCCACTTATTCTTGGCTATGTTATGATCCCATATGTCTCTCCACTATCTCCCATCACACACAGCCCCAGAAAATTGTGCCAGCTCATCTTGCTCTAGCATTGTATCCAGCAGTCTAAGGGTTAAAACTTAACCCGTTGGTGAAGTAACAACAACAACAACTTTCTTCTCATGGCCTTATCTTGCAGGTTTGTCATTCTGTTCATCATGATGTCGTGTTTCGGTGGCTGCGGTTACTACAAACAACGACAGCGCGTGCTCCGATCACAGCAGGGTACCAGCTTCCTATCCGTGTTCCAGCTGCCGAGTCGACGTCGGGACACGGGACTGGGAACCGTCACCCTGCAGACGTCGTATCCCGTCGCGGCATACGACTTCTCACATTCACATGCAATGCCCGACATTCAAACTGCGATTAATCTGAATCCTCCACCATATTCAGAGGTTGGTTAACTGGCAACTTACTTTTGATGTAACAGAATAATTTCGCCTTACTAAATATCCACTTCTGTAGGCATGTATTCGAAACTTAAGTCTCTCATTAACTGGAATTGACTGTGATGGATTTTCCAACAAATCCAATTGTCACAAAGTGATTTTCAGACTAGTCTATTTATAATAATGGTTATTTTTGTTTTCTAAAAAATATGAAATTGACTTGCAAACAGTGCATATCCTGATGAGACGGCTCGTCACGAGCCGCCTCGTCTGGATCTACACTGTTTGCAAACAACACCATGACGGCATATGACTTCTCACATTCACCTGCAACGCCCGACATTCAAACTGCGGTTAATCTGAATCCACCACCGTATTCAGAGATTGGATACTGCAAGAGGTGTAACGATATGCCTACTTCAGGATACGATACGTATCACAATACTTGGGTCAGGATGCAAATCATCTCGCGATACAAGTCTGTTGTCCTGGCTTTTCTATGTATGATTATATCATATTCTCTTCTTCACATTGTCTGTTCATTGTCAAACGTCAGAAGAGGTGAGACTGGCTGATGGCTGGAACAAACAAAGATGGCCGACTTGGTCACTCCATGTGCCATATTGGATACAGTAACAGGCAGTGTTCATACAGTCTACGCTCTTTTATTCGAAGTCCAGTAGGACTGTGATAAATACTTCGAGTAAACCGAAGTTCGACGTAACGAAATCTAAACATGACCTCGAAATATTGCCATACACATTACGGGACGCAACTCCCATATGACCTGTGACACACGGAGTTACACTTTTGCAACTCTAATGTGTTTACTTGCGTTTGCCTATACACACATGTGTGTAGTTGAACTAAGTATACACATCTGTATTATCAGGGTGGAACAAGAATACACAATTCAAAGCAGTAAAGCAACATTTTATTATGTTTTATAAATAAAGCATGTAAACCGAAAATTAACATGTTGTTGTGCATACCGGTCTTGATTATATATACACACAGCATTTATCAATCGGAGGGTGAATGTGAGTCTATATACTCAATCTATAAACTCAGGCAACATTTCGCACCTGATGACACATGCAAACGAGTCTGGACAAGTTGGATTTGAGAAAACCATCTTTATTGTGTCTTCGATGTTTGATTGAAACGAAATTCGGGAAAACTTTCCATAAATTGTTTCGAAAATTTACATGGTGTGACAACTTTTGAAGTGATTTATTTATTTATAAAATATGTCAGCAAAGAAAATAACGTTCTTGGCTGTGTATTTAAATCCATGTGTATAACGAGTCAAAACAGCCCTAGTCCAATACGGCCCCAGTTCGAAACGGCCCATGTTGGTCACAGTTTACACTCTGTCCGACTGTAATATCCGCCTGCCGGAAAAAGTCAGCAATGTTCGATTGTTTGTTGTGAATTCGAGGAAATCACCTTTAACACTTATTTAAAGTTTGTTTACACAGGTAAACAAGTCCAGTCATTGATCCGGTAAATTGGCGCTGCGAATTCGCACTTCGAGCGCAAACTGACATTTTGACTTAATGAGAGTGAAATACTACACACTTCTGTTTTCGGGACCTAACAATTAGTTCGAATTGGCGAAAATTCGACGTAATAGTAGCCAGTTACATTGAAAATAATAGGATCTGAAATGGGACACAAATTCGACGTAACGAGGGAATTCGACTTAACCGGCTTTGAGTAAACGAATGTAGACTGTATATATGTTATACATATATTCCATCACATTTACAAACCAATTATCTTTGAATCAAAGGATAAACAGGTATAGAACTGGGGCTCGTAATAAAAATGTTTGTACGAAGATTTGTTTGAATTTGCTCCTCACATTAACATGATTCTCTAATGCTACCATTTTTTACTTACGGGTTCATGTCATTAAAGATTTTCCAAAGTCGGCTATCAGTACAAATGTTATTGTGGATTTAAATTTTGCACTTACGAGTTTAGTGAAACGGGCCCCAGGTCCTTAAAGATTTATATCTTAATAGTGGATCTTGCTGGGATTTACACCTGTGGCCAAGTGATCCTGTGCAGTAAGGCTGCCTGACACCAGCTCGGGTGTCTTTCAGTGATGGAAGTTTTTATTGTCATTTCAGTCTTAAATGTTGTGTACTCTCCTATCCATATGTATTCTGTCTTTAAACAGGCATATCAGGATTTTTTGAGAAAAATACTGTAAAAAATAAAAATGTGTGTTCTTCATGGCCCTGTGTAAAGTGGTTTAATTGAAGATATATGACGATACTAGGACCGCTGGGTTGTTTCAATTTTCACCCATATAGGTACATAAATATCGGATTTCCCATCTTGTTGTGTTCAACGAGATACAAAATCTGATACTTATGTACCACCGATGTCGGTGAAAATTGAAACAACCCAGTGGTTCTAGTATCGCCATATATCTTCAATTAAACCACTTCACACAGGGCCATGATGAAAACACATTTTTAATTTTTATAGTATTTTTTTCTGGCTGTTCAACCCATTCAACACTACAGTAGCCGATTTCATCAAAATTGCAAAGCATACTTATCTAGCAAAGTATACTTTGAGGGAGTTATAATTTATTTTCCCCCGACTGCATATATTTGATGATTAAAAATATGTAAAATTATTATACTGAATTAATTACATTATCACAGCCAAAATGGCTGTGATAATGTAATAAATTCAGTATAATAAAAATTAATAAATTTATTCTTAAATTGAAAATTTCTCCCTCAAAGTATACTTTGCTAGAAAAGTATACTTTGCAATGTTGGTGAAATAGGCTACATATCTCTATAGTAGTATTTGCAAACATTGTATATCCAGGTTATGCATTGTAATCAGGATATGCACGTTTTGCAAGTAATTCTCGGTATACTTTTTAGAGAGAAAAAAAATGCCCTTTAAATGGACTGCAGGTCTTAAAATCATTTCGTCAAGATTGGATTGATCGGAAAATTAACATACCCTATTCCATTGAAGTTATTTGCGATTGAAATGGTTAATGGATGTGAAAACCCAGTGAATCAATCAATCAATTGTATTTCAGGTGATGTCAAACCCCGACCAGTTCCCACCGAACACCAAGACCTCGTTCCCGGGCAGCATCGGTGAGCGGGTGATAGCCCCGGGCCTGCCGGCCGAACAAAATTGTAGGGCATTGTCTACTGTTTTTGGCGACAAATTTTTGACTATTAAATACATATAGGATATTCCATCGTAGATTTTGAATGGTGGGAAATAATACACGAGTGTGCGTCGGCTTCCGTGTAAGCAACGAGTGAACACAGCGAACGAGTTGCTTGCACGGACGCCGACGGACACTAGTGTGTTATTTCCGCTATTCAAACATGTACGATGGAATATCCTATTTATTACACTTCCATGGCGGATATATATGCACATGTGATGTCGTGTAAACTTTTTTGAAATCCAAATTACGCAGCTGTTTCTATGAACCAATTATATTTGAGTGCATGTTTGGAATGTGTTCAATCACATTTTGCATGGTAGCTCGTGGTTTCCAAGAAAACAGACGCGCAATCACATGTGTTCTCTTCACGGTGTATTATTTGTAAGGGGTTGATTACGGGTTTTCTCTCACAGTAAATAAAACCCGTGCAAATAACTCGCAAGAGTGTAATAAATTAAATTAAAAAAAAAAATGGAATTTAAGTACTTTTCATCAATAGCAAAAATGTCTCGCCCACGATCATGGAAAGTGTCGTCAACAATTTGGGACGTAGCCAAATTTCCTATATCTCGTTATCCGTTAGTCTGATCATTAGCAAACTTCATCAATAGCTTCCTCACATTGATAGCTATCAAATCCAGTGTCATCCGGTGACCTTGACCTTTGTGTGACATAAAATTGGATGTAGTTGGTGTCGTCAACAATTTGGGACATAGCCAAATTTCCCATATCTCTTTATCCGTTAGTCATATCGTTAGCAAACTTCATTAATAACTTCTTCACCTTGATAGCTATCCGTCCAGTGTCATTCCGGTGACCTTGACCTTTGTGTGACATAAAATTGGATGTAGCCAAATTTCCCATATCTCTCACCAATAATTCCAGCACAAAAATATTTACACAATTTCCTAACATTTGATTGGCCCGTAGCAAGTCTCCGTCCAAAATTTATATCCCAGTATCACAGTAAACTCCCAAGCCGAACTACTTTCCGTAACCGTGAGGCGCAGTTAAAATAATTCTTAAGAAAACGGAAAATAAACACTTTTTCTTGATAAATTTATTTCAAATGCTGGAATTATAAGGAATGAATGGCCTTTTTGTTGAATTTATCGGGGATATAAACTTGGAAAAGTCGCGGGAATACTGGACGAGGCCTTCCGGCCTTCGTCCAGTATTCCCGCGACATTTCCAAGTTTATAACCCGATAAATTCCACAAAAAGGCCATTCATTCCTATAATAACTTCCTCAGGTTGATAACTATACACCCACTGTCATTTGGGTGACCTTAACCTTTGTGGGACGTAAACTTTTGATGTAGTCCAATTTCCCATATCTCTATTGATATCAAATGTAGATTTTATTACATTAAACAATTTCTGTATGGGAATTTAACATGGGAGAAATGACCTGGTGGAGCTGCTGTCGGAGTCTAAAAAAAATAATAGGAAATTGTCTCTCACATCTGGGTATGATTAGATAGCTTGGAAATGATCTAAGAAAATAAAAGTTAGATTTTGAAAATCGGTCCACTATTTCTGAAATTAGAAGAATTTCCCAATGTTAAATCCCCATAGACATCTTCACTCTCTCTGTGAAGATGTCTATGTGGATTTAACATGGGTAAATTGTTTTTTCGCAATAAAATAAATATTGGACCAAATTTCACGAAATAAAAAGAAGACTCGTTCGTAATTTTTGTTAACATTATCAAAAAAATAAATTGTTTTTGTATTGTTTATATAGCTTAAAATTTGGACAGGTTACCATTCATTTAGAAATATGATGAAAATCTACACAAATCACAGTTCTAGCACCGTCATTTATTTTCCAGCTTGCCAGCCGGCATATTCAAATCAAACCGATGCAGTGACCATTCAAATGCCTCAGCCACCGCCTTATTCCGAAGTTGTAGCCAATCAGATGGGAGCTGCCCAGGTTTTGGCCACGCCTACCCAACCTTCACAACCAAGACTGAGTTCCGATGGACAGGAGTAATGACTCATTCTTCGCTTTGTAAAATTGGACCAAAATCTGACGAAACCAGGCTTATTTCCTTTTTGACCAGTGTAGATCCAGATCAGCCTGCGCATCAGCACAGTCTGATCAGGATCTACACTGTTCAGTTTGTGAGCCACTCATTAAGCCGTTAGCAAAATCTTTGAAATGTTACCAGGCTGTAGGAAATACAGCGGAACCACTTCAAACAAATCAATATGAGACACGCCATGTGATTTTGTACCTAAGAACATGTATGGAATTCTATTCCACATTTGCTATGTAAATTTCGTCATCTTCCGATGTCATTTACAGAAAATATCACATGTGTTCTTGGGTACAAAATCACATGTCTCAAATTTAGAGAGAAACCCATCGAAATGAAAAACATTGGCATTTTCTGGGTTTCTGTAGCCCATTTCACCAACATGGCAAAGTATGTTTTAGGAAAAAATTATTAATTTTTATTATACTGAATTTATTACATTATCACAGCCATTTTGGCTGTGATAATGTAATAAATTCAGTATAATAATTCTGCATACTTTTAATCATCAAATATATGCAGTCGCTAGTTCTATATGAAATAACGTATTTCAGGAAAAATAAATGATAACTCCCTCAAAGTATACTTTGCTAGAGAAGTATACTTTGCAATGTTGGTGAAATAGGCTCCGGTGTAGAAGTTCTGTTGTAATCCTTCCTTCATCTACATTGTTTGGCCCTAAATGATACTCTTTTGTGTTGATGGGCCGTTAAGCACCGTTCCATTCTATTGTAATCCAAGCACATAATCACTCAAAGACACGTTTGTTCACTCAGAAATCATAACCAGACATTTTTAGCTCACCTGAGCGAAGCTCATGTGAGCTATTGTTACCGCAATGTGTCCGTCGTCGTCGTCCGTCGTCCGTGAACATTTTCAAACGTCTTCTCCTCGGTAACCATTGGGCCTATAGTCACCAAACTTCATGGTCATGGTCCTTAGGTAGGGGGATTACAAAATTGTTAAAATGACGTCATCACGTAATCCAAGATGGCCGCCGTCTAAAAATGGCACAAATTCTTCAAAAATCTTCTTCTCAAGAACCGCCAACCAGATTTCGACAAAACTTTGTAGGAATGATCGATGTACAATGCTCTTTCAAAGTTGTTAAAATGGTGACCCCGGAGTCGAACATGGGCGTGGCCCGTGGGGTCAAATTGGGGTCAAATTTTATTTTTGCCCGAATATGGTCATGTCTATATCAAATCGAAGGTATCAAAGAGGCGATCGCTCTGGTGCATTTTTTGTCGAAATTGGATGGTCATGTCATCCAAGATGGCTGCCGAAAGGTCAAAAGGTCGTTCTTTTATTAGATATTTCAAAATTCTTCTTCACACGAACTACTTGGCCCATGGTGGCCAAACTTCACAGTTATGGTCCATGGGTGAAGCCTTTTCAGATTTGTTAAAATGGAGGTCGTCGCTAATCCGAGATGGCCGCCGTCTAAAAATAGCACAAATTCTTAAAAAATCTTCTTTTCATGAACCGCCAGCCGGATTTCGACGAAACTTGGTAGGAATGATCGATGTACAATGCTCTTTCAAAGTTGTTAAAATGGTGACCCCGGGGTCAAAAATGGGCGTGGCCCGTCGGGTCAAATTGGGGTCAAATTTTATTTTTGAACAAATATGGTCATGTCTATATCAAATCGAAGGTATCAAAGAGGCGATCGCTCTGGTACATTATTTTATCGAAATTGGATGGTCATGTCATCCAAGAATGCCGCCGAAAGGTCAAAAGGTCGTTCTTTAAACATTATATAGAGATTTCAAAATTCTTCTTCACACGAACCGCTTGGCCCATGATGGCCAAACTTCACAGTTATGGTCCATGGGTGAAACCTTTTCAGATTTGTTAAAACAGAGGTCGTTGCTAATCCATCTAAAAATAGCACAAATTCTTAAAAAATGTTCTCATGAACTGCCAGCCGGATTTCGGCGAAACTTTGTAGGAATGATCGACGTAGAATGCTCTTTCAAAGGTGTTAAAATGGTGACCCCGGGGTCAAAAATGGGCATGGCCCGTGGGGTCAAATTTTATTTTTGACCAAATATGCTCATGTCATATATCAAATTGAAGGTATCGATGAGGCGATTGCTCTGGTGCAATATTTGTCGGAATCGGATGATTATGTCATCCATAATGGCCTCCAAAAGGTCCATTTATTCAAGATTTTTAACGTCTTTTTCTCAGGAACCACATGGCCGATGCTGGCCAAACTTCATAGTAAGTTAAGATCCTTGGGTGAAGCATTTTCAGATTTGGTAAAATGAGTCATCGCTTAATCCCAGATGACCGCCATCTAAAAATAGCACAATTTTTTTTAAAACACATGAACTCAATGTCACATTCTCCTCTGGTGTTCATGGAGTCAGGTGAGCGAATTAGGGCCATCATGGCCCTCTTGTTTATTTTCCCCAGCGGAATCCTTGGATTTATTCCTTGAAGGAAATATTTCCTCCTAGACGGTGGCGAGACGTAATTGACGTCACGTTTTGACGACGTTATAACCTGGACTAAGAAAAAATTTCACATTTTTCAAAGAGCATGTAATATATAATTTATTCCACTGCCATTTTCAAATACCGGATATATTTCCGTTGACATCTGTAAATCCGAGAAAGAAACTTGTGCTCCGCACTCATTTCTTTGTCGGATTTCCTGTAGCCTATTTCACCAACATTGCAAAGTATACTTTACTAGCAAAGTATACTTTGAGGGAGTAATCATTTATTTTCCCGAAATGCATTATTTCATATAGAACTAACGACTCCATATATTTGATGATTAAAACTATGCAGAATTATTATACTGAATTTATTACATTATCACAGCCAAAATGGCTGTGATAATGTAATGCATTCAGTATAATGAAAATTAATAAATTTATCCTTAAATTGAAAATGTCTCCCTCAAAGTATACTTCGCTAGATAAGTATACTTTGCAATGTTGGTGAAATAGGCTACAGATGTCTCGAGAAATAAATCCGGTATTTCAAAATGGCAGTGGAATAAACTCTATATATAAATGATAATGCAACCAAAGACAATTTAATTTTTCTGTGTGTTTAGAGTATTGATTATGTGACATATTCAGGCAGTGATGAGGGATCGATACATGTCACAAATGTATTAAGCCAAGTTTTGTCGGATTGAGGCACATATCGTGTGACCCATGAGAAAATATGGTTTATCCGGTCGTTATTGACCAATATTACATGCTCCCCAGTGATTCTTGAGGGATTTATTTCCTTGAAGGAAATATTTTCTCCTAGACGTTTGTGAGACGTAATTGACGTCACGTTTTGACGTCATTTCCGGCGAAGAAACAATTCATACGTTATACTTTTATAAGCTGGTCTAAGAGAAAATTTCACATTTTTAGATGAGCATGTGATATTTAATTTATTCCACTACCATTTTTAAATACCTGATTTATTTATTTCCCTTGACATCTGTAAATCTGACAAAGAAACTTGTGCTCCGCACTCGTTTCTTTATCAAATTTCCAGATGTCTCGTGTAATAAATCCTGTATTTCAAAATGGTAGTTGAATAAACTCTATTTCTGAATTTCGACTGTCTCTTGTGTGTGACTTTGCTGTTGATTAGACATAAAGCCCCAATCAATCAACCTGAATGTCGAACAGCATAGACCCGACCGATCAGTAAGCCTAATTTATCCCGTCAACACAGTGCGTATGTGCCGTTAAACATTTTTGATATCCTGTCAATACGACCTAATCACTGCGTATGAATATGTGCGGTTTGATTTTCCAATTTTGAGGATGTGGCTGGGTTATTTTTTGCATTTTAAAGCTATTTGTAGTGTTGACAGGAAAAATGTCTTGCCATATATTTTTTTGCCATTCACGGCACTAACCTACTATTTATCCGTCAAAGCTAAAAATAGCTTTAAAATGCAAAAAATAACCCCATCTGCATCCATTCACGGCACTATTCTCTATATTCTACTATTCTCTATATTCACATAGGGAGGCTTGTATAAACAACCTTCGTGTATTTATGCCCCATCACGATAGTGGATGGGGCATTTAGTGTTACCGTTGAATCCCGTCGGTCACAAGTTTAAAGTTTTTGTTTGAGCTTGTATCTTCAATAGTGTTAGGCCTACATCCACCATACTTGCACACTATCATGTGCTAGTGCGCAACCCCAAGGTGTATCATCACGTTGTACTAACTAACAACAACAAGTACCGATTCAAAGTACGTAACTATTCTTTTATAGTGTCCTTATTACGTAACGGATTTTGATGAAATATGGCGCATCAAACGCATCTTGTTAAGCTGCATTTGGTGGTCTCTGTATTTTCGCCGAAACTTCTGTCATTAAAAAACGACATAAGTCTGTGCCCAACTCCATAGACCACCAAATGCAGCTCATGAAGACGCGTTTGCTGCGCCATATTTCATCAAAATCCGTTGCATATTAAGGAAAATATCAAATAATACTTACTTTGGAGTGGGCGACGTTGTTGTTGTTGTAACCACGTGATCATGCACCTTGAACCCACTCTGAATCAAATTATTGTTGTATGACATTGACCTACAATTGCAATATTTATATAGTTATTTCCCTTGGTTAAATATTTTGTTTGAGGTTGTTTACTATCAACACAGTATGTGGGGCATCTGCATTCGTTGTATCTGCCCTCTTCAGCACAGGAGTATCAAAATACATTTCCTTATTTCTTCACATCTTCATGGGCATATATATTGTTACCACGCATTTGTAATGTCTTAGTGAACATGAATGTAATCCTAGTTGTATACAAAGCATTGATCTATGATTTTTGGATGCTGACATCACTCATTTTGACATCAAACATCATTAAAACAGATGTAGTTTTAATGATGTTTGATGTCAAAATGAGTGATGTCAGCATCTGTGCTTTGGCATACACCTTTGTTGAAATCTGGGGGAAAACTGGGATTTAAAATAATTTGTCAATTTGCAAGAGAAGTGGGTTGAAATTATACAGAATACTCGTCGACATATTTTACAGAATTTATCGAGGACTGTTTCAGGCAATTTTGGGCTAGTATAGTAGGACTTTTACATATTTATACACAAACCAGTATTGTTGGACTTTTGGAGGTTTGTTTATATTCCTGTTAATATTTCCACACCTTTTTTATAAGATTAACTTCTGTTTAAAATTGATATTTGTTTATTGTTATGCCACTTCATAGGCACACACATGTTGCCGTCATACCTTATGTGGAACTCAAATTATTGAAATATTAGGCCATGGCAAGTTCTTTCTCTGTTAAGCATCCGCATGCGGGTAGGTTTTGAGAGTGGTTCTGTGAAAAAAAACAACTATGTATGCTATTTGGCGCTATTTACTGGTGAAGTATTATGAAAACTGATTGGGAACTTGGCACGTTTTATATCCGTTCATGAATTTACACATAATAAGTTTAATTAGAGTATTATCTTCTTTTTTTTCTAAAGTTTGCTGGCAGAAATTTAAATTTATGCTAAAAACTTCCTCAACCCTTTGCAGATGGTTAAGGAAGTTTTTAACATAAATTTTATCTTCGTTTTTTTCAAGGCCTTGTTTGTTTTTACCGGATATGTAGGTAGGTTTTGGTCAACTGGGTGGACTTAACATAGAACAGATATGGTATGGCCTTATTTTAATCTTTCATTTCATTCACCCTTTCAACCTTAAAGGTTCATGCCCACTCAGTAGGCACAAAATGTTATTTATGGGAATTAAACAAGTGTATAATTGTGTCGTTATTCCACCAGTTCTAAAACTTCCGAGTGCCCGCTATACAGATATAATCATTTTTAGTAATATTTATTTTACTGATAGTGCGCGGTGGTATCATTCAGGCTATTTTCATATGCAAATGAGGCATGTTATTTTATTATTCATACTAATTAAATGCGTCACCTGAAAAAATATTTTCAACAGATTATAAAGTATGATCATTGCACATCAAAAAATAAATACAGATAATAAATAGTAATGTCCGTTAACAATTTAAGGAAACACGATTATCGCCCCTGATATCAGCGTGGATCTGATATAAAAGTATAATAATGCCAATCATTACGTGGGGTAATGGTGAATGAATGTTTATTTTACCCGAAAATGTCTCAGATGATGTCTTTGAGTGGGCATGTACCTTTAAATAACTGTAGTGAACTGTGATATGTTAATTTTTTGACCAATCAAATTGCCACAAAATGATTTTCAGACTAGTCCATTTGTAAATGGAAGCACCATCTCTAATAGTAGTCCTCTCCCACATTGTCAGTAACAACATATGATGTTTATTTCACACACAAATGTCATTTCAAGGGCGTTGGAACATGTCCGGTAGGTCCGGCAGATCTGGCGACTGCCGGACCAATAATTTTGATAAAAATATTACTTTTATTGAAATATTTAGAATTCATATACACGGTGACGGATGTAATTATTATTATTAACCCTTAGAACGCTACTCACAACACTTGTCGTCTGCTGTTGCTTTTATATCTTGCCTTATTTCCCAATAAAAACATGGTTTGACAGCACTTCAGAATCATTTCCAATGGAAATGATTCCGAAGTGCTGTCAAAGCATGTTGTAAATTATTCTAAAGTGCTGTTAAAGCATGTTTTTGATGATAAAAATGGAAAATAGAAAACAGCAGACGACAACACAAATAAGATAGCAGTCTAAGGGTTAATATTATATATATGTGAACTATGCATTTCTCATACTGTTGACTTCCAAGGTGAATGTTCGGTTTTGTTTTTCGTGTCGGCTAGATGCACAAATCAGCTGATGCACAAATCTCTAAATATTTTTCTTCAATTTTTCTCACCAAATGTTTATGTTGTTACCACTCAGTTGAACCGTCTCGACGAGACGGTTCAACTGAGTGGTAACAACATACACTTTGGGTGTGCAGTGGGTGGGATCCTCGAACTGAGTGGTAACAACATACACTTTGGGTGTGCGGTGGGTGGGATCCTCGACCTTCGCTGGACCAATCTTCTGCTGCTTCTGACGCCCCTGCATTTAACTCTTTTGTCAAATTTCTGAGGAAACGGTTTTGTCGGTGCCAAATATGTTTGACCAAGTATTGGTTCTAAGAATACATATAGATCACAGGTTGAAGTAACAGACCGAGGTCTATAAATACATTAACCCTTTCCCTGATAGAAACGACTTTTCACGCCTCTGCAGAAGATGTCTTTTGAAAACATTGTGGGAAAAGGAGAAATTGCTTGTAACAAGCAATTTCTCCTTTTCCCACAATGTTTTCTACTCTATCAGATAATTTAACCATCATTTGACCCAGCATTTGATTCTTTTATTCAGATGTTTTCGATTTGGAAGAGTCGAAATATCGCAAAACAGGGAAAGGGTTAAATATACCTAAAAGCATTAATAAGTGAAAAAAAATAATCTAAACAAAATTCTTTACTCCCTCATATACCGTACACAGAACGTGTATAGGATTTTTTTTTCTCACTTATTAATATTTTTAGGTATATTTAATGTATTTATAGACCTCGGTCCGTTACTTCAACCTGTGATATAGATTTGACTGCACAAAACCATTATTATTCAACATAACTCATAACCCGAGTCGGAATCGTTCATTAATCTCCCAAGAACTTCGTCCCTTCTGAGAAATGAATGTGCCATTGTGATCCAGTAATTAACGGTAAAACTATCAGATGAAAGACACATAAAATTGACGATTTTGATAACAGTTCCGCGTTTTTGGAACATAAATCGTTCAAACTGCCGTAAAGCAATTCGAATGTGATTTTGTTAACTGTCGTAAAATAGGGCAAGTAAAAACCACACCACACGTCGCCAAAAGGCAACTTTGGCAGTCTCAGCCAAGTCGCAGCAGCGAAAGAGTTGATCCTTTCAACACTAACTGTGTAGATCCAAATGAGCCATCTCATCAGGATCTGGACTTTTTGCAAGTAATTTTCATATTTTTAGAAGAAGAAAAAAACACCGCCTTTTTATAAATGAACTACCGGTAGTCTGAAAATCATTTTGTGATGATTGGATTGATCGGAAAAGTAACATATCACAGTTCATTCCAGTTAATTAGGCGTGATATGGGCAGCATATGCAAACTATGCTCAATAAATGTAAATCCATCAATTGAAATTTACAGACGATCCTAAATTTGCACTTACGAACATTTTAGTCGTACGAAGGTTAGTGAAACGGGCCCCTGAGCTTTGTTTTGAACTTTGTTCCGCATTTACATATCAAGTTATTTTCTAATTATGCATATACATTAGTACAAGGTGTATGATCACGTGGTACTTACAACAACAACAAGTACCGATTCAAATTACGTATTATTTTATAGTGTCCTTATTACGTAACGGATTTTGATGATGAAATATGGCGCATCAAATGCGTCTTGTTAAGCTGCATTTGGTGGTCTCTGTATTTTCGCCCAAACTTCTGTCGTTTTTGTGAAGACACGGAAATCGATTCTTCACAAAAACGACATAAGTCTGTGCCAAACTCCCTAGACCACCAAATGCAGCTCCTGAAGACGCGTTTGCTGCGTCATATTTCATCAAAATCTGTTGCATATTAAGGAAAATATCAAATAATACTTACTTTGGAGTGGGCGAGCTTTCAACACTTTCAGCTGTTGTTGTTGTTGTTGTTGTAACCACGTGATCATGCACCTTGAGTATGTCTCACGTCGGATTTTGTTGTGTTGTCTCATATTAATATTTGTTACATTTTTGTTGTAAAGTTAGTACTGTATCGTGTTAAAGTTGTTGTACCCTTCTTGTGGCCCCATGTAAAGTCTATGGAAATCTAATAAAAAAAAACTTACTCGTAAACCATTAGCTGCGTACACCAATAAATCGTATATATGTGTTCAATTTAAGTCTTGCAGATGCTGCCAGCAAGGAAACGACACCATATGCTGTAGTTAGAAATTAATAAGCACATTTTGGTGTTTTATATGTATATTTTGGCTTCTACACACCTGTGTAAATGTAAATGTACATGTGCTACATCAAAATTTGACTATTATTTGTATATTACAGGTGTGTGTGCATTTTTATTGGTAACAGTATCTCCATAATGACTTACTGATAACGTTCATATGGTTTATTTATGTCCGTCGCTATTGTTTTATTAGTAGGGTTTTTTATTAGATTTCCATTTACTTTACATGGGTCCACAAGAAGTGTACTACTACTTTAATCTTATTTGTTGAGCCTTCTTGCAGGAAGCAAGACGTGATCACAATTACATCTGTGTGTGTATCCAAAATATGTGTTAACCCTTTGAATCCGAAAACCCGCTATAGCGGTTTATGCAAACAGTGCAGCTCCAGATGAGCCGGCTCGTGACGAGCCGTCTCATCAGGATCTGCACTTTTTGCAGGTAATTTTCATATTTTTTGAGAACAAAAACACCCCCTTTTCATAAATGGACTATTCTGAAAACCATTTTGTCACGGTTGGATTGGTTGGAAAATTAACATATCAAAATCCATTCCATGTACTTAGGGGTCAAAGGGTTCATTGTTCAGATGCACACGGCAGGTTGGGAGCATGTGAAGGGTAATTTAATGATGGGGTTTGTCTTTACCGGAATCCCAATATCCCTGATTTTCACTTGGTAGTCCACTAGCCAGCCTTATATGCTTAATAGTGAACCTAGGAATGTTGAGTACCGCAAAGTTTTAAATTTGAAATTTAATATATAGGCAGAAAGGACTTGGATGCCCATGCCGGGTAGACACTCTGATTTTGTGATTTGACCGAACTAATATGCTAATTAGCTCAATTAAGAAAAATGCTACACATATGCAAATAGGCATCCGGTCCTTTGGACCTACAGGTATATATTACATTTCCAACTTGAAACCTTTTGGCACTCAACATTCCTAGTTTCGACATTTGGCTAGTAGACTACATGTACATTTTTGGCTTTTTTGTTATCAGGGTTCAATTTTGATTTATTTCTGATTTGCAATTTTGTTGTAAACTTTGTTAATATTGTCTCCACTGAAAAGTAGTTTATGTGTGTCTTACAACTTATGTGTTGGCCGAAATCTCTTCACAAACTTCATCAATAGTTCCTCACATGACACCCTGTGTCCATTCGGGTGACCTTGACTTTGATGAACTTGACGTTCGTGGGTGAGAAACACGTCGGCGATCGCCTTGTCTAGATCTGCTTGAGCAAGGTGTCGGTAAAGTGAGTGTGATTGCGATAATGTGAAAAGGAAAGTGTATTGTGATGTATTTATTTATTCTCGTTTGTATTGCATATGGGGCTGTATCAAAATAATGACAGGCATATGAGACATTCCATGTGATTTTGTACCTAAGAACAAGTGTGATATTTCATGAAAAATATTTACAAAATTTAAAACAAATTTGTTAAATGACAACGAAAGTTACGAAATATTCCACATTTTCTATGAAAATCCCATCATCTTTTAACGTCATTTACAGAAAATATCACAGTTTCTGTACATGTATTTCATGCAATATCGCACATGTTCTTAGGTACAAAATCGCTTGGCATCCCTCATATGTAATAACAACCTGGGTACTGGTAAATATTTACAACGGATAAAAGATAAAGGAGTACCAAAATATTTCCGATTGCCCTGCCTGTTCCTTCAAAAATGTTTGTCGGAAAATTTTTTGATTAAATTACAGCCCATATTTTTTCCTGTGACAGTAGTTGCGAAGGTAACTCTTGCAATCTACTCCCGTACCGTCCGTAGGCCTACGGACGGTACGGGAGTAGATTGCAAGAGTTACCTTCGCAACTACTGTCACAGGCGACAGTGTTTGCATATGTTTGGTGTTTAACTTTTTCTTATTAAACCATTGGGTTATTGCCCATTATGAAAGTAGTAAGATTATTACTGATCCTACTGCTTTTGGGAGGGGGCCAATTGATTCTGGTGTGGTGAGGACCTGGCATCAAATTAGGATTATTCTGATTTCAGGGCTGAATATATATCTTTTTATTGTAAATATTCAGTTCTGATTTTGGGATTTTCCCCCCATTTGTACAGTGTACTTGAACATGGACATGTACTTGTACAGGTAATATATGGGATTTAGTACTAAACCCATTGACCCGGCCTTAAATGACCTTAGCTGTTGATAGGCCGTTAAACCCCAACAAATAAACAAACAAACAAAACCCTGAACAAAAATTCAGTCGCCACTCTGTCTGTTTGTCTATCTGTCCGGGCCGTTAAAGTTTTAGGCTACCTCTGTTGCCATAAGTCAGATTGGCTTGAATCTTCATATACGTGTATGTACGTACAGTGGAACCTCTCTAAACTGGACACCAAGAAAACACATGTGATCTTATTTTTGGTGAGTTTCTTGGTCATTTATCTCGAGGGGATAATGTCTGTTTGTGATCGCATAGCACACAAGTATGGTTCAGAATTATCAAATGCCTGATTTACAGTGGAACCTCTAAACCGGACACCCTGGGGACCTCCCATGGTGTCCGGTTTAGAATGGTTTCACTGTATATGAATGTCATTATCCATATTTCTGTATATCCTGTATTCAAGGTTAAATGACTAATGGTGTATATCCATCAGTTCTACTGATTTCTTGTTCAGCCAAGTGAGCTGATTATCGTGAAATAATGCAGTCACTAGCACATTCTATGATGGTAATTAGCTCAACTTGGTAGATAAACATTTTCTTACCAAAATTCCGATATCCCTGGTTTGGTGCTCCGATACATTTTTGGCTTCCTTGATACTTGAGAGTTAAATATGAGGTCCCTATTCTCAGACCGGACGATTGTTCTGTTGGAACGATGACTATTTTGTTTAAAAATGATTTCACAATAGTATATATGCACACCATTATACTAGAAGGAATAGTAAAATAAAGAAAAAATGCAGTATATTATATGTTAAAGAAAAAAGTCAAATGCATTATAGTATGTGTATCTCTCGGCAACACTGTCTGTATTAACCCTTTTCATACTGAGAATACGCAATTATGTTTGCGGAAAACCCTAAATATTTTCCTTCTATGCGCTCAGAAGTATATTTTGCTACCACCATTTGAACCGTCTCGTTGAGACCGTTAAAATGAGTGGTCACAACATATACATGTACATTCATTGAGAAATAACAAAAATAAAATATTTAATTAACGATTGGGGTTCATCCTTACCGGAATTCTGACTGGAGACCTGGTTTGGCCCTCACATACGTTTTAGGCATTTTGTATGTGACTGTTGAATCTGGTTATATCCGTTAAGTGAGTATTACGATTAATCGTAATCCTATTTTAGGGGAAGGAGACAAGTGACTTTGGTGTGGTATGGACCTGGCGCTACCCGTAAAGGTGTATTCCGAAAGGAATAGGTTAAGGGATTGTGGTGGAGAAATGTTTAGGTTGTAATCATTGTATACACTACTCTGGTCATGTGAAACTTAAGCCAAACATTAAACCAAATAGAATTATGTCGGGGCAATTCCAGAATTAATTGTATGAGGGAGTGGAAGGCACTTTATCACATGAAATCCTTGTTATGCCATGTTTTATCCCATTTCATAAATGTGTTATCACACACATGTAATAACACCTGGAGCACATTTGATTGGCTGGCTGCATCAGTATTCATATTATGCGCCAATTTTATGTCAAATGAATAAAATATAGATGTTCCAAATGACGTCCGTAATGGCGCGACAAAGTATTGATGTTTTGACGTTGACGTCATCGTGTTTTAAACGTCATTAGTAGCGTCCGTGAGTCACTAACATTACTGCAATTGTCAGAATGAACTCCGTTTTGTAGTTTGAAGTGTTTACAAAGAAAAGGAATCTGTTATATTGGCATATTTATATACTTTTATTGCTAGGATTAAAACTATTTTTCTCTGTGGAGATTTCAACTAGATGCGAAAATGGTCAATGGCGTCTGCTGACTGAAACATAATGGATATCTCCAAGTTTTCTGCTCTTTGGAGGCTGATGTCATGTGATAAACAGAATCTCAAACTCGTTTCCCTTTGATATGAGATTTATGAAACTCGTTCGCAATTTTATGCACCTTGCCAGAGGCTGCGTAATTTCATGAAATATGTTTACAACATTTACAGTATTTTCCGTAAATGCCGTCAAAAGTGGACACAATTTTCAACTCAATTATAATCAATTTTGGAATTATCCCAATGTGTTTACTGTTCAATAATTCCAGCACAAAATTATTTACACAATTCCCTAACATTTGATTGGCCCGTAGCAAGTCTCTGTCCAAAATTTATATCCCAGTAAACTCCCACGCCGAACTACTTTCCGTAACACGTGAGGCGCAGTTAAAATAATTCTTAAGAAAAGGGAAAATAAACTCATTTTCTTGATGAATTTATTTCAAATGCTGGAATTATAAGGAATGAATGGCCTTTTTTGTTGAATTTATCGGGGATATAAACTTGGAAAAGTCGTGGGAATACTGGACGAGGCCTTAAAAAATTACAATTTTCGAGAAAAAAATCCAATTTTTTTATTTATTTTTTTTTTTCTTAAAAAATTGTAATTTTTTATCGCTTCGTCCAGTATTCCCGCGACTTTTCCAAGTTTATACCCCGATAAATTCCACAAAAAGGCCATTCATTCCTATAATGCAAGCTTCTAGTCAATGCATACCTAGCCCATTGCCTGCCAGACGCCTGTCCACTGACAGTTGAACAGTGTAATACTCTGGTCATTATTTCTGTGAATTAAAAACTACTGTCTGTTTCATTAAACCAATCCAAAGCGTAGTGAAGGCTATTTAAGCAATGCAAAAACAATTTATTTGTTTTCGATAATATTAAATTTTATCAAAATTGAAGAATGATCCTTCTTTTTATTTTCTCCAATATTTATTCAGAGCTCCAGATAACTTGTATCTAAACAGTATTATACCCCCATATTTCAAATTCAATGCATATTTTACTTTTACAAATATATTATTGATTTTCTTCCTTATTAAATAGGGAAAAAATGATAAAAAAAAATAATAAAAAAATTCACTTATTTGAGTCTGGTATCGGATCAGGATTATTTTGATTTCAGGGCTGAATATATATATTTTTTATTGTAAATATTCAGTTCTGATTTTGGGATTTTCCTCCCATTTGTACAGGTATAAATATATGGGATTTAGTACAAAACCCATTGACCTGGCCTTAAATGACCTTAGCTGTTGATAGGCTGTTGACTGAAACCCCAACAAACAAAACAAAAGAAACCCTTATTTGAGTAAATTTTCAACTTTATTATAGTATTTTCACTACTCAATTTGAACATCAATGCGTATTTTCACATTGCTGTGAGTATTGTATACTGATTGATAATCATGATAATACATTCGTATTCTGCTAAAATAAGTGCGTAAAATACGCAAATACATCCCATTATCTGGAGCTCTGTTGATTTGATCTAAGATTTTCTGCTATTTAAGATATAGAGAATAGTAGGCTAGTGCCGTGAATGGGAAAAAATATCTGGCAAGGCTCAGGAAACGGGATGGGCGAGGCTCTGCCGAGCACATTCCGTTTCCGTGCCGCGCCAGATATTTTTCCCATTCACGGCACTAACCTACTATTCTATTTATCCAGTCAACATTACAAATAGCTTTAAAGGGCAACAAATAACCCCAGCCGCATCTCCAAATCGTATTGACAGGGTACCAAAAATGTTTCACGGCACATACGCACTGTGTTGACGGGATAAAGCACAGTATTGGTATAGCTGGCTTTTTCCTTGAAGAAAATGGACATGTCTCTGGTGTGGAATGGGGCGTTAGGGGCGGATCTGGAGGGGGGGGGGGTGTCCGGAGCCACAGAGTTTACATAAATCACAGTTTACCACCAGTTGGAGTCTGAATTTAAATGCCGTAAAACACAGGAAAGTGCATTTCGGAGAGCTCGGACAACCCACTACTTGCGAACGTTAACGCTTGCAATTACTCCCGTACCGTCCTTAGCTACATGTAGATACGGATGGTACGGGAGTAGATTGCAAGAGTTACCTTCGCAACTAGACAACCCCCCCCCCCATTCCCCAAATGCTGGATCCGCCCCTGTTCTATGTCATAACATTATTGTTTAACTGTGCAATGAATTCTTGAGTATATCTTGTCATGTGTGTTGTGTTCTATTTATGCAACTTTGACTTACTTTATTGTGTTGTGTTTTTGCAACATACAAATGAGACGCGTCATGTGATTTTGTAATTAAGAACGTTTGAGATTTTTCATGAAATATATTTACAGAAACTGTACATTTTTGACTTTCTGGTAGGTGAGAGTTAAATCCAGTTATACCCCTTATAAAAGTAATACGATTTGTACTAATCCTATTACCTTTTGCGGAGAGGGGCTAAGTGACTCTGGTGTGGTGAGGACCTGGCACCAGGTCAGGTTATTCTAATTTCAGGGCTGAATATATATTTTTTCTGTAAATATTCAATTCTGATTTTGGTATTTACCCCCCCCCCCACCCCCATCACAACAGTTAACCTAACCCCCTATCATATGGGATTCGACCCCATTAACCCCGGCCTAAGATGACCTTGGTTGTTGATTGGCCATCAAACACCATTAAATCAAATCTTATAAAGTAAAATGTGTCCAAATTCCGCCTAAGGACACAATAACTTTAGTTGATAAAACTCCCATTATTTGGTTATTTCGCCATAAAAGGTATATGTTGTTACCACTCAGTTGAACCGTCTCCTCGAGACGGTTCAAATGAGTGGTAACAACATATGTTTTTGAGATGAAATAAAAGAAAATGATAACGAAATAAAGATTTTTTTTCTAAAATAGTTCATATTACATGTACTATAATTGTATCCCGTATCTAATGGGTTAATGTATTAAATCATCAGATCCACATGTATGCGGTGGACTGATCTGGGTCGAGTGTACTCATGTATAATAGTGTATTGTGTTGTTACCGTCTCCACGTGAATCTCGTATTAAAGATATTTCTCTCGTTATTCCAATTGCTTGTCTTGTACATGTATCATCCACACCACGTATTTTATATTATAATCGTGGACAAAAGTGCTGTCCCCTGCACTGACATCATTATTGTCAGTATCTATGAGCGTCACATATTTACTAGTAAAACATGTTATAGTTAATGCTCATGATTTATATAGGCCTCACATGAGGCTGATTCTTTTCGCGAGGGCGTAAATTAACGGTAGGGGTTCCTCCTTGTAGGAATCATGATTTGCCTGGTTTGGCCCTCAGGTACGTTTTTATCTTTGGCTCTTTTGTTACCTGGGAGTTTAATTGGGTTATTGCCCATTATAAAAGTAGTATGATTATTACTGATCCTGCTGCTTTTGGGAAGGGGGTCGGTGATTCTGGTGTGGCGAGGACCTGGCACCAGATCAGGATTATTCTGATTTCAGGGCTGACTATATAGTTTTATTTTAAATATTCAGTTATGATTCTGGGATTTTGCCCCATTTGTACATGTACTTGTACAGGTAATGTATGGGATTTAGTACTAACAAACCCCAACAAACAAACAAACACATTTTCGTAGTAAAATTCCTATAACTTTTAAACTGAACGGCCTATACCAAAACACATTTGTGATCCTGATGCAGTCTTCGACCAGGAATCGAATGAGACCATCCCGGTGAAAATCGCTCGCGATGACCCAACTATTCAGAAATATCAACGAGGCTAAATCCTTGGTGTTTTTTCATTCAGAATTTCGGTCACCACGCCCGATTTTGAAGGGGATTGTTATGTTCGAATCGTTTCAGCAGCTCTATCAGAATATCGATATCTTCTTGCCGTAGCTCTTCTGGCTGACCCTTTTCGCGGTAAAATCCCTATAACGTTTGAACTGGACGGTCTATGGCAGAAGAACTTTGTGATCCCGATAGAGTCTTCGACAAGGACTCGAATGAGACCATCCCAGTCAAAATTGCTCGCGATGACCCAACTTTTCAGAAATGTCAACACAGCTGACCCCTTGGTGTTGTTTTCAGAATGTCGGTCACCACGCGCAATTTGACGGGGATTGTCTTTTTTCCAATCAGTTCAGCACGCTCTGTCAGACTATCGAAATAGTGTTGCTGTAGCACTTCCAGTTAAATGAATTATTCCGGCTGACCCTTTTCGTGGTAAAATCCCTATAACGTATTAACTGAACGGTCTATGCCAAAATAACTTTGTGATCCTGATAGAGTCTTCGACAAGGAATCGAAAGAGACCATCCACGTCAGAATCGCTCGCGATGACCCTACTTTTCAGAAATGTCAACAAGGCTAACTAACCTCTTGATGTTGTTTTCAGAATGTCGGTCACCACGCTCGACTTTGACGTAGATTGTCTTGTTCGAATCGATTCGGCACGTTCTATCAGAATATCGAAATTTTGTTGCCGTAGCTCTTCCAGTTAAGGAATTGTTTCAGTTGACCTTTTTCGCGGTAAAATCCCTATAGCGTTTGCACTGGACGGTCTATGCCAAAATACCATTGTGAACCTGATAGAGTATTCGACAAGGAATCGAATGAGACCATCCCCATCAAAATCGCTCGCGATGACACAATTTTCATGAATGTCAACAAGGCTTGGTGTTTTTTTATCTTCAGAATTTCGGTCACCACGCCAGATTTTGATTGTTTTATTCGAATCGCCTTGGCACGCTCTATCAGAATATCGACATATTGTTGCCGTAGCTATTCCAGTTAATGAATTGTTCCGGCGGAGCCTTCTCGCGGTAAAACTGGACGGCCTATGCCAAAAGACTTGTGTGATCCTGATAGAGTCTTCGACAAGGAATCGACTACTGCTAGGTCTTTTAAGAGGATTTCTCTCGATCTATGGTGAAGTAACCAGCCGTCGAAATACTGGAGGAGATGTATCCTCCTCCCTTGATTGACTGCTGCCACCACGTCCATCACTTACGTAAATACCTTCCGCGCCGTGGCAATTCCGAATGGTAGGTTCCCAGAGAAAACGAAGGCACTTCATTGACGATGGACGGATGGGAACATTCCTGATGCGTCCATTAAGTCTATACTCGTGTTGTGGATAACCTGTGCAGTTTCCATTCTGAAAAGGTCCACTACCATGTATGTTCTGAGTGCCGACAAATCTAGTACAGGGCGCAGCTTTCCGTTATTTATCGGCACTACACAATGTCTGCTGTAGAACCCGGGGCTGGATGAATCCTCGACTCATGGAGACGCTCTCTCTTGAGTTGAACTCGAATGGTTTTGTTCTCGAGCAATGAGAGCCTCGGAGGTGGATCATCGACGAAAGGAATGCTGTACCATTTCTTCCCAATATTCCTCTGTCTGTCTGCCAAATCCTCTGCAGCAACCTCGGCACATTATAGGAATGAATGGCCTTTTAGTGGAATTTATCGGGGTATAAACTTGGAAAAGTCGCGGGAATACTGGACGAAGGCCGGAAGGCCTCGTCCAGTATTCCCGCGACTTTTCCAAGTTTATATCCCCGATAAATTCCACAAAAAGGCCACTCATTCCTTATAATTCCAGCATTTGAAATAAATTCTTCAAGAAAATGTGTTTATTTTCAGTTTTCTTAAGAATTATTTAAACTGCGCCTCACGGTTACGGAAAGTAGTTCGGTGTGGGAGTTTACTGGGATATAAATTTTGGACAGAGACTTGCTACGGGCCAATCAAATGTTAGGAAATTGTGTAAATATGTTTGTGCTGGAATTATTAACCATGTTAACCACCTAACAGGTTGGGAGACGTCAAGGGACATGCTCGAAGTGCGAAATGATCAGGAGCTATACTGGCCGAAAATTTAATAAGCCCTATTACTCCAGTCACAGCCACAAATAACGATATTGCGTCTTATTGTCATGACGAGTGAATCTGTGATGGAATGACACACAGTGCAGATTACCTACTACTAATAAAAGTAGTATACCTTATCGCGTTTCCGTATTTCGCCGATATTGATTTAATTGAAGTCTGCATGATCTATTTTTTCGTCAAGTTTCGACGTCATTTACGGAAAATATTACCTTATTTCCTGAATCACATAGTCTGAAACGAAATGGCTTAGTTATTGCTATACTATAATTGAGCCGCGTCGCGAGAAAACCTGTCTTCGGGAGTCTGGCGACGTCACAAGATATGACGTCGTTAACTTAGCTGACGTAATTTCCGCTGAGATTTGCAATCTGACTTCGAAGTTCAGTTGCTTGTTTCAGAACAATAGGCTACGATACTCGCTCACTGCAAGGCTAGTTGACTCTCCAAAGGACAACATGCTACCGTAGCACTCCCAAAACAAACACAAGGCGTTGTAACAAGCTGACATGGCGGTAACAAATTATGTCTGCACAAATGTTAGAGCGGGGTCGGGTCTGACCGGCCGTCGGCACTAACCGCCCCCCCCCCCTCGCCCCCCCCCCCCCCCCCACTCCTCCTCCCCCCCCCCCACCCCCCCCCCCCCCCCCCCCCCCCCCATCAGTAAACACTGTTGATATCTTATATTGCGCATATGCCGAAAGTTCATTTCCCCGTGAGTTTTAAATTTGCGACAAACAGTGCAGAGAGTATTGTCAATACGAATTAAATCGTTTTCCATTGAACAACATCTGTAAACCAAGACTTGCATAAATATTACTATTAATTGTATGTAACACATTGTTGTATACATGAATGCAGATTTATCTAAGTGTGTCTACATATTGGATTACCGATATTGTAAGTTAAGGCTTGTCACATTCAAATGAAGGTTAGAGTGACATAGATAGCAAACATACAGGGGAGCGAGTACAGCCGACTGTATTTGCCGATTCGTCTTACAGATTACATTCAATTACATTCTATGGCGCGCCATCGACTGTGTACTAGTTTTAATGTAATTAAAGGTACATGCCCACTCAGTAGGCACAAAGTATTATTTATAGGAATTAAATAAGTGTATAATTGTGTCACCATTCCACTAGTTCTAAAACATTAGGAGTGCCCGCTATACAGATATAATCATTTAGTAATATTTATTTTACTCATAGTGACTCGCGGTGGTATCAGGCTATTTTCATATGCAAATGAGGCATGATATTTTTTAATTATTTATACTAATTAAATGCATCACCTGAAAAAATAATATTTCGACAGATTATAAAGTATGATCATTACACTTCAACAAATAAATACAGAGAATAAATAGTAATGTCCGTTAACATTTTAAGGAAACACTATTATCGTCCCTGATATCAATTTATATCTGACATAAATTGTATAGTAATGCCAATCAGTATGTGGGGTTTTATGGTGAAATGAATGTTTATTTTTCCTCAAAATTTCATATCTACAGAATATACAAAACTATATATAAAGAACAGTGTGTGCCTACTGAGTGGGCATTTACCTTTAATGTTGAACGTATTGTCCTCCCCATTTACAGGTATATTCCCATCTGTATTTGCTAAACTGTCGTATAGCCAAATGAACCAACCAGTTAATCAATAAGAAATGACATACATGGACAGTAAATATTACTGTCTGATGCATATATTTCTGTGGTTTTCTACAATTATAAATTATTAAAACGCTCAGTAAACTAACAGGAAGTCAAAAATAATAAATCCGCATACCGAATCCGCCGTACACGCGTACACGTTTATACCTGCTGGTACAAGAACTTGCCGGTTTGTCTTTGTCGCTTTTCACTTTCATGTATTACCAACAAAATCAAACTCACCCGTCTATACATTCATTATTCAATGCCAAACATTCTTCTAGTTTGTCAGCTTGCAAACTGTTGTAAATGTTGGCGTATACTATATGTGTACCGGTAGATACGTAGATACCATAACGTCGTTTTGACGTCGTTCGTTTTGACGTCGTTTGACGATGCTTTTACGTGACGTCTCATTTGCTCAAACGACCTGAATAGTGGTGTTGTATAAAATATAATATCTTATAATATTGCAGATATCATGATGAAATAAAAAGCATTCAATTTATCATACAAATACCATTGTCATAGTAACAAAATGTTAATTTGACCAAGAATTTCCCGAAGACAGGTTTTCTCGCGACGCGGCTCATATGTACATGCTACTACATATGAGTCGCGCCGTGCAAAAACCGGGCTTAATGACTTTTTCGCGTATTCTGAATTGTACATCTTTTAAAAGCCATATGCCGCAAAGATTATCAATGTATCCCAATTATTATTCATTTTAGAAGTATTTTTATGATGCGTGGTAAAAACTTATATGACGTTTTAGATCAATGACGTCGAAATTACGACGTTTTTATCAACGGCGTATATAAGGGGTGTTGATAAAATACCAAGACAAGTCCTATAGATTTGTCATCTTTATCGCATTTCAACCAAATTTGGATATCTCGTAGCCTGGCCAAGTGTCTGCCATTATCCCAAGATAAAGTATGAAAATAATGTGCATTGCTCGTGTTGCAGTTGCTAATGTAACGTCATGTTTTGAATTGCGGCCCAAGTAATGTAATTTCATATGAATAATTTTCAAATAAGGGAGAGTGAGAAGTGTTGGCGTTTCCCTGTTGTTTGCTGCTGTCTGAAATAATTTTGGGGAATAATAGCGACATTATTTAACATTTCGTATGCGACGAAGTATTTTAAAAATCTGACATCATGATCGGAAATGACGTAGTTTAACGTCTGCCAGCTCTGTGTAAGAGAATATGCCGAAAAAACCAAGATATTAAAATAAAAGTTTCTATTTTAACACAAAACACGAGATATTGATGATGAGAGAAAGTCTGGATGACAATATACGAACGATACAGTCGGATAGACAATGGACACGAAGGCGCGAAAGGCTAGGCCAGACATGGACGTACAAAAGTGACTTCGTCAGATGTTGTGACCGAAAGTTAAAGAATTGGTTGACTGACCACTTTTCGTGAAATGCCAGATCGGTTGAACTAATTGTGTGATTAAAAAGATTTAAATATGAGGAGACATATGGCTAGATGGATCCCGATGATGGTGAACATGTAGCAGAAGGCCAGGCGAGTTACCAATTTCTCTCTCGAGTTTTAGGATATTTTAAATGACATCTGTACATTTTTCGAATTGAGTGGTTACAGTGGATGAATCTATTATCAAATATCCTCGATTGAGGCGTTACTCAACCTCCAGATTCGCCCAATCTTGCCCCATGTGATTTAATTTTGTAATACCGTACACGAACAGCCGCATAAAGGGAATCCACTTCGACAACGTCAGCAGTCAATAACGTTAATGTTGGTATTTCAGGTGGTATGGTGACTTAGCTGTCGGAAGTGCATGTATTATACAAAAAAGATGTTATCCCGTTTATTTTGAAAAATAATAACCCATTGTGCGAGCACAAATGAAGGCATGGACATGTTCTTCTTCCATTGAACAATATGGAGCATAACATTAACATAACGTCATTTCATTTTGACGTCGGGCCCCATATCGCGTGATGACGTGTTGGTAAAGATAACATTGCCCATGATATATTAATGATGAGTTGTGCATATGAAATCGATGAAGCATTCATCACTCATCATGGATGTGAATTTTCAGTTAGCCCAAGGCATATGGATGTTGCAGCATAATAATACTGGTTATTCAACCAACACTGGAAATCGAAAGCTCTTATCCGCGATGATCGGTGGCTGGTAATAATGTGATGTGTTGGCAGTTTCAACATTGGCCACACGAGTGACCGTACAACTTTATGTACATATTGTGCTTGCAAACCTTATACAATTATCCCGCGGGACCATAACCCAAACCGCGTAAATATAATACATAATTGGATGTTGCAGTAGCAGGTTATGCATATGGGATGCCCACACCCCCCCCCCCCCACCCCATATAAATCCACCGAATGACGAATGACTTTCATATCATGATAAAGTGGTATTATTTTAATTACCATGATTACTACAGACCAACATAAATAGAAAGAAGTGATAAAAAGATCACGTTAAAACTTGCAATTTCTTTTCCTTTTCATTTCAATATGAAATACATTTCAGACACATCGATTGGCATTCAGGGATGAATTATATTCCCAAGGGGCGCTTGTCCCCGAATCCCCAATCCCCACCCTTCGTCGCCGGATCATATGATTGTGCACACACGTACTTTTCACGATAATTGTTTTCTATTCCAATATTATATCATAGGGGTGTGTACGGAATTGCTTCAAATGGAGTATTTGTTTGTAGACATTGCACGTGTGCATATGTAGTAGGCCGCTTATAACATTAACTTTGTGACAAAACACGAATTCGGGGTTTGGTATGGTGATACCTTATAATTGTCGCCGTGTCTTTCTTGAGGATCGCATTACCATCGCCTGATATACATTATTATGCAGTCAAGTGATAAGCTGGTGATTTGATACTAAAATTCGTGCGAAAAGCAAGTTTATGACCATCAAATTTCCAATTAATTTCATTTTTTTTCGAAAACTCCACCCCGGATATATATGTCATTATATAGATGCGTGTCTACCTCCGTTTATGATCAAATAAGTGGCATTAAATGAAATATCATTCACTAAGTTCAAAAGTCTCAATTTACCAAGATAATAGATGGTACTAGGTTCATATTTAAGGTTATTTAGTAATCAAAGTGCAGTGTAAGTGAAGACTTCGCTGATATGTAGCCAGTTAAATTATGCGTTCACCATTTTGAATTCATGAGGACAACGGACGAAAAAGAGTGACAATGTCAAAGAACGACTGTTAGGCGACAATGTACAGCGCCTCAAGCATTTGTAAGTCATTGATGCTGCGAGGTTCCTTGCTATATTATTTTGTCACCACACCATGGCCATAACGTCAAACATGGATTCACGTTCAGTGACGTCACAAGTGCGTGATGTCACGTCATGACGTCATAATATGTGTACTGAGGCATCGCGTCTCATATTAGTGAAAGCTTCAGTAAGTTATCATTATCCGTTTTCTGTTCACATTTAATGTTAACTGACACCAATAATGTAAACTTTTACGGCGACATTAGACAATTTGAATCGTCGTTTTTCTGACGTTATTTACCGCTTTTCATGACGTTGTCATTAAGCTCGGTTTTCGTATGGCGCGGCCCATATAGAGAATACCAGGCTACTGTCTTTCGATATCAAGTTTATCAGGCAAGGCTAGGAAACGCGTAGGAATTCCGAGGCTTGCCGTTTCCGAGCCGAGTCTGATAAACTTGATATCGAAAGACAGTAGCCTGGTATTCTATTTATCAGGTAATGTTTTATGCTCGAAAATGACCAAAGATGACGTCGTTATCTATGGACAGAACGCGGACTTGTTTACGTTGCGTCATTACACTCACGTCATTCGGTGACGTCACGTGACGTCATCCGACCAATGGAACGTCAGTTTTCACTTCGTTGTAACCCGGATGTTTGTATCAGGTCAATTCCTGATACAACAATATGTTATCAGTCAGTACGTATTCGGTCAATACAGGGCAGGTTACCTGATAAATGTACATGTTCAGCCATTGTGTTATTCCATCTCCATGCTCGTATTACACATACCTCATGTTGTCGTGTATTATGTGACCTGAGAGAATAAACGATTATTATTATGCACACCTGAGACCTAGCGCTGCCTTTAAATAATGTTTAATCCTTTGAACCCTAAATCCCGCTATAGCGTTTTATGCAAAAGTGCAGATCCAGATCAGCCGGCTCGTAACGAGCCGTCTCATCAGGATCTGCACTTTTTGAAAGTATTTTTTATAGTTTTGAGAACAAAAAATATCCTCTTTTCATAAATGGACTAGTCTGAAACCATTTTGTGACGGTTGGGTTGGATGCAAGATGAACATATCAAAATCCACTCCAGTTACTTAGGGGTGAAAGGGTTAATTCACTGGCGTATTATTTCACACAAACTTCTCACCTGGCTGAAACAGCAGATTGTTGCGGGAAGTTACCATCAATAAAAACTATAGTAGCGTCCCCTTTAGCAGTTCCACTCCATTTGCTTCTGAGTAATTGTCAGAATAAATCGGCGTCACTTATGGCTTCTAAATGTTTTGTGTGTAACGGTGCAGACTTTCTGTGTCCGGTGTAGTCACACTTGTACACCACAATTAACGGCGAATGACATAAGGATAAAAGTGACACTGTGTACGGGATTCAGGCTAGTTCCAGGCAAGGATTTTAAGTTAGTTCTATGTCTCTTGTTCAAGGTAAGACAGCTATCCATTTCTGTTTAAGACTCTCAACCATTTCAACACAACATACAGTAACCTCTTGGATTGGTCGGAAATTAACATATCACAGTACATGTGCATTCCAGTTATGTATGAGTGAAAGGGTTAATTGTTTCATTACATCCACTGGGGGTACACATGCTCCAGCTAAGCTGCGTACGTATTTGCTTAAATACCCAATTAAAATTGCCAAAAAACCCAATTGAAATCAGAAGTAGCGAGTATCAGAAAGCAATAACAATTTTGTGGTACCTTTATCATGCTGCAGAAAACAATAACCAGACCACAAATATAGCATATCTTTTCTTATTTTCCAAGGAGACAATTATAATGAAATGCCAAGACATGTTTTCATTTTGAAGCAAACTATTCAATAATTGCTGTCTGTTGATGTGTAAACAGTAGTGATTTTATTTTACCCAATAACGTTTTTGAAATACCCAATTGCTTCAGAAATGATGGAGTGCAAATACTCAATTACTAATTCCTTATACATACTCCCACCACCCCCGCCACTGGGGGTACATATACATACTTCCACCACCCCCGCCGGATTGAGAAAGGAGACCTTCTTGTGTATGCCATCAGCGTAGCCCCAGATCAGCCTGCGCATCCGCGCAGTCTAATCAGGGGCTACGCGGTTGTCCATTTCAATCACAACAGATGCCATAAAGCCTGCTAGAATCGTGTCTGACTGGCATTTACGAGTGGCCCAGGATCTAGAATGCTTTCAAATGTAGCACAATAAACACCATTTACACATTTAACTAGGTCACCTCATATAGGTCACACTTCACCTGTTCACTTCTAGCCGTCTATATAGCTCCAGATATGAGTTGTGTGTCTAACAAGAATTGTACTCACTCATGCTTTCAAATACAATCTGTGTTTTACATTTGAAAATGGATTACTAAATTTATCACATGCATTTCAGATATAAAATTGCTACTACATGATAAACATACGTTCTTTATCATGTTTATATAATATATTTTGTTCCCTGTACTAATTAATCACTTTTAAGCTATATATTTTATTAAAACTGTTTGCCTCTTTTTTTTAGCTCAACTACGTGACTGTTCAATGTTTTCTTAGAGAGCATTTTTACGCCTCATTTTAATTATTATTTCCAATTTTCATTAGATTATTTTGTTAACTCCCACTTTAGAAAAGCAATGCGTGTTTAGTTCAAATACATTCATCAAATTAAAATGCACCAATATGTTCCATATCTGGAGCCCTGCCACTGTATGGTTTATGAATGTACGTTATCGTTTATATACTAGTATTCTGCTGTGAGTTTTATCTTGTCTTATGCTGATTACTTGTACTAGTAAGTAAATATACCAGGGCTCCAGATAAGGAATTAGTAATTGAGTATTGTCACTCCATCATTTGTGAAGCAATTGGGTATTTCAAAATTTGAATTGGATAAATAAAATCACAATACTGTTTACACATCAACAAACAGCAATTATTGAATTGTTTGCTTCGAAATGAAAACATGTCTTGGCATTTCATTAGAATTGTCTCCTTGGAGACAATTCTAATGAAATACCAAGATATGTTGTCATGGAAAATAAGAAACATATGCTATATTTGTGGTCTGTTTATTGTTTTCTGCGGCATGGTAAACATGGTAAAGGTACCACAATTTTTTATTGCTTTTTGATACTCACTACTTCTGATTTCAATTTGGTTTTTGGCAATTTAAATTGACTTACATAATATTTAGACCCGGGCGCATTTGAATTGTTTTGTACATTGTTTAGAAAGGTGTTTCACGGTACTATACAAACAATAATTGACCATCCAGGACATGCTAGAAACACTTGTGGTTATACATATATTCAATCACATTTACGCATAAATTTACGATCAAATGAGGATCAGGTAAATGTAAATGCTTTGATTTAACGACGGCACTGGCTCGATGACCTTGCATGTCAGGACCGACTAGTCCCCATCCGATAGGACTAGGCTAGCACGAAGTTGTCTTGCTCAAGGACACCAGTAGTCGATTTCATCAAAATTGCAAAGTATACTTATCTAGCAAAGTATACTTTGAGGGAGTAATCATTTATTTTCCCCAAAATGCATTATGTCATATAGAACCAACCATTGCATATATTTGATGATTCAAAGTATGCAGAATTATTATACTGAATGTATTACAAAATGGCTGTGATAATGTAATACATTCAGTATAATACAAATTAATAAATTTAACCTTAATTGAAAATTTCTCCCTCAAAGTATAATTTGCTAGATAAGTATACTTTGCAATGTTGGTGAAATCGGCTACAGGTATAGACCGGGTCCTTAAGTAGTGAAACTCAACTCAACTTGACCTAGTTGATATCAGTCACTGTGTGTACTATGCACCTCGGGCAAAGATCAATCATTGCATTGACCTATTGTACACTGTTAATTAATGTCAAGCATAAACCAAGTTGATGGTCATTCTGATGGTCATTTCGGTGGTCATTACTTCGGATTGTAGTACACGGTCATTGCACACATGGTGGGTAAAACAGGACAAGCACGCCTAATATTAATGCTCTCTGGACCTACATTTTCCTGAATAGATCGGGAACTACTGGAACAATTTTGAAGAGATAGATCGCGGATACCTCGAGTAAGTATGTAACATCGCATGCCGATGTTGCCTGCCTCATAACTCTGGGCAGTCCAGAGTTATTTCGAGAAAACTTAATGAAATGACTACAGTTGCGAGGACTGCGTCATCGACATACGCTTGTATACAATTACCCTGGGTATCCGCACTTTACTGAATAAACATTGTTCCCGTACTTGCGGAGGTATTTACGAAATTGTAGCTCGAAAAGTGTACCTAATTATCAGCTGCGCATGGCGTACATTGTTCATTGTACATGTTTAAACTTCATATTGATATACATAAGTGGATTTTTCTATGGATATTGATTGAGGTTTGTAGACTTTATTCCATGTAAAGTAGTGGTAGGTTAATATTCGAAGTTGATCAGGTGCGAATCACTCGCATGACGGCTAGGATTTTTATATTTAGAATATTTCATGCCTATGCCTTCCTGTTTCTATTGATTTTCATGTTTCTATGTGTTGTGACGCCGCATTTGAAATGAAATGAAATTGATTGGGTTTAACGTCCCAGCAACAGCTATGGTCATACAGGGCATTTGAATCGTCGCAATATAGTGGTAATAGTAATTATAAATATACTATTTTATAGTAATTATACAGAGCTCCAGATAAGCTGCGTATTTGCGTAAATACCCAATTAAAATTGCGAAAAACGCAATTGAAATCAGAAGTAGTGAGTATCAAAAAGCAATGAGAACAATTGTGGTACCTTTATCATGCTGCAGAAAACAATAAACAGACCACCAATATAGCATATTTTTATTATTTTTCCATGAAAACACATCTTGGTATTTCATTAGAATTGTCTCAAGGAGACAATTCTAATGAAATGCCAAGACATGTTTGCATTGCGAAACAAACTATTCAATAATTGCGGTCTGTTGATGTGTAAACAGTAGTGTGACTTAATTTTACCCAATTAAAATTTTGAAATACTCAATTGCTTCAGAAATGACGGAGTAACAATACTCAATTACTAATTCCTTATCTGGAGCCCTGGTAATATGTTATCATGGTTAACTTTATCACCAATATTAAAATTGTGACAAAGGGATTTTTGCCGTGAAACACGGTGCCGTGAAACATTTTTGATATCCAGTCAATACAAATTTTGCATTTTACAGCCATTTGAAGGTGTTGATGGGATAAATAGAATAGTAAGTTAGTGCCGTGAATGGGAAAAAATATCTGGCGTGGCACGGAAACGGGATGTGCTCGGCAGAGCCTCGCCCATCCCGTTTCCTGAGCCTTGCCAGATATTTTTTCTTGATATCCAGTCAATACAAATTTTGCATTTGACAGCCATTTGAAGGTGTTGATGGGATAAATAGAATAGTAAGTTAGTGCCGTGAATGGGAAAACATATCTGGCGTGGCACGGAAACGGGATGTGCTTGGCAAAGCCTCGCCCATCCCGTTTCCTGAGCCTTGCCAGATATTTTTTCCCATTCACGGCACTAACCTACTATTCTCTATATCTATCTCACATTTTCTTCAGAAAATTAATAAATTCAATTTTTTTTACAATACAAAATACAATTTGATGGTCCTACCTCAGCCGAAACTGTAATATTTCTTTTGGAGCCTGAGCTGATAACCTTGAATACCTTCCATATCCGGGCATTTGAGCCCACGTGCGCACGTTAGTTTCAATAACTTATGAACCCCTGTACAGATTTTGATAATATTTGGCCACAATGTGTGTCTAGGGATGGTGCTTTATTTTGCATACGACCCATGTTCGATCGGCCAATGTCAAGGTCGCTGAAGACTTGCGTTCACCTTGTTTGTGAGGCAAATGCTTTAAAGTTATATTTAGTTTTTTTTATCATGGCGACCAACGAGGTGTTAAGAGCTAAGTGTGAGCACTTGTACTATATGGAAACTCCGCCGTAATAGCAGGCCCGGACAGACCTCGGCAGATTAACCATTTCACCCGTAAATACAAAATCATCACAAAATGATTTTGAGACCAGTCCATTTAGGAACATGAGGTGTTTTTGTTCTCAAAATTATGAAAAAGTGCAGATCCTGATGAGACGGCTCGTCACGAGCCGGCTCCTCTGGATCTACACTTTTGGCCAATACCACTATACAGGCCTGTGGTGTTGAACGGGTTAAGGGGGGGGGGGGGGGGGGGGGGGGGGGGGGTGCGTACGCACCCGTCGCACCCCCTCTGCGCACGGGCATGAAGTGTTCTATTACACCAGCGCCAGCGCTATTCTTGCCAATATTTGTTCATGTATTCACTACAAAATACTTGTATATTATGCGTGAAGGGAAGCAGTTTAATTGGTTGAGCCTGAGCTATGCTTACCAGTTAATATCACAAATAGATGTTCAGAAACGTTGACATCTGGGCAAGATGGTGTAAGGAGGTGGTGTAAGCATAAATCGCCACCGTATATATCTGGGGCCCGTTTCAATAAACTTCGTACGACTAAAATGTTCGTAAGTGCAAGTTTAGGAATGTCTGTAAATTTCAAGTGATGGTCCAATCATTGTTTATAAGAAAACATTGCTAATATGAAATTTACAGCCTATCATAATTTTGCACTTGCGAACATTTTAGTCCTACGAAGTTTGCAAGATTCGTGCAAGATTCATGAGTGAAGATTGTGTTTTTTACTGATTAATAGATAATAGTGCACATGCGTTTCAGATACGACGGTGTCGATTTCTAGGCTGGATTTCTGTCTAATGTCATAAAGGAGGGCGATCTATTGATTAAAACCCATTCTGAGATTCTGGAGTCTGGGTCATTAATTAATATTACTAAAACAGAGGAAGACGCTGGTCGCATCTACTTATAAAAATGGGCAGTTGGTTATAAGTAAGTAACGTACTGTCTGTTGGAACCACGTTTTGCTGCCGACGAACTTTTGGATATTAAACACATTGAATCGGAAAAATATTTAAATGTAAGTACCTTTTAATTAATAACAAAAAAGTTTCCCTCCCCAAATTTTTTTATTTGATGAAATTCCATCAAATATTGATGTTATTCCTATGGGAATTTATATTTAACATGCGACAGAAAGGAGCTGGGGCTGGCGATGAGAGTTGAAAAATGAAAAAAAAAGGAACGTGACTCCGAAACCTGGCGATATAGCTTGGAAATGTTGTAACTAAGAAAACAAAAGTTAGATCTTGAAATTGGTCCACAAATTCCAATTTCCTTTTTAAATCTATTTTTAGCCCAAATGTTAAATTCCCATAGAAAAATTGGTTTTTCACAATAAAATAAATATTTGGTGGAATTTTATCAAATAATATGTTTTGGGGAGTGTGACTTTTTTGTTACAAATGAAAAAGCACTGACATTCAAATATTTTTTTAGATTAGATGTGTTTAATAGCCAAAAGTTTGTCGGCAGCAAAACGTGGAACAGACAGTAGCACAGTCTAGGTCACCGGGGTGTCCTATTTAACCCTTTCACCCATAAATAACTGAAATGGATTTTGATACGGTAATTTCCTGATCAATCCAATCGTCACAAAATGATTTTTCAGACTAGTCCATTTTTATGAAAATGGGGTGTTTTTTATTCTAAAAAAATACTCATCTGAATCTACACGGTTTGCAAACGCCACTACCGGACATATTGGGTGTCCCGACGGTGTTCGGTATAGAGATGTTCCACTGTACGTTTGCGTAGTATATTGATCAGGGGGCCGTTTCACTAAACTTCGTACGACTAAAATGTTCGTAAGTGCAAAATTATGATAGTCTGTAAATTGCACATTAACATTGTTTTCTTGTAAATAATTATTGGATTTACATTTATTGAGCATAGGCTGCATATGCAGCCTATGCTCAATAAATGTAAATCCATAAATTGAAATTTACAGACGATCTTAAATTTGCACTTACGAACATTTTAGTCGGACGAAGTAAGAAGTTTAGTGAAACGGGCCCCAGAAGCTTAGCACAGTTGAAACTCTCTACACCGGACACCCTGGGAGATCCACAGGATGTTCGGTTTCGATATATTCTCCTGTAATTCTGCTCGGAGAGGAGCCACGTGGATGTTACTGTCTGTTCCACGTTTTGCAGCCGACGAAATTTTGGCTATTAAACACATTAAATCTAAAAAATATTTAACAGTAAGTACATTTTCATCAATAACAAAAAAATTCACCCTCCCCAAAACATATTTTTGACCGAATATGGTCATGTTATATATCAAATCGAGGGTATCAACGAGGCGATCACTCTGGTGCATTTTTTGTCGAATCGGTTTCAAAAGATTTCAAAATTCTTCTTCACATGAACCGCTTGGCCCATGGTGGCCAAACTTAAAAGTTATGGTCCATGGGTGAAGCCTTTTCAGATTTGTTAAAATGGAGGTCATCGCTAATCGAAGATGGCCGCCGTCTAAAAATAGCATCAATTCTTAAAAAATAAAATTCTCATGAACCGCTTGCCGGATTTCGACGAAACTTGGTAGGAATGATCGATGTACAATGCTTTTTCAAAATTGTTAAAATGGTGACCCCGGGGTCAAAAATGGGCGTGGCGCTTGGGTCAAATTGGGGTCAAATTTTATTTTTGACCGAATATGGTCATGTCTATATCAAATCGAAGGTATCAAAGTCAAAAGGTCGTTCTTTTATTAGAGATTTAAAAATTATTCGTCACATGAACCGCTTGGCCCATGGTGGCCAAACTTCACAGTTATGGTCCATGGGTGAAGCCTTTTCAGATTTTTTAAAACGGAGGTCGTCGCTAATCAATATGGCCACCGTCTGAAAATAGTACAAATTCTTAAAAAATCTTATCATGAACCGCCAGCCGGATTTCGACGAAACTTGGTAGGAATGATCGACGTAGAATGCTCTTTCAAAGGTGTTAAAATGGTGACACCGGGGTCAAAAATGGACGTGGCCCGTGGGGTCAAATTTTATTTTTGACCAAATATGCTCATGTCATATATCAAATTGAAGGTATCGATGAGGCGATTGCTCTGGTGCAATATTTGTCGGAATCGGATGATTATGTCATCCATGATTGCCTCCAAAATGTCCATTTATTCAAGATTTTTAACGTCTTTTTCTCAGGAACCACATGGCCGATGCTGGCCAAACTTCATAGTAAGTTAAGATCCTTGGGTGAAGCATTTTCAGATTTGGTAAAATGAGTCATCGCTTAATCCAAGATGACCGCCATCTAAAACTAGCACACTTTTTTTTTAAAACACATGAACTCAATGTCACATTCTCCTCCGGTGTTCATGGAGTCAGGTGAGCGAATTAGGGCCATCATGGCCCTCTTGTAATACATTATGTTTTTATACATGCATATAAACCTGTATGCAAAGTGTTATTATATGTAACGTAACAGTTTCGTATAAATTAGGGAAACTTACCAGTAGTTATGTCTGGGTTATAATATATTTAGTCATGTTACGCATATTAAGATTAACTCTATATACATTGTATCATATTATATAAAGCGCTTTCATTCCATATCGTGATTCTTAAGAGGTTTATGTATTACACCAGAGCTCCAGATAAGGTGCATATTGGCGTATTTGACGCAATTATATTAGCTGAATACGCATTGATTATCACAAGTGGGAGTACACAATACGCACGCATTGAATTTCAAATCGAGTAGTGAAAATACTGTCATAAAGTTGAAAATTCACTTAGTTCAGCTGCAAAAAGCAAACAGTGTTTGCTTTTTGCAGCTCAATTAAGTGAATGTTTAAATTTGTTATATTTTTTTTATCATTTGTTCCCTATTTAGTAATGAAAAAAATAATTAATCCATTTGTAAAAGTAAAATACGCAATGATTTTGAAATCAGGGGGTATAGTACGCTTTAGACACAAAGCTTATCTGGAGCTCTGCTACACATAGAGGATGTTGCGTGAGCGATGATTTAATATGATATTTATTAAACATGTTTACTGAGTTCATAATCGAGTTCCTTATGAAGTCAGTCAACGAGTTTAACACATATCATATTAAATCAACACAAATGTTAGATTATATTTATTGTATAAGTACAGCATTACACATTGAACATGTAATGGTCACCAAACCTGTTTCGTGTAACGGCTAGTTTACACATTATTTATTACACTAGTGTATTATGATTTTTATTACACTGTGTTATTACATTTTATCAGGTAACCTGCCCTGTATTGACCGAATACGTACATTTTATCAGGTAACCTGCCCTGCATTGACCGAATACGTACTGACTGATAACATATTGTTGTATCAGGCATTCAACTGATATCAACATCCGGGTTACAACAAAGTGAAAACTGACTTTCCATTGGTCGGTTGACGTCACGTGACGTTACCGAATGACGTCAGTGTAATGACGCAACGTAAACAAGTCCACGTTCTGTCCATAGAATACGACGTCATCTAATGTCATTTTCGAGCATAAAACGTTACCTGATAAATAGAATACCAGGCTAGTGTATTTTGATATCAAGTTTATCAGGCTCGGCTCGGAAACGGTAGGAATTCCTCGGCAAGCCTCGTAATTCCTACGCGTTTCCTAGCCTTGCCTGATAAACTTAATATCAAAAGACACTAGCCTGGTATTAAACTTAATATCAAAAGACACTAGCCTGGTATTCTCTATGTGAGCGTCCATTGTATGTAATAAAGGTATGCCGTATATACAGTTTTTATGAAAGTGAAATATACCTTTTATTATTTGAAGATATTATCTGAGCCACTTTAAACTATTTCGAGCACCGTTTATCGTTAGTTAGATACATATTTGATATGGTTCAGGTAACGCAATGCATGTACATGGTTGTATAAATATACTTTAACCAATGTGTATGGTAAAAATTAAAGCGGATATTATATATTAAAGTAAGTAGCCTTGTTAGAATTTAGATATTGATCTATATACACAATGTCGGTGTGCGGTGTTACATCTACAATGTTTATGTATGTTTTGTACGGAGCCCAGCAGGGGACGTATACTTTTTTTTTTATTAATTCGTTTACACGAAATAACAATTCGTTCCCACGAAATAACAATTCGTTCCCTCAATTTAACAATTCGTTCCCACGAAATAACAATTCGTTCCCTCGAATTAACAATTCGTGGGAACAAATTCTTAATTGTTAATTGGAGGGAACGAATTGTTAAATTGAGGGAACAAATTGTTATTTCGTGGGAACGAATTGTTAATTCGTGGGAACGAATTGTTAATTCGTGGGAACGAATTGTTAATTCGAGGGAACGAATTGTTAAATTGTGGGAACGAATTAATAAACAAAACAATGCATATCCCCTGCGGGGCTCCGTAGTTTCGTTTTGCATTATGTATGGTTAAACGTAATTTGGCTGTGACTGGAGAAATGGGGCCAGTGTAGCGCATGTTCAAATAGCGCACTCCAGTAGCCTGATAATGATATAAGTTGCTTGTTTGACGCATGACATGTGTTTCATTGATGGAATGGCGAACAGTGCAGATCCTGATCAGACTGTGCGGATGCACAGGCTGGTCTGGATCTACACTAGTCGAAAAAGCCATAAGCCTCATTTCTCCAGTCACAGCCATATATTAAGATACGGACACATGTACATGCACTACTTACGAGACAAACCATGTGATTATGTACCTAAGTAGGTGTTCTATATCTCATGGAATATATTTACTATTTGTTCCGTTAATTACGTCGAAATTTGACAAATGTTCAGAGCAAATGCGGAATAATATAATTCTGCGTTTGCTTTGAAAATTGCGTCAACTTTGGCGTTATATACAGAAAATATCATTTTCTGTAAAAGACTATATGTTACCAAAAATCGTATTTTTTCTTGGGTTCAAAATCACACGGCTTATTTCATTGTGTGTACAGTGGGGTCAGCGTGTAAGTGCACACACGAACGTGTGTGCACTTACACGCTGACCCCACTGTACGTGTGTAATGGTTATATTAGTTTTGAGTACATAAATCTTAATTACATTTCATCACGCTGCATTACATACGAGTTATGACGGAGTAGTCTTTCCTTCTGTGCGTTTGAAGCGTTCTTTGTTTACTTTCTACTTCGTGGACGTGACCTAAGAGGCTAAGACGTTTGCTAATACACAATTTATTAGGTAAGTTTATGGTAATATTTGTGTGTCATGTTGTAGTAATGTCTCTCAATAACGATATAGCGAAGTGTGAACGTCAAACTGCAGGATATTTTTCTATAATTTAGTTCGCGAAATGTAAATGCTATTACGCAAATGTTTACTGTGTAGCGTGGTATAGCAAAATAGTGCCGCTAGGGTTATATGTATATATGATAAACGCCGCACCTGAACTCGAATAATATCATCTCGTATATAACGATAAGGTTATCGTGGTGTCATATGTCCATATTTCACTCGTGCTTCGCACTCGTGAAATATGAACGTATGACACCACTCGATGAACATATATGTGATATTCGTTGCAAAAATCTGAATTTTCTGTTTATTACTTTTTTTTATGAAAACATGGGTACCATGGCAACCAACACATATTTATTTTTTTTTAAATTTTCTATTTACTTTTCGTTATGACGAATTTCCCAGCTTTTTGGAAAAAAAAGATTTTGGTCGAAATTTATTTTTTCGTTTCGTTAAATTTCCCATCGTTTTCATTTTTCATTTTTCATTTTTTTTGCAATATTTTCACTGGTGAAAGCACGTGCAGTGAAATATGACTTATGTTCACTGCATAACAACGCATTTCACTACTGAAAAAGTAATAAAAGATAATACGTATTCTGTACTTCAACTGTAATTAAATAGACAAATGATGGGTGCGTCGGACTGCTGATCCAACGGTCGTAGGTTCGCGACTCGCCCGATACGTGCATTGTGCACACGAAAGAAACACGTTATCCACACTGCTTCATTTCACCGACTAAATACCGAGAACATCAATTGTATACATTATGTCGGCTACATTTTCAATGACAGGTTAAATTTCCATCTGCGGATGACACCACCCTATTAGCTGTAGTCGTTTTGCTATTATTTGAGACAAGTTATAATATGAGCCGCGTCGCGAGAAAACCTGTCTTCGGGAGTCTCACGACGTCACAAGATATGACGTCGTGAACTTAGCTGACGTAATTTCAGCCGAAATTTCCAATTATCGACGTTTGTCAGATCGCCATGTTAGGTTTGTTCCGTTGTGTTAAAGTTATCTAACGAACAGAATATATCTATAACCGGGCGTGTGTGAAAAAAAACGAAACAGTCTTCGATATATCATGGATCCTGTCTGAGAATGTATTGGATGAACGTTAGACTGCCGTACTAACGGTCGTATGATCGAAATCCACCAATTTTATTCGAAACGGGCACATCTTATATTATGTTTTTATTAACAATAATGGCGTAAGAGTTCCTCGCAGCATCATTGACTTAGAAATGCTTCAGGCGCTGTACATTGTCGCCTAACTGTCGTTCTTTGACATTTTTACTATTTTTCGTCGGTTGTCCTTATGAATTCGAAATGGTGAACGCATAATTTAACTGGCTACATATCAGAGAAGTCTTCGCTTACACTGCACTTTGATTCCTAAATAATCTTAAATATGAACAACCTAGATATTACCATCTATTATCTTGGTAAATTGAGACTTTTTAACAATTATATCCAGTACTTAGCGAATGATATGCCATTTAATGCCACTCATTTTATCATAAATGGAGGTAGACAGGCATCTATATAATGACATAAATATCCGGGGTTTGTATTGAATTTAAAATAAATGCATCAACATATTAATTGGAAATGTGATGGTCATAAACTTGCTTTTGTATTCGAAAGTGCTTTTGTAGTATCAAATCATCAGTTTATCACTTGACTGCATAATAATGTATATCAGGCGATGGTAATGCGATCCTCAGGAAAGACACACGGCGATAATTATAAGGTATCTGCCCGGTATCGTGTTTTGTCACAAAGTTAATGTTATAAGCGGCCTACTGCCTACTTTAAAATATGTCGTCGTATACGAAATGTTAAATGATGTCGCTATTATTCCCTAAAATTATTTCAGACAGCAACAAACAACAGGGAAACGCCTCACTCTGCTTTATTTGAAAATTATTCATACGAAATTACGTTACTTGGGCCGCAATCCAAAACATGACGTTACATTAGCAACTGCAACACGAGCCATAAACATTATTTTCATACTTTGTCTTTGCCTAATGGGAGACACTTGACCGTGCCAGGCTACGAGATATCCAAATTGGTTGACATGCGATAAAAGATGACAAATCTATAGGACTTGTCCGGATCAACACCCCTTGTTTACGCCGTTGATAAAAACGTCGTAATTTCGACGTCATTGATCTAAAACGTCATATAAGTTTTTACCACGCGTCATAAAACTACTTCTAAAATGAACCATAATTGGGATACATTGATAATTTTGGCGGCATATGGCTTTTAAAAGATGTACAATTCAGAATACGCGAAAAAGTAAAAACTGAAAATGTTGTCATTAAGCCCGATTTTCGCACGGCGCGGCTCATATACTGTAACGTCGTTTGACGTGGCTTTTACGTGACGTCTCATTTGCTCAAACGACCTGCATAGTGGCGTTGTATTAACTATAATATCTTAATGAATATTGCAGATATCATGATCAAATAAAAAGCATTCAATTCATCATACAAATACCATTGTCATAGTAACAAAATGTTAATTTGACCAAGAATTTCCCGAAGACAGGTTTTCTCGCGACGCGGCTCATATGTAAATGAACAATCTCATAAAAAGCTACATCTATGAGGGCGGTGACATGAGGTGGCGATATTGTAAACTTTAACAGAGATCCAGTTAAGGTGTGTAATTTGACCAACTTGGGGTGAAATTTTGTTATTTGTTCATCAAAAATGACAAGTTGGGAGTCCTTTAGAATCGTCTCATTGAGACGATTCTAAAGCACTCACAACTTGCCATTTTTGATGGAGAAATAAGAAATTGACCTCCAAATTACGCACCTTAACTGGAGCTCTGAATTTTAATTTAATTTTACTGTTACTGTCTTATATTGTATGGTGGAAGTGATAACCATGTCACACACATAGCGCCTACGATCTCTGTTATACCTGGGGCCGTTTCACTAAACTTCTTACGACTAAAATGTTCGTAAGTGCACAATTATAATAGTCCGTGAATTCACATTAACAACAATGATTGGATTTACATTTATTGAGCATAGGCTGCAGCCTATGCTCAATAAATGTAAATCCATCAATTGAAATTTTCATACGATCGTACGCCATATACGTTAATTGTCCATGGCGGGTTACAATATGATACAGGCTATGTGATTTTGTACCTGATACGATGTGCAATATCCAATTCAAAATATTTACGAAATTTACGATATTTTCCTTGAATGACGTAGAAAGTTGACGAAATATTCTGCGCAATCGTAATTGATTTCCGCATTTGCTATGAACATTTCGTTCATAGCAAA